>JALJCO010001429.1:10000-105921 GCA_023101725.1 Atherinomorus stipes
GGACTCTGAAACTGTTTTTATTACATCAAACTGACCAGTTTCACCAGTTCAGCTTGGATCAGTCCTGATGACCTATCTGGTTTCTTATAAAGTTACCAGCCAGTCATCCTCACACACACACAGATGAAGGTTGTGTTTTCTTACCTTGGCTGATAAAGAGCGGTCCGACTGTGACAAAGACAGAAACAGGACTGACGGCTGAGTCAGCGGCAGCACACTGCAGAGTACGAGTGTGTGTTCCTATGATGACAACTGTCACACACACATGCAGGGAAACCTGGCATTATGGGACCAGTGTTCCCAGTATCAGCACCAGGCTGCAGACACGAACACGTCTCATTATCATCCACATAATAGCAGGTGTGGATGTGAGTGACGCGAACGCAGCTGCTCAGAGGTAACGTCTACGCGGAGCAGCGTTTAGCACTCATCACGGATGATGCAGAGCTGCATGCAAACAAAATAACTTCACATATATGACTCATTTCTCTAGAACATGTCTGAAATCTGAGATTATTATTCTGTAGGTAGAACGATTCTATCAGTTTTACTTTCATCTTCAAATAAATCCACCAAAAAATAGCTTTGAGCAGCAAAATAAACTAAATAAAACGTGATCTGTCATTAAAATAAGCAGAGAGGAGTCTAAAATAGGCAGAAGTAGAAATCCTGTCCAATCACTGAACAGCTCCTCTGCAGGTAGATGAGCCTGTCAGTAAAAACACCTGTTCTGACTGGATTTCTACTCTAGAACTATTTTTACTTCTGCTTTTGACACCTCTGAAAAAAACAGTTATGAACATTTCTATCTCCTCACCGTGGCTCCACAAACCTGCCACCATGTTTACTCCACTGTAACCCCCCCCCCCCCCCCAGTGTACAATTTGAATGGTAAAATCATTTGAACTCTCTCAGAGTAACTCCAACAACACTGATGCCCCCTGATGACCAGCAGGGCTGGTGGAAATTTTCGGTTAAAACAAGTTTTTCTGGTTTTACTCTATCAGAGTTATTCTGAAGAGTAGCGCTGGATATCGCTAATGCTAGGGACACACTACACGACTGTCACACTTGTTGCCAAATTTGAGTTCACACTAACCAACTAGAATTTGTAGATTCATTCACGTTTTGCGATGACACATTTAACAACTGTATCCTCCGACAGAGGTGGTGGAACCCACCGACTCGCTGCGTGCCAACCATCATTTTACAGAAAAGAAGTTCAGATGCGGGGAAGAAAAAGTTCCTCCTTTTTCTGCCAGAAGTGGTGCAGTAATAGTGCACCATTACTGCACTATCATTTCTCTGTGCTATTGAGTTAGCAGACAAGTGGCTGGTAAGTGGCTGGCAGTCGGCTGAAAGGGGAACTTTTTCATGCCCGGATCTATATTCTTATTTCTGATTGTGCAGAAAGGAGAATTCCCGGTGCAGGTACTCCAACATGTGCACTCAATTCCACGTGTCGGGTCCATGCATATGACCAGATTACATCTGAGAAACTGTTGTGCATAGACATTGTCAGGATTTGATTGTACGCTGGGTTTCAGTAAGAGATCTCTGGATCTCTGGTGTTCTGCAGCGGCTCCAAGTCGGGTGTAGTTGGCTCTAGATTTCAAACATGTTTGATTACGACTGAGATCGTGTTGTTTTCCTATAACACATTTGGAGATCTGTGTCGTTTCCCCAGACACACTAACAGATTTTTCCGCTGACTGTGAGACAGACTGAACCCAACTAGCGCAGACTACACCCGACTGACAATCGTGGGTAGAATTGGGTGAATAATCATGTAGTGTGTCCCCAGCTTTAGTGTAATTGAAAATTGTCCAAACTAAGTGTAACTAGGTATACTCGGCAAGAACAGTTGGTACAGAAAGTATTCGGACTCCTTTAAACTTTTAACTCTTTGTTTCATTGCAGCCATTTGCCAAAATAATAAAAAAAAAGTGATGAATTGTGATGGACACTGATATTGTGCCATCATAAAACAACACTCAGTCTCATTTCTTTTTTTTACCCCTACCTCTTGCCACAACAAGTAGCGCTGAAAGTCCCCCCCCCCCTACAAATTGGGACCCCCCTTCAGCAATAACATACATCCGCCGGTTGGATTGGAAGCAGATGGACGCTGAGCTGTTGCTGGAAATCTGGAGAAATCAGCCGTTTACAGCTGTGGGTTAATGTGACCAAAGAAGTCTGATCTGTGTGATTCCTGCTTGTGTTGTGTCCCATGACACGAAACAGAGGGGAAGGGCTAAGGGGGAGCGTTGAGACTGGGCCTAAAGGTGTTCTATATCTCAAAGAGTAAAAGCTTCTTAACAAGTTTATCTCTGTAAGGCAAATCAACTTAAAGTGACACTAGAAATTTAACACTGAGTCCTGTGTAACGTTGACACTGTGCAGGGCAGAGTCATATGTAACCTGGCATAGTGTTAAAATTGATTCTTCACGTGTTGCACTGATGGTGCATTCCAGTTGTCTCGGCATTCCAAGTAGATAACACAAATAACATAGACGTTATAACACTGTTACCATGACAACAACAGCCAATTTCAGTGTACACACTCAAAAATATCGGTACAAGACAGGAACATTTCCGTACCTGTACGTACATGTTTTACAAATGTTCTCTCAAAAGTACAATATTGGTCTTTATGAGGCCAGAAGTACCTATATACTATGAAAAAGGCTCCAAAGTAATATAAAGTACACATTAGTACCATTTCAACCCTAAGGGTACCTGCAGCATTGAAAAATGTGTGTAGCTTGTACAATAACTATAAATAGCAGTACTTCTAAACAGTAGTACAATTATAGTTATTATATTATGATTTTCATAGTAATCATAGTAATAATTATATATATAATTATATATGTGTTTGGCCTAATATTTCTATAGTAATTATTCATTTATTAGCATCTTTGATTGTTGTCATAATCTCTATTTTATTGACTTTTATTCATCATCTTTAATTGGTTTAATTGTACTTTATTAACTCATACAGCTTGATGAGGTACAAAAATGGACCATGAAGGTACAGAAATGTCTTTCAGAAAGGAACCCCCCCCCCCCCCCCCCAGCAACAAGCTTTGGACCCTTTTAGGTACAAACTGGTACCTCTGTTTGTGAGTGTGTATGTTTAGAAAACAACACATATTCACACTGCTTTAAAAAAAAATTAAGACCGCAGTGAGACCGTAAAATCCAATAAGTCGGTGCTGTTTACACTTGAAACTTATGATCAGAAAATCTCTTACAGAAGTTTACGAAACACAACAACGGTGCTGGACACAGCCATCTTTAAATCTACAATCTCAGGGTCCTCTGCAAATTACGAGCTCGTATCTTGGAAAAATAAGTTCATGACATCACTTCCTCAGAAAAACGAGTTCTGAGACAAATGGAACGCAGCATCACACTTCTGATTTTACGCTGTACGTTCTCTGACAAACACTGTGGGAAGCTGTAAAACTGCAATAGCAGCTAATTGTGCATGGGGCCCCAGTAAGTCCTTGGGCTGGCCTTCAGTCCTGGACCAGGACCTGGACCGTGGACCAGGTTCTGTTTAAGGCCAACTCACGTGTGCATGCAGCCACAAACTGCCTCCATGTTTTCAGAATGGCTTGGAAACAAAAATGTAGGCAAATAATCTATATATCTTATCTATCAACGGTTATCTATCAATCTTTTCTACCAGTAGCTAGTGGGGTTTGAAGGAAAAGGACGAAAGGGGAACGTCGGTGCTCCATCTGGTCATGACTGTCTGTCTGCAGATGAGAATGAGAAGAGATGCACAGTTCAAGTTCTCCATCGTTTCCTCTTATTTATGGATGAGAGGAAGTGGAAAAAGAGTGATTCCTGACTCACACACACACTCAAACACACGGTACGGTGTATGTATAGGTTTATTGGTGTGATACAAGATGATACAAACAAAATATTTACTGTTTACACAAAACTTTAGAGGCTACAGTCTGTCCATAAAGCATTTAAATCCATCAGTAACTCCTCCTCATCATCACCGTGTAACAAAGACATAACAGCTAAACCAGGTAGGAACAGCAAAATTTCACGCACACACATAATCTGTACACGTGATTGCGTGTTCTCACACACACGTCTGTAAGAAGCATGACATACAAAAAGCTGTAGAAAAATACTTTTAAAAAACCAAACACACGAAGCAACAACAGCAGCAGCAGCAGCCACTTGGAATGTTCTGGATGTCTGTCGGGCCTCGCCTACACCGGGCACCTTGTTGGGCAGCTCTTCCACTGGGTCATCGCAACGTTCGACATCCTGCACGCTGAGGTTTGGTCGGACCAAACCTGCAGAAACGTTTTATTTATAATCATAAACCTGGTTCATGAAGCACGATTCCTCTGCTTGTTGAAACTAATTATGTTCTATTTTCTCTGTTAAATATCAGAAACTATTCCATTAAAACTAAATATGCTTTATTAATCCCAGCGGGAACGTGGAATAATGTGTTAACTAACGTATAATGAATGTATAATAATCATGACCACTATTTGAAGTTTGAGGGTTCTGACTTGTACGTGTTAGTTTTGTCCATAAGGAACTAGCTTTGGATGCTAATGAACGGTGGACGCCGGCGTCCACACACGCCAGGGGACGCTGCTGCACAGAGAGACCAAACTAGCAAATTCTGCTTCATTTGATGGAGCTGATTTTATTTTGTGCAAACGAATCTATAAGTTGTGCCGTTTTAAGTCATCAAACAAAAAGAGAAGTTTACCGTCAAACCAAATATCAGTATGAAGCTAGTTAGCTTTCACTTAGCTAACTTCCCAAAGGGTCAACGGTCATGTTGCAACAAACACAATCTCCTCGTCATCCTTAACATAGTTGAATCTACATGGGTTTTATATTCTTTAGGGATGTACAGCACTTGCTTTTATACTTGTAGCTAACTTCAGCAACGATGTCTGGCTAGTAAAACCTGCTACACTTAGATAAGTACCCTGCTAGAGCTAGCCTAGCTTAGCGTCATGAGAACACGTTTGTTAATGTCGTCAGTGTGCTACATTTGTGCTTCACATTTCAGCTGGCGTTAAGTTGGCAGTTAATTGCTCATATTAGTCCATATGCTAGCTATCTAACCGAAGGTAAAACTACAATTTGGCTAAAGCCGTTAGCTGTGCTAATTAGCTATGCTAATGTCAGGATGTCCAGGATGGTCGAGGCTGAAAGCATCTGCTGCCATAAAGCTTTCACAACGGGGAGAGGAAACTCGGGGGGGGGGTCATTTATCCTTGTTTTTTATATGGTACACTATTAACGTAAAACAACAAATTAGCAAACAATGATATTTACATTTTTAGCTGTGTGTTTTATTTTCCCACCCAGCTTATAAACGCAGACTAAAATAAAGTTTGGAGGAAAAAATTTTTTTTGGGGAAAAAAAATCATCACAAAACAAACAAACAAACAAAAAAGATATTTCGATTGTTTTTCTACCACTCCTAATAATTAGACCACAATTAATCAGAATGAGGTGAACTGTGTCTGTGAGGGCCTTGAGATGACTTTGCTACGCTCCATAAATTAAGCTAGATTTCATTTGAATATTAAAAAGTTTTTTGTTCTGCTTTGACAGCAGCCTCCACTCTGACTGTTTCCATGTGGTTTGATCCATCTGGTTAGATTTCAACCCCGTCCTCAGTGGTTAACTGCCCATGTCAGTACTAAGGGTGTGTGATACTGGAAAATTTGGTATCAATCAGATGCCAAGTAAATAAAGGGCCAGTACTGTCGATACAGATATTGGGTATATGGAATCTAGACACTATTTCTTTACTTATTAGTGGATAAAAAAAAACAAATTATCATTCATATAAGAATCTGAATTTGTCATTATCTGGACTAGAGAAGCTGATTTTCGGCATATAGATACCCGGTTGCCAAGGTGAACCGAATCCACCAAAAACCTCATCTTATTTATGAAGTGCGTGATAGTTTAAAGCCTTAAGGCCAATTTATAGTTGTCTGTAAAATGCTCTACGTAGGTTACGGAGAGCCTTTCCGTCATCTCTGGCTGCTCAAAATATTCTTTAAGTGTCCGTCATTCCGTCAAAGGACAACGGAGACATTAAAGGGCTGCGATTGGTCTATAACAACGTAAACACTGACCGCGCCATTTTTAAAACGGCTGGCCTACGAAGACGCAGATTTGAGTCCAACCGAAGAACAAAATAACCACCGAGGTTACCGACCATCGGCATCATGGGATTGGGCCAGTCTTGCGTAGCGACCCCTACTGATCGGGCGGGAAACTACACTGCGTATCCGGCACTGTGACGGAGAACTATAGGTGCTTTCGGACTGTAGGAACCTTCTGGATTCAAACTTAGACAGCTTTTAGGAGAGAAAAAAACTCGCCTTACACAAGCAGTGAAAACCCAGTTCCTAGAACCTTTTCAGGAACCAGGCTGTTTCTTAGCGCATTCGGACATGGAGGAACTAGGAAGCTCGGACCTCAGTTCCTAGAACCTTTTTAGCTCCTACACCGAGGCAGGGTCTTTTCAGGGTTCCATAGGAACTGAAATACGTAGATGTTTGGTGATTGGTTGAACTAGCAAGCCCCGCCCCTTATGTGATCTCCGCTTCTTTTGCCCCGCCATATTTAAAAAGTCCCACAGCTGTTACAATTGTTTACAGAGATCGTAATAACAATAAGAACTACTCCAATAGGAGCGTACCAATTCATGATTAAATCCATCACAATGGAACACGTCCCCAATCCAGAACTATTCTGAAATGTCCAAAAGTAATTATTTTATACTAATTTAATGACCCAGATACTAAAACAAAAGGTTCAACAAAAGGTTAACAAGACGTTACGTGATACATATGACCGTGATGACTGAAAGCTGGTAAGTTAGCTTTTATTATAGTTTTGAATATAAGAGATGGAAAACCTCAGTTTTGTATCAGATCTGCTAGGAACTGATCCTAGAACCTCTCTGTCCAAATGCACCTTATGAAGGCTGGAGGGGTCTCCGTGGTTACGGAGCTGGATAACGGATTACACAGTCGGACAACTATACTGTAGCTTTTACATGCAGAGTTTTATAATCAGGTGTGCAGAAACAAAGTCATCACAGGAGCTGTTGTAAAGTCTGAATTTGGTTTTATCTCAGTGAGAGAAGCTGGTTTAGGGATTATGGGGGTCTTGTCATAGCAGAGAACCGGATCCATCAGAAACCACTTTATCCTCCATATTTATGAAGGTTATAATAGTTTTCAAGACTTACACTGAAGGATTGATAAAATTGCACTGGTATTGATCGCTATCAGTGTTGGTGTTGATATTATTGATATCGGTATTGATCCTTCCACCACTACACACTGAAAAATAGAGGTACAAGCTTGCACTTAAAAGGGTACAAAGTTCTGAAAGACATTTCTGTACCTTCATGGTCCATTTTTGTACCTTATCAAGCTGTATGAGTTAATAAAGTACAATTAAACCAATTAAAGATGATGAATAAAAGTCAATAAAATAGAGATTATGACAGCAATCAAAGATGCTAATAATAAATGAATAATTATTATAGAAATATTAGGCCAAACACATAATTAATTATACATATAATTATTACTATGATTACTATTAAAAAATCATAATATAATAACTATAATTATACTACTGTTTAGAAGTACTGCTATTTATAGTTATTGTACAAGCTACACACATTTTTCAAAGCTGCAGGTACCCTTAGGGTTGAAATGGTACAAATGTGTACTTTATATTACTTTGGAGCCTTTTTCATAGTGTATAGGTACTTCTGGCCTCATAAAGACCAATATTGTACTTTTGAGAGAATATTTGTAACAAATGTACCTACAGGTACAGACATGTTCCTGTCTCGTACCTCTGTTTTTGAGTGTGTAGTCAGGACCAATAATCCACGTAAAACTACACGTCGCACCTTCATGTGATATTTCACAACATCAGCGGAGCTGCAGAAGCTTGAACTTCATACTTTCAGGTTAAAAAGGAGCTAAATGTTAGTGAAGCGTGGCTGCCTGGAGGTTTAGGTGATAAAGTTGCACCAATAAGTTGCCAGTGTGTTCACAGAAGCTAATAAGTTCCTTTCTCACTTACACACACATACACACACACGTAGTACAACAGTGTACAGGTAACAAGGTTGTTTTTATACTGCTAAGTTTAAGTGCAGGCACTATAGAGTGAAGCATTGTGGGAGATTGAGTGTAGCCAGCAGCTTTTATAACTCTGATGATGTTTTGTCCTAAAACACTAAAACTTCCCCAGAAAATCTCCGCTTATATCCTTCGGACATGGCTGCTGCTCAGCTGTGACTCACTGTCGTTCAGATGCATTTTAATCTTCACGTGTCCTTTTCTTATGGCTTTAAAGCAGATAAGAGGAAATGATGTTTAGAGAGTCAGCAACAGAGAACAGCAGCTCATCCTGCAGAAGTTCTGAGGGAAGTTTCCAGAAAATCAGCAGGAAAATTCTTCCTATTTATGTGATGATTAAAGAAGAAACGAGAACTACTGTTACATAATAATAAAAGAGTGTTAGAACAGAAAAGCTCGGTGTTCAGGCGAATAAATATCAGAAATGGAGTTTTTCCTCTGAGTTACTGCTGACTGAGGCAAAAAAGGTCCACAATTATTTGTAGAAACATTTTAGGAAGAAGCAAACCTTCTTGGCCGACTGAGGATTAGTCTAACGGCAGGAATCTACGTGACGCCTCTGCGCTCTCGCTAGCATCTGTGATGGGCTAATTGTAGCGCTGCTCGTACAGCGGTTACACGCTGAAGGCTCTCAGTACAGATTTAGGCACAGGTAGAGGAAGTGACGCTGTGTTGAGACTGTCGATGACATCATTTCCTCCTGGAATGATCGAACGCCTGGAGCGGTGATTACCGGGCGAGTGCGCGTCAGTCGGCCAGGTACGTGTGGATGTAGATCTGCTGCTGGATCCAGGGGGTGAAGTGCGTCACGTTGCTGTAAACTCCGGGTCCGAGCACTTTGCTGAAGCACACGCTGCCCCAGGACGTCAGGCCGAACAGCGTCCAGCGCCCACCTTCCTCTTCCTCGCACACCAGCGGGCCGCCGCTGTCGCCCTGAGCACACGCACACGCACACACACACACACACACACACACACACACACACACCGGTTATCTTAAATCATAAAAAGAAGACATGAATGTGTCACAAACAAACCTACACACTCAGAAACATGGAGGTACGAGACAGGAACATTTCTGTACCTGTAGGTACATGTGTTACAAATGTTCTCTCAAAAGTACAATATTGGTCTTTATGAGGCCAGAAGTACCTATATACTATGAAAAAGGGTCCAAAGTAATATAAAGTACACATTTGTACCATTTCAACCCTAAGGGTACCTGCAGCATTGAAAATGTGTGTAGCTTGTACAATAACTATAAATAGCAGTACTTCTAAACAGTAGTATAATTATAGTTATTATATTATGATTTTCTAATAATCATAGTAATAATTATATGTATAATTATATATGTGTTTGGCCTAATATTTCTATAATAATTATTCATTTATTATTAGCATCTTTGATTGTTGTCAATCTCTATTTTATTGACTTTTATTCATCATCTTTAATTGGTTTAATTGTACTTTATTAACTCATACAGCTTGATAAGGTACAAAAATGGACCATGAAGGTACAGAAATGTCTTTCAGAAAGGAACCCCCCAGCAAAAAGCTTTGGACCCTTTTAAGTACAAACTGGTACCTCTGTTTGTGAGTGTGTTGACATGAAACAGACCAGAACTCTGGATGTTCCTGTCAGGTGACTGATAAATAATCGATTCTTTTATTCCATCACCTCCTACAAGAACCAGGACTGAACAAACATCCCTGAACAAAACACGTCATGTTTTTAAGATATGAATGAGTAAATCATTCAGTTATGACAGAATGTTTGAATCATGGATATGTTGGGAATAAAATCTGGGTTTATGGGATTTTTAAATCACTGCATGTGTTTATATTTAGATTTCAGTCAGAGAACCGATGTGTTGGGAAATGGGTTTATATAAAAATATGCTGATATTCTGTTGATGTGTTGATACTGCCGCACCAGATCCTGAAATGACATCATTTCTCATGAGTCGGGTCAGATTCAACCTGAATCCGACCCAACCTGAGTCAGAACATACATTCTTGTCCGTCCAACACATAAGATTACGTTTAAACGGCTGAATTCCACAATGCTGAAAGACTGTAGAAGATTTTCCTTTTGGTTTGATTAATAAGTTAATATTATTATTTTTAGAGCAGAAACTGGAAACATCTCAGAACTCTGGTCAACGGTTTACCAAGAAAGACAACCAGATGGTTGGTCCCCGTAACTGTGAGTATAAGATAGTTTATTTTATCTAAATGTACTGATAACACATTCGTATCTGAGCAGAAGGAAGAGCGGAACGTTGTGTTTGAGCGTGCAGACGTTACCATGCAGGAGTCGACCGTTCCAGCTTCATAACCGGCGCAAAGCATCCTGGGAGTGATGGTCTTCATGTCGAAGTACGACTGGCACTGAGACAACGAGATGATGCGAACCTCCCCCTCCTGCAGCTTAAATGGCACTGCAGACAGAATATGAAAATGAACTCAGATGACCCTTTTCTGTTGGTCAGTTTTTGGATTCTGATAAACAAACTGAATAAAGCCCCTGAGTACAGTTCACCTTTTCACCCTCCTTCCTTTTCTCACCGAAAAAGCGGACGGTGGTGGTTTATGACCAGCAGATGGAGACAGAGAGCCGTAGATGAAACTATACAAACTACAGGTACTACCCAAAAACTTAGAATATCCTGAAAAAGTTCTTGTATTTCTGTAATTCAACTTAAAAGGTGTAATTTACATATTGTATAGATAAATAATATGCAAATCAATGTATTTCAAGCTTTTATTTGTTTGGATGTTGCTGATTAGAAGTTGCAGCTTAAGAGAACCTCAAATTCAAACTCTCCAAAAATTAGAATATTGCATGAAATCAATTTAAAAAGGACTTTAAATACAAAAATATGCGTCCTCCTGCAGTAAAATCTTGCATGTGTACTTAGTACTTGGTTTTGTCCTTTTGCATGAATGACTCCTTAAACCGGCGTGGCATGGATGCTAGCAGCTTTAACCCGGCGTGGCATGGATGCTAGCAGCTTTAACCCGGCGTGGCATGGATGCTAGCAGCTATAACCCGGCGTGGAATGGATGCTACCAGCCTTAACCCGGCGTGGCATGGATGCTACCAGCCTTAACCCGGCGTGGCATGGATGCTAGCAGCTGTAACCCGGCGTGGCATGGATGCTAGCAGCTGTAACCCGGCGTGGCATGGATGCTAGCAGCTGTAACCCGGCGTGGCATGGATGCTAGCAGCTTTAACCCGGCGTGGCATGGATGCTAGCAGCTGTAACCCGGCGTGGAATGGATGCTACCAGCCTTAACCTGCCGTGGCATGGATGCTAGCAGCTTTAACCCGGCGTGGCATGGATGCTAGCAGCTGTAACCCGGCGTGGCATGGATGCTAGCAGCTGTAACCCGGCGTGGCATGGATGCTAGCAGCTTTAACCCGGCGTGGCATGGATGCTACCAGCCTTAACCCGGCGTGGCATGGATGCTAGCAGCTGTAACCCGGCGTGGCATGGATGCTAGCAGCTGTAACCCGGCGTGGCATGGATGCTAGCAGCTGTAACCCGGCGTGGCATGGATGCTAGCAGCTTTAACCCGGCGTGGCATGGATGCTAGCAGCTGTAACCCGGCGTGGAATGGATGCTACCAGCCTTAACCTGCCGTGGCATGGATGCTAGAGCTTTAACCGGTGGGAAGGAAGGGAGAAGAAAATGGGTGGAGAGGGAGGAGAGAGCATCAATAAGGGGGGTGATGGGTGAAACAGTGAGGGGGAAGGAGGAAAGGGAGGGGGGAGAAGGAAGAAAAGGGAGGGGATAGAAAAGGGGGGAAGAGAAGATGAAGGGGGAAAAGGGAAAAAAGAGGGGAAGAAAGAAGAAGGGAGGAGGATGAGGGAAGAGGGAAGAAAAAAGCGACCCAAGGGAGTGAGCAAAATAGGGGAGGGAGAGGAAAGGGGGAGAAGAAGAAGAGGAGGAATACAGAATGGTAGACTACCCATGGGGGGAAGCTACCGAAACGGAGGAAGACCTAAATTGAGGGAAGAAATCAGAGATTAAAAGGTGGAATATGAATTGAAGGAGAAGAAGGAAGTTTAACTCGATGGATAAAAATTCACCGAGAATAAGTTTGAACTAATAATAAAAACAACAAAAAAAAAAAGAAAAGAAATATATTGATTTGCATATTATTTGTCTAAACAATATGTAAATTACACCTTTAAAGTTGTATTACAGAAATACAAGAACTTTTTCAGGATATTCTAATTTTTTGGGTAGTACCTGTACATACCATACAGTGCATCCGTTATTCCTTCCAGGCTTTTGATTTGCCCGTCCCTGTCAAACCCCTGCTAACGGATGAAAACAAAATGTGTTTTTTTAACTCAGCTTCTCTCAAAATAATCTCTATCTTTGCTTCGGGGAAGTTCTCTCTCTCTCTCTTTGATTGTGCCGTGACTGACAGGTGAGCCGGAGGCGTCAATCTGAACCTCCTTTTATGGAGCTCATTGCCGATTCAGGGGTGGAGATTTATGCAAACAACTGACTACCG
Source organism: Atherinomorus stipes (assembly GCA_023101725.1). Classification (NCBI taxonomy): domain Eukaryota; kingdom Metazoa; phylum Chordata; class Actinopteri; order Atheriniformes; family Atherinidae; genus Atherinomorus; species Atherinomorus stipes. The sequence goes on from JALJCO010001429.1 coordinate 22,723, forward strand.
GGGGCGTGCTGTCAATTTACGATCGTTTGGCATTCATGATCTATACACGTGTTTACGATCAAATCTGAGGTTCCCGAACACAATTTCACGTGTTCCTGAATCCAGAGTAAGTTTTTAGTGGAGTAGACCTTTACGAGTAAATCTGTTATTAAATTTACAAATTTTTCATGAATGAGACCCCTTGTATGCAGATGACATTCTCCTTTATTTAACACATCCACAAATGACTATGCTGGTACTTTTAGATTAAATCAATTTATACGGTACTTTCACAGGATATCGGATTAATTGGACAGAAAGTGTTGTGATGCCAGTTCACGTGGATGATCTGACTTTCCTGATTAATTTCCCATTTAAAGTCTCCTCAGAAAAATTCACCTACTTACATACAGAAATGACAACAGTTCCTCTCTTTTTTCAACTAAACTTTCCTCCTTTAACAGAAAAACTGCACTCTAAGTTATTGTTTTGGATGCACTCTCATTATCGTTAATTGAGTTTATGATCAAATCTGAGTTTCCCCGAACACAATTTCACGTGTTCCTGAATCTGGAGTAAGTTATTAGTGGAGTAGACCTTTATGAGTAAATCTGTTATTAAATTTACAAATGTTTCATGAATGAGACCCATTGTATGCAGATGACATCCCTCTTTATTCAACACATCCACAAATGACTATGCTGGTACTTTTAGATTAAATCAATTTATACGGTACTTTCACAGGATGTCGGATTAATTGGACAGAAAGTGTTGTGATGCCAGTTCACATGGATGATCTGACTTTCCCGATTAATTTCCCATTTAAAGTCTCCTCAGAAAAATTCACCTACTTACGTACAGAAATGACAAGACAGTTCTTCTCTTTTTCAACTAAACTTTTCTCCTTTAACAGAAAAACTGCGCTCTAAGTTATTGTTTTGGATGCACTCTTATCGTTAATCGAGTTTACGATCAAATCTAAGTTTCCCGAACACAATTTCATGTGTTCCTGAATCCGGAGTAAGTTTTTAGTGGAATAGGCCTTAAAAAAATAAAAGACAACCCCTAACAAAGAAAAATGGGAAAGGGGGGCACCCCAACCCACTATGAGTAAATCTGTTCATAAATCTACAAACGTTTCATGAATGAGACCCGGAGTTTGTAATGTGTGCGTGAGTCTGAGCGCTCACTTCTGTTGCCCATGTGACCCCAGCCAGTGATGTAACAGTAGGAGTCCGGTGAGGGCAGCTGGCCGGTCTGAGGCAGACACACCGGCCTGACGAAGTCCGTCTCCTCCACCTCAGAGTCCAGCTGCACCACACTAATGTCGTAGTCCACCACGGCCCGGTTGTAGCGTGGGTGAACGATGATGGAGCGCACGCCGCGGCTCTGGCTGTGAGCGCTGGGATGATCCAGGTTGGTGAGACCCAGCACCACCTTCCACAGCTCTGCACTCTCTCTCCTGGTACACAAACACAAACCCCACCCCCAACGGTGATTTCAGACCCCAGGTCGTTAACCACAGATCCAAAAACCCGCTCCACCGGCCTCACCCCTCAAAGCAGTGGGCAACTGTCAGAGCCCATCTCCGAGCAATGAGGACGCAGCCACAGACGTGGCCGCTCTGTCCACTCTGGAGCGAGCACTGCCATGGCCACGCCCCCCGCCGTGAAACCCGGCCTCCCAGGATCCGTTTCCTCCTGTGGGGGTGGAGTCCCACCGCTGGCCGCAGACCGCACTCTGACGGTGAGAAAGTGTTAACGGCGGTTAGCGACCCTGATTGGTTTGACAGCAGAAAGAAAAGATGGAGCTGTTACCTTCTCTGGTACATGAGACGGACACTCTCCGTCTGGAATGACACGCGTGACTGCAGGACAGACAGACGGATGTTTACACATCACAGCAGCTGGGAGGATGAATATATTACCGGTCCACTCAGAAATGGACTCTTTCCACTGTCATCAACTGATCCCGGACAAGCCCCCTTTCCCCCATTCTCTGTGGAGCATTAATGGGGGCCTGTCTGGGATGCATCCACATTACAGTCACACATAGTGGGTCAAACCTTTGTGAAATTAAATCAGGATTCACAAAAAGTTTAAATACGTTTTCTTTGTTTGAAAATAACTGAAGTTAAATACGAGGAGATGCAAAGAACCAAAGTAAGATGTTACCACACGGCCCCCATTAGCCTCGTCCTTATGTTTTCCAAGGACAAGGTGCCCCTTTTCTGTCAGCGATCAAGAGGAAGCCATCCAGCTGATAATTATAGTTATTATATTATGATTTTCATAATAATCATAGTAATAATTATATGTATAATTATATATGCGTTTGGCCTAATATTTCTATAATAATTATTCATTTATTATCAGCATCTTTGATTGTTGTCATAATCTCTATTTTATTGACTTTTATTTATCATCTTTAATTGGTTTAATTGAACTTTAGTTAACTTATACAGCTTAAAATGGACAAAAATGGACCATGAAGGTACAGAAATGTCTTCAGAAAGGACACCCCCCAGCAACAAGCTTTGGACCCTTTTAAGTGCAAACTGGTACCTCTATTTTTGAGTGTGTGTCTTCAGTGATAGGTAGGATCCTGGCTCACATGTGAATGAGACCCTATGTCAAAAATCCTGAACTTCCCCTTTAAGGTTAATTTGAAGAAAATTGTGAATTGAATTGAATAATATCTGCCAGAAAAATTGCAATTAGCTTTTTTTTCCTGAAATCGTTCAGCCCTAATAGGCGTAATTTATTTTCAGCTTTAACCTACAACTCGTCTCCAGGCTTCCTCCGGCACACTCCCACTCATCCACGCCTCTGGAGGACCCATTAAGTCTTGGTCCAGTTTGCTTATCAGCATTGGCCACCATGTCGATGGTCCTCACGTGGTCCTAACCGTTACCTTCTCTTCTCCAGTCGGGCCTGTAGTGCAGACCCGTTCCTCAGGTTCCACTCTGGGTGGACGTGCAGCCAGCGGCGACGACCTGGGATTCCAGGCTGGTCGGGTATCATGGAAACAGAGGAGGGTACCCTGCAGAGGAACTCGCTCTATAGTTACTCTGTGTGTGCACACTTGCATCACAGAGACATAAATCAGGCTACGCTGGCTACCAAACTAAGTCAGAGTCACCAGAAATGTCAGTTTAAGTCCTCTGAAGTTCTGGAAACACGGGTGTGTGTGTGTTACTAACCTTACCCTAGTCCCAGCTGGTCGCAGGTCAGTTTGCTCAGCTCGTGGTCCCACTCGTCTGCACAGACCTGATACTCTGCCGCTGTCTTAAACACAGTCAGTACGGAGCCCGATGGATCGGACAGAGACACTGCAGAGACACGGATCCACGCAAAGCCGAACGTTAGCTGTGAAAAACATTTAAATGATGTTCAAGCTTTGATTATATTAGTTCGTACCGCAGCTCCATTCATCCGAGCTGTCTGAGCAGTGCTTCTTCCCATCGCACCACAGAGTCCGATGAACGCACTGATGGTTGTTACAGGACAGCTCGTTGTCCTTGCACACCGCTGAGGACATGGGAGTAAATTTACTTTTGTTTAAAATCACTTTTATTCATCACAGGACTGCAATCTCTACAGCTACGAAACGTTCAGTCTCACAGCAGTTCGCCTCGTCCACCAGCAGGGGGCAGTCTGGGAATCCATCGCAGATCATGGTGGATTTGATGCACACCTTGCTGCCGGGACACTCCCACAGAGCGCGCTCAGAGCAGCCTGATGGAGACACGGTTAAACTGTGAATGCCGACGTGACGCTGACGCCGGGAATCACGGATGAAGCAGCGGAGACTCACCGCAGTTGTCCTCGTCGCTGTGGTCGTCGCAGTCCAGGTGTCCGTCACAGCGTTTGGTTGCCAGGACGCAGCGACCTGACCGACACTTGAAATGGCTGGGGGAGCACTCTGTCACCACGGCAACACAGCAATAGCAACATAGGTGAGATTGAGTAGAAGGAATGTTCATCATCATCATCATCATCATCATCATGACCTGCACAAATGAGTGTGGACGTAAAGTTGGTACCATCGACTCCGTCCTCTGGCAGGAGACAGGTGGCGTTTCCTCCCTCCTCCGGGAACTGGCTGCAGTCCGAGTCCTCGGGCCACTGCAGACCCACGATCCCGAGGACGGACTCGCACTTTTCCTTCGCATTACGACACAGAGACCTGCAGGAGGCACGGGGAGCGCTGGAGGTTCATCTGCAGCTAATCATCACCTTTGAACTAACTAACTAACTAACTAACTAACTAACTAACTAACTAACTAACTAACTAACTAACTAATGTTCAGGACTTGGTCTTCTGCAGACAGAAGGGTAAACAGATTGACTGACTAACAAACTAACTAACTAAAACTCAGGTGATGTTTTCTACAGACAGATGGGTAAACAAATTGACTAACTAACTAACTAACTAACTAATGTGCAGGACTTGTTCCTCTGCAGACAGATGGGTGAACAGATTGATTAACTAACTAACTAACTTACTAATGTGCAGGACTTGTTCCTCTGCAGACAGATGGGTTAACAGATTGAATAACTAACTAACTAATGTTCAGGACTTGGTCTTCTGCAGACAGAAGGGTAAACAGATTGACTGACTAACTTACTAACTAACAAACTTACTAACTAATGTGCAGGAGTTGTTCCTCTGCAGACAGATGGGTGAACAGATTGATTAACTAACTAACTAACTTACTAATGTGCAGGACTTGTTCCTCTGCAGACAGATGGGTTAACAGATTGAATAACTACCTAACTAACTAACTAATGTTCAGGACTTGGTCTTCTGCAGACAGAAGGGTAAACAGATTGACTGACTAACTCACTAACTAACTAACTAACTTGCTAACTAACTAAAACTCAGGTGTTGTTTCTCTACAGACAGATGGGTAAACAGATTGACTAACTAACTAACTAATGTGCAGGACTTGTTCCTCTGCAGACAGAAGGGTAAACAGATTGACTAACTAACTAACTAACTAACTAACTAACTAACTAACTAACTAACTAACTAACTAACTAACTAACTAATGTGCAGGACTTGTTCCTCTGCAGACAGAAGGGTAAACAGATTGACTAACTAAATAACTAACTAATGTGATGGACTTGTTCCTCTGCAGACAAATGGGTAAACAGATTGACTAACTAACTAACTAATGTGCAGGACTTGTTCCTCTGCAGACAGAAGGGTAAACAGATTGACTAACTAACTAACTAACTAACTAACTAAAGTGCAGGACTTGTTCCTCTGCAGACAGAAGGGTAAACAGATTGACTGACTGACTAACTAACTAACTAACTAACAAACTTACTAACTAATGTGCAGGACTTGTTCCTCTGCAGACAAATGGGTAAACAGATTGACTAACTAACTAACTACTGTGCAGGACTAGCTACTCTGCAGACAGACAGGTAAACAGGCTAACTAGCTGGCTGCTGACCTGCAGGGCGGGACCTTCTGCAGGCTGACCGGGTCACACTTGGGTACCAGCAGCGTGCAGGCGTAGAACATGAGGTACTGGTAACAGCCGGTCTGGACCAGGGCCGGGAACAGCGAGGACTCCCAGGACACGGAGCTCTCCCTCTGGGACAGGTGACCCAGGTAGTTGGGGTAGCTGGTCAGGTTGTAGGGCAGGTTCATGCACAGCTCCAGGCTGATGGGTTCACAGCGAGCTGCATCACACAGACCAGAGTCAGGACCACATCCCACCACCAGAGGGAGACATTTAACGTCCCGGCCGAGTCTGAACTGTGAAACCTGACCCCACTGACCGGTGATGGTAACCAGCTAGGAACTAGTTCACCTACAAGTGTATGAGAACTAGTTCCTAACTCTGAGGTGGGAGTTTCTCCTCCTCAGAGTCGCTGCTGGGAACGAAATATTCCAGTCAGAGTGTGAACGGTGTCGAGTTTCACATTTCAGACGCCGTCAGCTGACAACTCACTGCAGTTGTTGTTTCGGGGGTCGCAGGCGGCATTGCCCCCCCCACACCCTGACTGACAGGGAGAGAGGATGCAGCCAGGCTGACCGGGAACACACTCCACCTGAGCTGGAATCACACACACACACACTGAAAGTCAGCCAACAGTGAACGACGGGAGGTTACAGACGACGTCTGGTTCCGGACTCTGCAACCGCTCGGATTCCCGTGAACGTGGCGTTCCCAGGAATCTGATCCAAGAATAGAGCAGAGGATGGATGAACAGATGTGAGATGGTGCGAAGCTCACGCTGCTCTCGGCTGCAGTGCTCTTCATCACTGCCGTCTTTGCAGTCATCCTCGCCATCGCAGCGAAACACCGAGGGAATACACTGACCGTTCCTGCACTCCAGCAGACCCTGGCTTTTACAGGCTGAAAACACACATTCAGGGTGTGTGCGTTAATGTTTTCCAGTAAATACAAACAATCAGCTGCCAAGCTAAAAGCAGTCTTCATCAACAAGCTCGGTCCTGCTTTCACGCTCGCTCAGGTTTCACCACGGCCTTAAACTCCTCGTGTCAGCCAAAAACACAGCCGCTCACCTCTCTGCCGTTTATTTCCACATACACATAGAAAAATACATCACTAAAAGTTTACACTTAAGTGGAGCTTGGTTGCTATGGTAACTCACAGCAGTTGAGCTCATCACTCTTATCCAGACAGTCGTGGTCTCCGTCACACAGCCAGTCTCTGGACACACAGCGACCGTCACCACAGCGATGCTCCAGAGCCAGGTCACACACTGCAAACACACACATTCACAAACCCACAAAAAGCTATCTGTGTGTTCAGATGGACAGCTGGTGGATTTCCCCAACACTTCCAGAAACTTTCCGGATGGTAGACGACTGCTCTCCCACCTCAGCTACAGCTGCCCCATAAACAGAAACGCTGTAGAAGTGTTGTACAGGGAAAATGATAGCACACTGCTCCAGACTACAGATACACCGGTCCAATCCGGAATGATACCTGGGCAGAGCTATCAGTCGATAACCAGTACCGATCTGATACTACTGTTGAATGAATGAACCTTGCCATGTGAGTGAAGGCCTCAGGCTTGACATGAACATTTAGCCTTGTAAAAAAAAAAAAAGGTAAACAGTTAACACGGATGTAAATGTACTTAATAATTTTATCAACAAATAAAGTGTATATTCATTATTATATGAACAAAAAAAAGTGCTAGATGGGCCTTATCTATCTGAAATCTGATCCAGCTAATTAGTCAATATCATAGCTGATATCCAATCTGGGTATCGGATCTATGCATCTACTCCAGACTGACTTACACATTTTAATATAAGCAAAAGGTATCCAGCTGGGGGCAAAAGACATGTAGTAAATTGTATACAAATAAAGTGATGAAATGGGTCTTAAAAGCGGTATGCATCAAATATGACATATTAGATAAATTACTAGAGATTAAGATTAGGATGCATCAGGTTAATGGTAAAAAGCTGTGGCAAATAAAAAAATTTCAGGGGTGATTTTTCAGAAAGGTTTGTATCAGACTTCAGGTTTTCTGGTAGTTTATTTGATACCAGGAGCAGAAAAACTACATGGATAGTTTGAACTCCGAATGGATAGCAAACAGGACCTCTGGTGAGACAGTAATATAGAGCTGAGAGTCGTCAGCATAATTACTCATGATCAGATATTTGATTTGTTTCCATGATATGAGCTAAAGGGAACATGTACATGCTGAATAATAGTGGGCCCAACATGGAGCCTTAGGGAACTCCGAATATAGATGCTGAATAATAGTGGGCCCAAAATGGAACCTTGGGGAACTCCACATGTATATGCTGAATAATAGTGGGCCCAAAATGGAACCTTGGGGAACTCCGCATGTAGATGCTGAATAATAGTGGGCCCAAAATGGAACCTTGGGGAACTCCACATGTATATGCTGAATAATAGTGGGCCCAAAATGGAACCTTGGGGAACTCCACATGTATATGCTGAATAATAGTGGGCCCAACATGGACCCTTGGGGAACTCCACATGTAGATGCTGAATAATAGTGGGCCCAAAATGGAACCTTGGGAAACTCCAGATGTAGATGCTGAATAATAGTGGTTCTAACATGGAGCCTTGGGGAACTCCACATGTAGATGCTGAATATAAGGTTTCCTGGTGTATGGAATAAGTTGAATAAGTAAATTGGTTATGCCTAAAGGTGGTGTGTGTGTGTGTGTGTGTGTGTGTGTGTGTGTGTGTGTGTGTGTGTGTGTGCGTATGTGTGTGTTCTCACCACAGTTGAGTTCGTCGCTCAGGTCTCCACAGTCATCGTAGCTATCGCACACCAGAGCGGGCAAGATACACCGGCCAGTGTTACACCGAAACTCGCCATCTGCACAAACTGCAGAGAGAGAGGAGGTCACATCGCCTGCTCTTCTTCTTCATACATCTCCTTTTCTTTCATGTCAACGTTCTTTCTTTTTCAGATTCTCGTCTTTGGGATTTTCTTTTCATATTTTCAGTTGCTTTTCTTCTTTTTTTTTTCATCTAAATTGTACTAGCATCACTTTTTAAATCTAAGATTTAACGTTTTCCTTTCTGATCCTGTCTGATATCATCTTCATTTTGTTTTAAATAATATTTTTGTCTCATCCTTCAGTTTTCATCATGCTTTAATTCATTTCCCATCCTGTAAATGTTTTTTTTTTTTCCTTATTTCTTACGGTACTTCATTCAATCTCTCTTTTTACTCATCATTTCTTTATCTGTGCTGTTACATGTTGCATTTTGGTTCTCTGTTTTTTCCTTTTGCACAATTTTTGTGTTCTACATCATTTTTCTTCCTTCAGTTGTTGCCGTGACAACTTTCCCACAGACATAAACCTTCACCTGTAAAGACGAGGTCAGAAAGAGGGCGAGAGACCTAAACAAACAATAAGAAATCTCTCTCTCTCTTTCTACATTCCATCTGTCTCAGCCTATAGCCTATTCTCTGTGGGTTTCCATGGTGACCACACTTTGTCTCTCACACACACAAATCCACAGAACTCCACAACATCCACACCGCTGTCATCCAATCAATCAGCTGCAAACAAATCACCATGACAACAGGCTGAAAACTCTTTTGAAAACAATGAAGAATGTGTGCGTGCATGTGTGTGTTTATGTGCACGTGTGTGCGCTCACCACAGTGCGTTTCATCACTCCAGTCGTCACAGTCGTTGTAGCCGTTACACACCAGTTTCTGGGGGACACAAATCCCTGTCTCACACAGAAAGTGGTCCTTCCCGCCACATACAGCTGACAGCCAATCAGAAAGGAGACAGAGTGGTGATGTCATCGCAGCATGTGATCAATGATACACCAACATAGGTGTGTGTTTGTACTCACAGGGTTTTCCTTTGATCTGACGTGGTGTGAAACAGGCTGACTGCATCGGGCCCGCGGTTGCCGTGGGTGATGATGATGATGATGATGATGATGGTGGCGGCGAAGGGTTAGTGATGTTGCTGAACTGCGAGCAGCGCAGGAAGTCGGGCCAGGAGCTGTTGAACATCTGGAGGACGGGCTCGCAGCCTTCTCTCGCCGCCTCGCAGAAGGACGCACACGGCAACACCGTCCTCCTGCACACACACAACTTTATTCGTTCATCACAAACGTACAAACGATGCACGGCAACACCGTCCTCCTGCACACACACAACTTTATTCGTTCATCGTAAACTTACAAACGGCGCACGGCAACACCGTCCTCCTGCACACACACAACTTTATTCGTTCATCACAAACTTACAAACGGCGCACGGCAACACCGTCCTCCTGCACACACACAACTTTATTCGTTCATCATAAACGTACAAACGGGGCACGGCAACACCATCCTCCTGCACACACACAACTTTATTCGTTCATCACAAACTTACAAACGGCGCACAGCAACACCATCCTCCTGCACACACACAACTTTATTCGTTCATCACAAACTTACAAACGGCGCACAGCAACACCGTCCTCCTGCACACACACAACTTCATTCGTTCATCACAAACGTACAAACGGCGCACGGCAACACCGTCCTCCTGCACACACACAACTTTATTCGTTCATCATAAACGTACAAACGGCGCACGGCAACACCGTCCTCCTGCACACACACAACTTTATTCGTTCATCGTAAACTTACAAACGGCGCACGGCAACACCGTCCTCCTGCACACACACAACTTTATTCGTTCATCGTAAACTTACAAACGGCGCACGGCAACACCGTCCTCCTGCACACACACAACTTTATTCGTTCATCGTAAACTTACAAACGGCGCACGGCAACACCGTCCTCCTGCACACACACAACTTTATTCGTTCATCGTAAACGTACAAACGGCGCACGGCAACACCGTCCTCCTGCACACACACAACTTTATTCGTTCATCATAAACGTACAAACGGCGCACGGCAACACTGTCCTCCTACACACACACAACTTTATTCGTTCATAGTAAACTTAAAAACGGCGCACGACAACACCGTCCTCCTGCACACACACAACTTTATTCGTTCATCCTAAATATACATATGGCTTCGGTTTGATTTCTTATAAACGTCAGAGATGTAGGTATGTTCCTGTATATTTTGATGTGGCATATTATGATTTTTCGGGCATTTAATGACTTAGTACAGTCATCAACAGCCAGACTACGTAGGTTTCTGACAGCTGCAGCTGATCAGTGTGGCTAATTTCTGGTGACTTGCACATAAATGAGAGTTGATGGTCTTAATCCATCTGTACATTGTGCAGAAATGTCTGTTTGGTGGTCATTCGTGACATCAGTAATTGCAGTTTTTTGTTTGGAATACAGAATCTCCCGGACAGGAACTGAGTCTCTACCAGAATATCAGGTCTCCTGATAAACTCATTCCATCCTTTTCTCATCTGAGAGTTTCTCATCAGTCCCGTGAAGCCGTTCACGACTGCACCAGGAGGTGCTGCAGACCCAAAGGAGCGAGGACTCCAGGAGGAGCAGCTTTCTGAACAAAGAACGTTCCAGATACTGTTGATAAGTCAACATCCATGAGACAGACATGTCAGAAGCATCAGGGATCTGATCTGACATCACGCTGTGAGGGGAAACAGCTTCCCACCATCGTCATCATCGTCCTGCCGGAGGTCAGAGGTCACGCAGCCTGAAACCACCGATGCTGAAGTCTAATTTCAGAGGGTGTGATCACACACAGCTGCTGTCAGAATTACTGTCTGAACAGCTGATGGGAACAACACGCACGCTGGTTTTATTTAGCTGCAGGGGGGGACTCCACCGGATCCTTCTGGCCTACACTTCCCACAATGCTCTGGGTCAGCATCAGCGCTGGAACCAGACCTGGATGTGACATGAGTCCTGGTAGGCTGCTGAGGACTGAAGGATTCTGGTCGGTTTAGACCTGAACACCCTTTTTTCATTCTGTGCAAAAGATCAGAAACCAGATAGCGATTCATTTTCTGACATTCTGTCCAGGATTAGGAAAGCAGGAAAAACGAGTGTTTCGTAGGTTTCACATGAAAACGCCAGGATGTAGACGGACCGCATGCCTCTGGTTGGAGCATCTCCATCAGGAAGATGTGGGTGTGTAAACCGGCTCGCTGGGAGAGGCGTGTGTTCTGGACTCACCTGTTGCCGTCCGTGGCGATGCATTCAGGGAGCGCCAGCGAGCAGCCGAACAGCATGATGTGTCTGTAGCAGGACAATCTGCTGAGGTAGCTGAAGAACCTGCAATACACACCGCAGTCAGCACACGTTACACACAAGCATCTCCTCGTGAGCCCTGACTCCGCCTACTGATGCGTTACCGTAGCAACATCTCAACCTCTGAGCTCTTCACCACCGCGCTGGAGGAGGACAGCCACGTCTGGTTGTAGGGTAGCATGTGGCACTGAGGCTCAACGATCAGCTGGCAGCTTCCTGCAGACAGAAGCACAACGTGAGCAGAACGCCACCAACAAAGAACCACACACACACCCGACAAAGAACCACACACACACCCGACAAAGAACCACACACACACCCGACAAAGAACCACACACAGCCCCGACAAAGAACCACACACGCCTCTGACAAAGAACCACACACACACACCCGACAAAGAACCACACACACCCCTGACCAAGAACCACACACTCCCCCGACAAAGAACCACACACACCCCAAACAAAAAACCACACAAACCCCAGACAAAGAACCACACACACACCCGTCAAAGACCCCCCCACACACACACCCGACAAAGAACCACACACGCCCCCAACAAAGAACCACACACACACCCGACAAAGAACGACACACAGCCCCAACAAAGAACCACACACGCCCCCAACAAAGAACCACACACACCCCTGACCAAGAAACACACACTTCCCCGACAAAGAACCACACACACACCACACAAAAAACCACACAAACCCCAGACAAAGAACCACACACAACCCCGACAAAGAACCGCACATACTCCCAAAAAAAGAACTACACACGCCCCAGACAAAGAACCACACACACCCCACACAAAAAACCACACACACCCCCGACAAAGAACCACACACAACCCTGAAGAAAGAACCACACACCCCTCGACAAAGAACCACACACACATGACAAAGAACCACACACTCCACTGACAAAGAACCACACACACCCCAAACAAAAAAACCACACACACACCGACAATGAACCGCACATGCCCCCAACAACGAACCACACACACCCCTAAAAAAGAACCACACACATCCCGACAAAGAACCACACACACACACATGACAAAGAACCACACACAACCCTGAAGAAAGAACCACACACCCTTGACAAAGAACCACACACACACATGACAAAGAACCACACACAACCCTGAAGAAAGAACCACACACCCTTGACAAAGAACCACACACACACATGACAAAGAACCACACACAACCCTGAAGAAAGAACCACACACCCTCGACAAAGAACCCCACAGACACATGACAAAGAACCACACACAACCCTGAAGAAAGAACCACACACCCTTGACAAAGAACCACACACACACATGACAAAGAACCACACACACCCCAAACAAAAAACCACACACTCCCCCAACAAAGAACCACACACGCCCCGACAAAGACCCACACACATCCCGACAAAGAGCCACACACGCCCTGACAAATAACCACACACACCCCCGCAAAGAACCACACACACCCCCAGGAAAGGGCCACACACACCCTCAACAAAGAACCACACAAAACCCCAGCAAAGAACCACACACACCCCCAAATTACAAACTGGTTGGCCTGCACTCCAGAATCTGGCTGCTTAACTGGTCTGCCTGCAGTCCAGAGTCCTGCTGCTGAACTGGTCTGCCTGAAGTCCAGAACCCGGCTGCTGAACTGGTCCGCCTGCAGTCCAGAGTCCTACTGCTGAACTGGTCGGCTTGCAGTCCAGAGTCCTGCTGCTGAACTGGTCTGTCTGCAGTCCAGTGTCTGGCTGCTGAACCGGTCTGCCTGAAGTCCAGAGTCTGGTTGCTGAACTGGTCCGCCTGAAGTCCAGAGTCCTGCTGCTGAACTGGTCCGCCTGCAGTCCAGAGTCCTGCTGCTGAACTGGTCGGCCTGCAGTCCAGAACCCGGCTGCTGAACTGGTCCGCTTGCAGTCCAGAACCCGGCTGCTGAACTGGTCCGCCTGCAGTCCAGAGTCCTGCTGCTGAACTGGTCTGCCTGCAGTCCAAAGTTCTGCTGCTGAACTGGTCCGCCTGCAGTCCACAGTCCTGCTGCTGAACTGGTCCGCCCGCAGTCCAGAGTCCTGCTGCTGAACTGGTCCGCCCGCAGTCCAAAGTTCTGCTGCTGAACTGGTCGGTCTGCAGTCCAGAGTCCTGCTGAACTGGTCTGCAGTCCAGACCTTTCACCACCTCTGTCTCAGCTACAACCCACAACTGTCCCTGCCCACGTCCAACTTCCTGAAGGGAATTTATCGGAGGTCAGACATGTATTCTGTCTGGTGGTCAGGCAGTGTCCAATCAGAGTTCAGGACAGAGGTTTACTCTGGCTGGTGGCCAGGCAGCGTCCAATCAGAGTTCAGGACAGACATTTACTCTGGCTGGGGCCAGGCAGCGTCCAATCAGAGCACAGGACAGACTAAGGCTCATTAGCATTCACCTCAACTTCGAATTAATACAGACGGAGACACTGAAGGACAGCAGAGGACCAGAGAGAGACAGAGACGAGGAGATTGTTAACACAGACTGGACTGATTCATCAGAAACACACACACACACACACACACACACACACACACACACACGTGCACCAAACCTCTGCTCTTTCCAAGGATGCTCATTAGCATAATGCATGCTAACGGCCGTCTCTGGAACCTGAACCTAAACCTGGTTCTAACCTGAACCTAGTCTGTTCATGCATGCTGCATGTCAGAGGAAGGGGAGAGAGTGAAGGATTATGGGATTTGTAGTTTCTTCTCTATCCTCCTCTATCTGTGACTCAGATGCAAACTTTTCCCTCAGAAGAGGCTTCATCTTCTTCCAGGAGGAGAACCACACTTCCCACAACCCCCTGCTGCTTCCTGCATACCTGCGTCAGGTGCTGGCGTGGTGCTGCTCGTCGGCCAGGCAGTGCTCAGTGATGTCACAGAGGCCAGCCAATCAGGAAGCTTTGTGTAGGGCCTGGTGGGTGTGGCCTGAGAGGAGGAGGCAGAAGGAGCAGCAGTGGTCGGGATGTGGTGCGTGATGTTGTTGCCCTGCTCTCCTAAAGATGAGGTGACATTTCCTGTCTCAAACAAGAAGGAGGAAGAGGAGGAGGACGAGGTGGAGGAAGAGGAAGGGTTGTTTGTGCTGTTGCTGTGGTAACCAGGGTTGCTGTCGGCCATGGGCTTTGGAGAGGGGAGGGGGCTGGAGTCCAGAAAGTTGCTGCCGAACATACCTGAGGAGGAAGATGGAGTCATTTTATACAGTAGAGTCCACGTTCCCATGGCAACCTGCCCTGGAACACAGACCGATGTTCTATCGCTGTTCTACAGATGTTCCCACAGATGTTATGTAAGTTCCTGCAGACGTTTTATCAACGTTCCTACAGATGTTTTACCAACGTTCCTACAGATGTTTTACCAACGTTCCTACAGATGTTTCACCAACGTTCCTACAGACGTTTTACCAACGTTCCTACAGATGCTTAACCAACGTTCCTACAGATGTTTTACCAACGTTCCTACAGATGTTTTACCAACGTTCCTACAGATGTTTTACCAACGTTCCTACAGACGTTTTACCAACGTTTCTACAGACGTTTTACCAACGTTCCTACAGATGTTTTACCAACGTTCCTACAGATGTTTAACCAACGTTCCTACAGATGTTTTACCAACGTTCCTACAGACATTTTACCAACGTTCCTACAGACGTTTTACCAACGTTCCTACAGACGTTTTACCAACGTTCCTACAGATGTTTTCCCAACGTTCCTACAGATGTTTCACCAACGTTCCTACAGACGTTTTATCAACGTTCCTACAGACAGTTTTACCAACGTTCCTACAGATGTTTTACCAACGTTCCTACAGATGTTTTACCAACGTTCCTACAGATGTTTTACCAACGTTCCTACAGACGTTTTACCAACGTTCCTACAGACGTTTTATCAACGTTCCTACAGATGTTTTACCAACGTTCCTACAGACGTTTTACCAACGTTCCTACAGACATTTTAGCAACGTTCCTACAGACGCTTTACCAACGTTCCTACAGACGTTTTACCAACGTTCCTACAGACGTTTTATCAATGTTCCTACAGATGTTTTCCCAACGTTCCTACAGATGTTTCACCAACGTTCCTACAGACGTTTTATCAACGTTCCTACAGATGTTTTACCAACGTTCCTACAGATGTTTTACCAACGTTCCTACAGATGTTTTACCAACGTTCCTTCAGATGTTTTACCAACGTTCCTACAGACGTTTTACCAACGTTCCTACAGACGTTTTACCAACGTTCCTACAGACGTTTTACCAACGTTCCTTCAGATGTTTTACCAACGTTCCTACAGATGTTTTACCAACGTTCTTACAGACATTTTACCAACGTTCTTACAGACGTTTTAGCAACGTTCCTACAGCCGTTTTACAAACGTTCCTACAGACGTTTTACCAACGTTTCTACAGATGTTTTACCAACGTTCTTACAGACGTTTTACCAACATTCCTACAGACGTTTTACCAACGTTCCTACAGATGTTTTACCAACGTTCCTACAGATGTTTTACCAACGTTCCTACAGACGTTTTACCAACATTCCTACAGATGTTTTACCAACGTTCCTACAGATGTTTTACCAACGTTCTTACAGATGTTTTACCAACGTTCCTACAGATGTTTTACCAACGTTCTTACAGACGTTTTACCAACATTCCTACAGATGTTTTACCAACGTTCCTACAGATGTTTTACCAACGTTCCTACAGACGTTTTACCAACATTCCTACAGATGTTTTACCAACGTTCCAACAGATGTTTTACCAACGTTCCTACAGACGTTTCACCAACGTTCCTACAGATGTTTTACCAACGTTCCTACAGATGTTTTACCAACGTTCTTACAGACGTTTTACCAACGTTCTTACAGACGTTTTACCAACATTCCTACAGATGTTTTACCAACGTTCCTACAGATGTTTTACCAACGTTCTTACAGACGTTTTACCAACATTCCTACAGATGTTTTACCAACGTTCCAACAGATGTTTTACCAACGTTCCTACAGACGTTTCACCAACGTTCCTACAGATGTTTTACCAACGTTCCTACAGATGTTTTACCAACGTTCTTACAGACGTTTTACCAACGTTCTTACAGACGTTTTACCAACATTCCTACAGATGTTTTACCAACGTTCCTACAGATGTTTTACCAACGTTCTTACAGACATTTTACCAACATTCCTACAGATGTTTTACCAACGTTCCAACAGATGTTTTACCAACGTTCCTACAGACGTTTCACCAACGTTCCTACAGATGTTTTACCAACGTTCCTACAGACGTTTCACCAACGTTCCTACAGACATTTTACAGACGTTCCTACGGGTGTTTTAGCTACGTTCCTACAGACATTTTACCAACGTTCCTACAGACATTTTACCAACGTTCTTACAGACGTTTTACCAACGTTTCTACAGATGTTTTACCAACGTTCCTACAGACGTTTTTGACAACATTCCTACAGACGTTCCACCAATCTTCTACCAGATGTTCCTACTTATGTTCCACCAGATGTTTTACATACGTTCCTACAGATGTTCCTACAGATGTTCCCACAGAGCACTGCATTCTTCAGCTGCAAATAGACCTTGTCTTGTCGTGTCACATGTTTTGCCTCGTTCTGCGGTTTCTGGAGAACGTTGCAACATAAGCCCACATGGTTCATATCATGAGTCATCCTCCCACCATAACAAACACACACACACACACACACACACACACACACACACACACACACACACACACATTTCTCTGGAGAAAGTTCCAGATATGTAAAATCCTCAGTAGGAATCACTGATTGAAACTAAAATCTGGTTCAGTCATGGAAGCGGCTGCTGTGATGGAACTGGAGCTGTCAATCATCCGTTCAGATTCCTGATTCCTGTAACGTCTGATAAAAGCTTCAGAAGGACGGCAGAGGGTGGACGAGGAAGACGAGGAAGTGAGGAGAACTGATGTTCTGCCACCTCCTCATTCATTTCTACCAGAAATACACGCAGCTGCTCGGTGTGTGTGAGAGACAGATAAACGGTGATGTGGCTGCTTCACCATGGCAACCGAGTCACGCTGACACCAATGAGACTCCTAAACATTTTCCACGTTGTGTCACTAAAGATGAAACACTAATGTTCGTCTGTCACCGCTGCTGTCAGTCTAATGACCCGTCCGTTTCAGCTTAGACTTCCGATGCTCCTGGTCCGACTCCTCACCCTGGTCAGGTTTGTTCTGACACGACTCCTACATCCTACGTCAGAATTTACCCAGAGCGTAGTAAATTCTGACGCCGACTCCAGAGTTCTGGGTCGATTCTGATGCCGACTCCAGAGTTCTGGGTCAGTTCCAATGCAGATTCCAGAGTTCTGGGTTGATTCTGATGCCGACTCCAGAGTTCTGGGTTGATTCTGATGCCGACTCCAGAGTTCTGGGTTGATTCTGACGCCGACTCCAGAGTTCTGGGTCAGTTCCTGTACAGATTCCAGAGTTCTGGGTCGGTTCAAATGCCGACTCCAGAGTTCTGGGTAAATTCTGACGCCGACTCCAGAGTTCTGGGTTGATTCTGATGCTGACTCCAGAGTTCTGGGTCGGTTCAAATGCCGACTCCAGAGTTCTGGGTAAATTCTGACGCCGACTCCAGAGTTCTGGGTCGGTTCAAATGCCGACTCCAGAGTTCTGGGTAAATTCTGACGCCGACTCCAGAGTTCTGGGTTGATTCTGATGCTGACTCCAGAGTTCTGGGTCGATTCTGATGCTGACTCCAGAGTTCTGGGTCGATTCCAATGCAGATTCCAGAGTTCTGGGTCAGTTCCAATGCCGACTCCAGAGTTCTGGGTCAGTTCCAATGCCGACTCCAGAGTTCTCGGTCAGTGCCAATGCCGACTCCAGAGTTCTGGGTCAGTTCCTGTACAGATTCCAGAGTTCTGGGTCGATTCCAATGCCGACTCCAGAGTTCTGGGTCGATTCTAATGCAGACTCCAGAGTTCTGGGTCAGTTCCTGTACAGATTCCAGAGTTCTGGGTCGATTCCAATGCCGACTCCAGAGTTCTGGGTCGGTTCCAATGCCGACTCCAGAGTTCTGGGTCAGTTCCTGTACAGATTCCAGAGTTCTGGGTCAATTCCAATGCCGACTCCAGAGTTCTGGGTCGGTTCCAATGCCGACTCCAGAGTTCTGGGTCGGTTCCAATGCCGACTCCAGAGTTCTGGGTCAGTTCCTGTACAGATTCAAGAGTTCTGGGTCGATTCTGACGATGACTCCAGAGTTCTGGGTCAGTTCCTGTACAGATTCAAGAGTTCTGGGTCGATTCTGACGATGACTCCAGAGTTCTGGGTCAGTTCTTGTACAGATTCAAGAGTTCTGGGTCGATTCTAATGCTGACTCCAGAGTTTTGGGTCAGTTCTTGTACAGATTCAAGAGTTCTGGGTCAATTCTGACGACGACTCCAGAGTTCTGGGTCAATTCTGACGCAGAATCCAGAGTTCTGGATCGGTTCTTGTACAGACTCCGGAGTTCTGGGTTGATTCTGACGCCGACTCCAGAGTTCTGGGTCGATTCTGATGCCGACTCCAGAGTTCTGGGTCGATTCTGATGCCGACTCTGGAGTTCTGGGTTGGGTTCTAACACCTGGTCTCGGTTAAATGGTTAAATGTAAAACCCTGACACGAAGGCATTAGAACCGGGACAAGGGAGAGAGAGAGAGAGAGAGAGAGAGAGAGAGAGAGAGAGAGAGAGAGAGAGGATACACAGCATCAATTGTTTGAGACACATGATGTGACAACAGCTGCAGAGGAGGAGAGGAGAAAAGAAAAGAAGAGGAGGTGGAGGTCTGACAGGCTTCACTGGAAGAGAAAAAATAGATTCAAGTAAATGAGAAAAAAGAAACAAGAAAGAAACAAAAAAGAAAAAGAAACGGAAACAGAAAGAGGATAAAAACAGAAGAGAAGAAGGATTGGAGGAAAGGAGGGAGAGATGTATAGAAAGACCAGAACAGATGAGTGTAAAGAGAAAGAGAACAGAAAAAAGGAGAGGATGAGGTGTGAGGAGGAGTGGAAACAGAGAAGAGGGATGAGAGGAGGAGGAGGAGGAGGAGGAGGAGGCGACTCTTTTACTACCTGTGTAAATATCCGACATTCTTTCAGTGAGTGTGAGCCGGCTGCTGATTGGCTGAGGACATCTCGCTGTCATGGCGACCAGATAAAGCACTCCACACACACACACACACACACACACACACACACACACATTATGTGTGTCATCTCTCCTCCTACACACTGTCCTCCATCAGTCTCATCACTCCATCATTTTCCCCTTTCCTTTTAGAAGAGAGAAGGGGAAGAAAGGATGGAGGGAGGTCTGAGAAAGAAGAGTAGACGGATGAAAAGGGTCAGAAAAAGGAAAGAAGAAAAGAAAGAAAGGAAAAGAAGAGAGGGATGACACAAACGAAAGGAAGTAAAAACGATAAAAGGCCAAATGAAGTGTGGATGAGAGGAGAAAGGGAACGAAGGAGAAAATGAATGAACTGAGGGATTACAGAGTAGAAGAGTGGAAAGAGGGAAAAAAAAAAAAAAAAAAAAGGAAGAAACAAGAAGCGAAAAAGTTGGATGAAAGGAAAAAAATGAGTGGTTGAAATAAAGGAATGCAAGTATTTCACTTTTTCTTCTGTCTTTCACCAACCCATCTCCCTCCATCCTGTCCTCCTCCCTCCATCATCATGTGGTGCTGGGGAGTGCACGTGCGCATGCGTGAGTGCACGTGTGCGTGCATGTGTGCGTGCATGTGCGGGTACCGGTCAGGGCCAGGACCAGCAGCAGCATCCCGGCCAGCAGGCTCACGGTGGGGATCAGGATGTAGAGGAGAAGCCGCAGCTGATTGGTGGACTGGAGCTTGTGAGGACACGTCCCCCCGTCCATCCTCGCCTCGGGTCCTCGGGTCTGTGGGGGGACACGGTGACACCCGGTCAGACACACTTCAGGATGTGGGTCATGTGGGGATGTGTGGAGGTCTGGCCCTTTAAGGCCCCCCCCCCCCCATACACATCACACCCAGGTTATTTTTACTGATGGGGGGGGGTCCTCAGAGTTTCCGTTGGACTCGTCGGAGTTATTTTTGAGGCGATGTGACGATGAGATGACACTCGACACCACACAGCAGCCTCCCTGCTTTAAACATTGCTCGCTCCACCTCTCTCTCTCTGTTTATTCCATCCATCATTCACCTGATCAATAACATGATTGATATCCTGATCAATCACCTGACTGATAATCTGATCAATAATCTAACTGAAGATTGATTCCACTTCCAAACACCAACTCTTTACTAATGTGTCAACATGAACAGCTGCTGATGCTCCAACACGATGACGGCTGAAAAAGAAAAGATGCAGCCCTCGTTACCTCAGCCTCGTTAACTTAGTCTCGTTTAATCAACCTCGTTACCTCAGTCTTGTTAACTTAGTCGTTTACTCAACCTCGTTACCTCAGCCTTGTTAACTTAGTCTTGTTTACTCAACCTCGTTACCTCAGCCTTGTTAACTTAGTCGTTTACTCAACCTCGTTACCTCAGCCTTGTTAACTTAGTCTTGTTTACTCAACCTCGTTACCTCAGCCTTGTTAACTTAGTCGTTTACTCAACCTCGTTACCTCAGCCTAGTTAACTTAGTCTTGTTTACTCAACCTCGTTACCTCAGCCTTGTTAACTTAGTCGTTTACTCAACCTCGTTACCTCAGCCTAGTTAACTTAGTCGTTTACTCAACCTCGTTACCTCAGCCTTGTTAACTTATTCTTGTTTACTCAACCTCGTTACCTCAGCCTTGTTAACTTAGTCGTTTACTCAACCTCGTTACCTCAGCCTAGTTAACTTAGTCGTTTACTCAACCTCGTTACCTCAGCCTTGTTAACTTAGTCTTGTTTACTCAACCTCGTTACCTCAGCATAGTTAACTTAGTCGTTTACTCAACCTCGTTACCTCAGCATAGTTAACTTAGTCTTGTTTACTCAACCTCATTACCTCAGCATAGTTAACTTAGTCTTGTTTACTCAACCTCGTTACCTCAGCATAGTTAACTTAGTCTTGTTTACTCAACCTCGTTACCTCAGCATAGTTAACTTAGTCTTGTTTACTCAACCTCGTTACCTTAGCATAGTTAACTTAGTCTTGTTTACTCAACCTCGTTACCTCAGCATAGTTAACTTAGTCGTTTACTCAACCTCGTTACCTCAGCCTTGTTAACTTAGTCTTGTTTACTCAACCTTGTTACCTCAGCATAGTTAACTTAGTCGTTTACTCAACCTCGTTACCTCAGCATAGTTAACTTAGTCTTGTTTACTCAACCTCGTTACCTCAGCATAGTTAACTTAGTCTTGTTTACTCAACCTCGTTACCTCAGCATAGTTAACTTAGTCGTTTACTCAACCTCGTTACCTCAGCCTTGTTAACTTAGTCGTTTACTCAACCTCGTTACCTCAGCCTAGTTAACTTAGTCGTTTACTCAACCTCTCGTTACCTCAGCCTTGTTAACTTAGTCTTGTTTACTCAACCTCGTTACCTCAGCCTTGTTAACTTAGTCGTTTACTCAACCTCGTTACCTCAGCCTAGTTAACTTAGTCGTTTACTCAACCTCGTTACCTCAGCCTTGTTAACTTAGTCTTGTTTACTCAACCTCGTTACCTCAGCATAGTTAACTTAGTCGTTTACTCAACCTCGTTACCTCAGCATAGTTAACTTAGTCTTGTTTACTCAACCTCATTACCTCAGCATAGTTAACTTAGTCTTGTTTACTCAACCTCGTTACCTCAGCATAGTTAACTTAGTCTTGTTTACGCAACCTCGTTACCTCAGCATAGTTAACTTAGTCTTGTTTACGCAACCTCGTTACCTCAGCATAGTTAACTTAGTCTTGTTTACGCAACCTCGTTACCTCAGCATAGTTAACTTAGTCGTTTACTCAACCTCGTTACCTCAGCCTTGTTAACTTAGTCTTGTTTACTCAACCTTGTTACCTCAGCATAGTTAACTTAGTCGTTTACTCAACCTCGTTACCTCAGCATAGTTAACTTAGTCTTGTTTACTCAACCTCGTTACCTCAGCATAGTTAACTTAGTCTTGTTTACTCAACCTCGTTACCTCAGCATAGTTAACTTAGTCGTTTACTCAACCTCGTTACCTCAGCCTTGTTAACTTAGTCGTTTACTCAACCTCGTTACCTCAGCCTTGTTAACTTAGTCTTGTTTACTCAACCTCGTTACCTCAGCATAGTTAACTTAGTCTTGTTTACTCAACCTTGTTACCTCAGCCTTGTTAACTTAGTCTTGTTTACTCAACCTCGTTACCTCAGCCTTGTTTACTTGGTCTTGTTTACTCAACCTTGTTACCTCAGCCTTGTTTACTTGGTCTTGTTTACTCAACCTCGTTACCTCAGCCTTGTTTACTTGGTCTTGTTTACTCAACCTCGTTGACTCAGCATAGTTATCTTAGCCTCGTTTACGTGACCTCGTTACCTCTGCCTTGTTTACTTGGTCTTGTTTACTCAACCTCGTTACTCAGACTTGTTACTTAGTCTTGTTTACTCAACCTCGTTACCTCAGCCTTGTTTACTTAGTGTTTTTTACTTAACCTCGTTACCTCAGCTTTGCTAACTTGGTCTTCTTTACTCAACCTCGTTGACTTTTCCTCATAGTTAACTTAACCTCGTTTAACTCAACCTTGTTACCTCAGCCTTGTTTACTTGGTCTTGTTTTCTCAACCTAGTTGACATCCTCGTTTCCTCAGCCTCGTTAACTTGGCCTCGTTTACTCAACCTCATTATCTCAGCATTGTTTACTTGGTGTTGTTTACTCAACCTCGTTACCTCAGCATAGTTGACTTTTCCTCATTTACTCAACCTCGTTACCTCTGCATTGTTTACTAGGTCTTGTTTACTAAATCTCGTTACCACAGCTTAGTTTACTTGGTCTTGTTAAATCAACCTCGTTACCTCAGACTTGTTTACTTGGCCTCATTTACTCAACCTCGTTACCTCTGCCTTGTTTACTAGGTCTTGTTTACTCAACCTCATTGACTTTTCCTCATTTACTCAACCTCGTTAACTCAACCTTGTTACCTCAGCCTTGTTAACTTGGTCTTGTTTACTTAACCTCGTTACCTCAGCCTTGTTAACTTGGTCTTGTTTACTTAACCTCGTTACCTCAGCCTTGTTTACTTGGTCTTGTTTTCTCAACCTAGTTGACATTTCCTCGTTTACTCAACCTCATTATCTCAGCCTTGTTAATTTGGTGTTGTTTACTCAACCTTATTAACTGTTACTAGTTTAATCAACCTCGTTACCTCAGCCTTGTTTACTTGGTCTTGTTTACTCAACCTAGTTGACATTTCCTCGTTTACTCAACCTCGTTAACTTCCTCGTTTACTCAACCTCATTATCTCAGCCTTGTTAACTTGGTCTTCTTTACTCAACCTTGTTAACTCTTACTCGTTTACTCAACCTCGTTACCTCAGCCTTGTTAACTTGGTGTTGTTTACTCAACCTTGTTGCCTTTTCCTCGTTTACTCAACCTCATTAACTGTTACTAGTTTAATCAACCTTGTTACCTCAGCCTTGTTAACTTGGTCTTTTTTACTCAACCTCATTAACTCTTACTCGTTTACTCAATCTCGTTACCTCAGCCTTTTTCATTCTTCCTGGTTTATTCGACCTCTTTAACTTTGCCTTGTTTAATCAATCTTGTTTCCTCAGCCTCGTTTACTTAGCCTTGTTAACTCGGCATCATTAACTCTGCCTCGGTTACTCATTTAGTTTATTCAGCTTCATTAACTTTTCCTAGTTTACTTTATTTTGTTTACTTGGCCTCAGTAGCTCTGCCTGGTTTACTGATCCTTGTTAACTCAGCCTCGTCAACTTAGCCTCATTACTCTGCCTCATTAACTCTGCCTCATTAACTCAGCCATATAAACTCATCCTTGTTAACTCTACCTCGTTAACTCTGCCTCGTTTACATGGCCTCGTTAATTAGCCTTGTTAACTCGGTCTAATGAGTCAGTTTAAGCTGAAGGCTTCTCTCCACTGCAGATCCTCATCAGTCAGTAAAGTTTGAGGGAAAGTCCTGTCTTCATCAGGGTATTCACCTTATTTAGCCCCGCCCACTTCTAAACGTCCTCGTTTTCCGGAATGTGTTGACATTTCCGGTCACTAGCTGCTGCTCGCACACAGTTGCACACGTAGCGAAATGCAGCGACTTAGTTGGAAAGAAACTAACCAAACTATTTTTTAAAAATTCCTATGAAGTTTAATAAAGTCACCAAGTGGGGGATGGATGCAGATTTGGAATATTAAGCGTGAAAAACTCTGCTGTAAACTGGATTAGCATGTGGTGCTCTGTAGTGAACATCACACACTGATCAGAAGAGAGATGAGCTGTGATCTGTCTGCTATTACTGTTAAGTGTGTGGGGTTAAATCTGTGCAGGTTAGAAAAGTCCGGTAACACCTGACAGTATTAAAGTCGTCACCTCCTGTAGTTTATGCTTCGTATCGTAACGTAATAATAAAATCATCATGAATAATTTCCCCAATGCTAAAATGTACTGAACATGAAAAC
Organism: Atherinomorus stipes; assembly: GCA_023101725.1. Classification (NCBI taxonomy): domain Eukaryota; kingdom Metazoa; phylum Chordata; class Actinopteri; order Atheriniformes; family Atherinidae; genus Atherinomorus; species Atherinomorus stipes. Next base: position 48,039 of record JALJCO010001429.1, read on the forward strand.
TTAACTGGTAATTGACGCCAAAGTCAGATTTCGGGTCATGATATACCTGATGCATGCATAAATCTGCATGAGTTGAGCTCGGAGGTCTGAGTTAGTATGAACATGATAATATGTCTGTGAGATCAGCTGATGTCATGTCAACAGGCTGAGATCAGGTTGCTGCAGAGATGTTCAGCTGACTTTAACATGTTCAGTACCAAGAGACGCTGAGATTTAAAAAGGGAAAAAAGCAGGAAGTTATTTTATAAGACAAACAATTCAAGCAGGAGGGGGGGGGGGGGGGCGCAAACCCTAACCCTAACAGCAGCCCGCAATATTCGGTTGAAATAATCGTAGTCATGGTTAAAGAACTGTTTCATGTCAGTGATACACTGGTGAAAATTGCTATGAATTGCTACGCATGCAAATAGCAAATGTCAACACAACCGGAAGTCAAATGGCCCCGCCCTTGCAAGTCGCCAAAATAAGGTGAATACACCATTTACCGCATCCTTTAGTGGCTTTCTTATCACGCAAACAGTGAGAAGCAACCTGAGCCACTTCAAAATGGTGGACCGAACCAACCCCAATCGCTCAGAAACCAGGGACAGTAGCGCCTTTACCTCTCTAGTGGTTTGGCTCAGTTATGGTGTACCACAGGGTTCATTCCCTGCCCCCCTTCTGATCTCTACTTAGGATATAACTGTAGTTTTAAAACTTTTTGAGCCACAAACTTATTTGACAAATATAAAATCTATTTTCATTTTTTTTTCTTTTTTTACAATAATCAGGCGACCCCCTGAAATTATTCTTCGACACAAATGGGGGCCATAACCGCCATTCTGGTAACTACTGATCTATAAAATTCTATTTGTGCTAATCCTTTATCATCTTTTTCTTTTACTTGTCCTGTGAAGCAACATGAAAGCAGAAAGTTGGACGGGCTGCTTTGTTGTGTTTAGCAATAAGTGACATTTAATCCCGACCTGACGCGGACAAACAAGAGAAGAGTGTGAGGGAATGGAGATACAGCAAGTCGCTACGACTTTACAACCAAAGAGAAAAACCAGTGTATGCAACACTGGTGGGAAGAAGAAGAAAAAAAAAAAGAGGAGAGAGAAAAAAGATGTTGGAAGGGATGCTATGTGTAAAACCCTGCTGTAGTTACTGTTTCATTCTTATTACTATTCCTGTCACATTCTTATAACTTTCTGATGTCGGAGGGAATTCTGCCCCAGAATATCTTGATCCTATTATTGATTGGAAGTTTTTTTTTTCTGAGGTTCTCCGCTTTAAAGGACTAAAGTGAAAGATAAATGCAGTTTATTATCATTATTATTATTAGTAGTAGTAGTTATAGGCTAATAATTCATTATTTATTATTATGATCAATGAAGTACGGTACTATCGTTTCTGTTTGTAGGTAATAAAACATTTTTTAATTTGCCAAACAGTAAACTTACTGATCGATTCATTTATTTGTTGTAAACGTTCAAAATGGAGGAATTACTTTTGGTAATAAGATCTTTGAAATTTACCAGATAAAAGATGAAAACTAAAACCAAGCCTTCAGGTGTAGGAGGACAAACAGCTGGAGATGATCGTCATCCAACGGTATCGGTTCTGACCCGGTCCAGTGTGCCGGACTGAACAGGACTAAAGGCATCAAACTCCAGACGGATTATTAAAAACTCAGAGAAGGGAAATAAAGCGATTACGGAACATTCCTTTAACTGATTAAAGACTCAGAGTTCAGCTGTTTCTGGATTATGTGCAGCGTGTTGGGATAAACAACAACAACAACAACAACAACACATGGGAATAATCCAAAATCACATTTAAACTGTTCAAACAAAACAATAAATAAAATCTAGAAAGTTTCCAGAAGAGTTTGAAGTCAGTGATGCGTTCACTGATCATGCATCCATCTGTGAAAACGCAAGATGCTGATTTATGGACACAAAGTCCCGCAGGTTGTGTCCAGATGGACACAAGTCCCGCAGGTTGTGTCCAGATGGACACAAGTCCCGCAGGTTGTGTCCAGATGGACACGGTTTATGTGAAGGAGGAAACCTGGAAATCTGTCAGACTTGCTGGAGCATCTGATGATGATGATGATGATGAGACAAGTGAAGACACTCAGAGGACACGCCGAGGACAGAGACAGCCCCACGCACACGGACACTCACCGTCGCAGCCGCCGCTCCGCTGAAGGTGACACGCGGGAAGGTCTCCCCCCGCGCGGACAACATGACCTGCTGCTGCCCGCTGCCGAGCGCGAGACCATCCCTCTGTCTGCTGTCCGCGAGCTGCTCCGCTAACTAACGGAGCACGAGACCCGCTGGCTCCTCCCCGCCGCTCTCTCTCTCCTGTTTACTGTCAGCGCCGCTCCACCAGTCCTCCCCCTCTCTCACTCAAACACGCGCGCGCGCAGCTCAGGTAGCCTGCACGTGAGGAGGCCTTAACGTGGGCCTGAATCCCCCGCCCCCCCTACACACACATCAGAGCGCGGGGGGCTCGAGCCTTGTGCCCCTGAGTGTTTTTAAGTCGCTGTCAGTCACATGACCCTCAAACGCAACACGACTGTAACAGTTTAAACTGGTGCTGCGTTCACGGACACTTCTGACCAACAGGTGAAAACATGCCAAGTTCATCAGTTACAACAAAATGAAAAACTGATTAAGACTCTGGATTCTGGTCCTGAAATCAGTTTGTGAAGATCCTGGACCACCTGGACCGGTTCCGTCAGACTGTAGAGATCCTGGACCACCTGGACCGGTTCTGTCAGACTGTAGAGATCCTGGACCACCTGGACTGGTTCTGTCAGACTGTAGAGATCCTGGACCGGTTCTGTCAGGCTGTAGAGATCCTGGACCACCTGGACTGGTTCTGTCAGACTGTAGAGATCCTGGACCAGTTCTGTCAGACTGTAGAGATCCTGGACCGGTTCTGTCAGGCTGTAGAGATCCTGGACCGGTTCCGTCAGACTGTAGAGATCCTGGACCGGTTCCGTCAGACTGTAGAGATCCTGGACCGGTTCCGTCAGACTGTAGAGATCCTGGACCGGTTCTGTCAGGCTGTACAGATCCTGGACCACCTGGACCGGATCTGTCAGACTGAAGAGATCCTGGACCACCTGGACCGGTTCTGTCAGACTGTAGAGATCCTGGACCGGTTCCGTCAGACTGTAGAGATCCTGGACCACCTGGACCAGTTCTGTCAGACTGTAGAGATCCTGGACTGGTTCTGTCAGGCTGTAGAGATCCTGGACCACCTGGACCAGTTCTGTCAGACTGTAGAGATCCTGGACCACCTGGACCAGTTCTGTCAGACTGTAGAGATCCTGGACCAGTTCTGTCAGGCTGTAGAGATCCTGGACCGGTTCTGTCAGACTGTAGAGATCCTGGACCGGCTCTGTCAGACTGTAGAGATCCTGGACCACCTGGACCGGCTCCGTCAGACTGTAGAGATCCTGGACCACCTGGACCGGTTCTGTCAGACTGTAGAGATCCTGGACCACCTGGACCGGTTCTGTCAGACTGTAGAGATCCTGGACCACCTGGACCGGTTCTGTCAGACTGTAGAGATCCTGGACCACCTGGACCAGTTCTGTCAGACTGTGGAGATCCTGGACCACCTGGACCGGTTCTGTCAGACTGTAGAGATCCTGGACCACCTGGACCGGTTCTGTCAGACTGTAGAGATCCTGGACCAGTTCTGTCAGACTGTAGAGATCCTGGACCACCTGGACCGGTTTTGTCAGACTGTAGAGATCCTGGACCACCTGGACCGGTTTTGTCAGACTGTAGAGATCCTGGACCAGTTCTGTCAGACTGTAGAGATCCTGGACCACCTGGACCGGATCTGGCTCAGACTAGAGATCCTGGACCACCTGGACCAGTTCTGTCAGACTGTAGAGATCCTGGACCACCTGGACCGGTTCTGTCAGACTGTAGAAATCCTGGACCACCTGGACCGGATCTGTCAGACTAGAGATCCTGGACCACCTGGACCAGTTCTGTCAGACTGTAGAGATCCTGGACCACCTGGACCGGTTCTGTCAGACTGTAGAGATCCTGGACCACCTGGACCAGTTCTGTCAGACTGTAGAGATCCTGGACCCCCTGGACCAGTTCCGTCAGACTGTAGAGATCCTGGCCCACCTGGACCAGTTCTGTCAGACTGTAGAGATCCTGGCCCACCTGGACCAGTTCTGTCAGACTGTAGAGATCCTGGCCCACCTGGACCAGTTCCGTCAGACTGTAGAGATCCTGGACCACCTGGACCAGTTCTGTCAGACTGTGGAGATCCTGGACCACCTGGACCGGTTCTGTCAGACTGTAGAGATCCTGGACCAGTTCTGTCAGACTGTAGAGATCCTGGACCACCTGGACCAGTTCTGTCAGACTGTAGAGATCCTGGACCACCTGGACCGGTTCTGTCAGCCTGTAGAGATCCTGGACCAGTTCTGTCAGGCTGTACAGATCCTGGACCACCTGGACCAGTTCTGTCAGACTGTAGAGATCCTGGACCACCTGGACCGGATCTGTCAGACTAGAGATCCTGGACCACCTGGACCGGTTTTGTCAGACTGTACAGATCCTGGACCACCTGGACCGGTTCCGTCAGACTGTAGAGATCCTGGACCACCTGGACCGGTTCCGTCAGACTGTAGAGATCCTGGACCACCTTGACCGGTTCTGTCAGACTGTAGAGATCCTGGACCACCTGGACCGGTTCCGTTAGACTGTAGAGATCCTGGACCACCTGGACCGGTTCTGTCAGACTGTAGAGATCCTGGACCACCTGGACCGGTTCTGTCAGCCTGTAGAGATCCTGGACTAGTTCTGTCAGGCTGTACAGATCCTGGACCACCTGGACCAGTTCTGTCAGACTGTAGAGATCCTGGACCACCTGACCCGGATCTGTCAGACTAGAGATCCTGGACCACCTGGACCGGTTTTGTCAGACTGTACAGATCCTGGACCACCTGGACCGGTTCCGTCAGACTGTAGAGATCCTGGACCACCTGGACCGGTTCCGTCAGACTGTAGAGATCCTGGACCACCTGGACCGGTTCTGTCAGACTGTAGAGATCCTGGACCACCTGGACCGGTTCCGATAGACTGTAGAGATCCTGGACCACCTGGACCGGTTCTGTCAGACTGTAGAGATCCTGGACCACCTGGACCAGTTCTGTCAGACTGTAGAGATCCTGGACCACCTGGACCAGTTCCGTCAGACTGTAGAGATCCTGGCCCACCTGGACCAGTTCTGTCAGACTGTAGAGATCCTGGACCACCTGGACCAGTTCTGTCAGACTGTGGAGATCCTGGACCACCTGGACCGGTTCTGTCAGACTGTGGAGATCCTGGACCACCTGGACCGGTTCTGTCAGACTGTAGAGATCCTGGACCAGTTCCGTCAGACTGTAGAGATCCTGGACCACCTGGACCAGTTCTGTCAGACTGTAGAGATCCTGGACCACCTGGACCGGTTTTGTCAGACTGTAGAGATCCTGGACCACCTGGACCGGTTCTGTCAGACTGTAGAGATCCTGGACCACCTGGACCGGTTCCGTCAGACTGTAGAGATCCTGGACCACCTGGACCGGTTCCGTCAGACTGTAGAGATCCTGGACCACCTGGACCGGTTCTGTCAGACTGTAGAGATCCTGGACCACCTGGACCGGTTCCGTCAGACTGTAGAGATCCTGGACCACCTGGACCGGATCTGTCAGACTGTAGAGATCCTGGACCACCTGGACCAGTTCTGTCAGACTGTAGAGATCCTGGACCACCTGGACCGGTTCTGTCAGACTGTAGAGATCCTGGACCACCTGGACCGGTTCTGTCAGACTGTGGAGATCCTGGACCACCTGGACCAGTTCTGTCAGACTGTAGAGATCCTGGACCACCTGGACCAGTTCTGTCAGACTGTGGAGATCCTGGACCACCTGGACCAGTTCTGTCAGACTGTAGAGATCCTGGACCACCTGGACCAGTTCTGTCAGACTGTAGAGATCCTGGACCACCTGGACCAGTTCTGTCAGACTGTAGAGATCCTGGACCAGTTCTGTCAGACTGTGGAGATCCTGGACCACCTGGACCGGTTCTGTCAGACTGTAGAGATCCTAGACCACCTGGACCGGTTCTGTCAGACTGTAGAGATCCTGGACCGGTTCTGTCAGACTGTAGAGATCCTGGACCACCTGGACCGGTTTTGTCAGACTGTAGAGATCCTGGACCACCTGGACCAGTTCTGTCAGACTGTAGAGATCCTGGACCGGTTCCGTCAGACTGTAGAGATCCTGGACCACCTGGACCGGTTCCATCAGACTGTAGAGATCCTGGACCACCTGGACCGGTTCTGTCAGACTGTAGAGATCCTGGACCACCTGGACCCTGGATGTGGATGAAACCTCCAGGGAACGGGGACGACAGCACCAGCGAGAACTGATTCGGTTCTGGTCCAGATCACCGTTTGGATCCAGGAGTGTGTCATGAGCAGATGTGTCCACTAGAGGGAGCAGCTCGGATTCAGACCCCTGCAGTCCTTTAAAAACCTTCACTGGTCTTTAAACAGTGATGACAGCGCGTTTGATCCAAATCAGAGCACCAGTACGAGCTGTGGGCGGAGTCAGAGCTGCTATGCCCCCCCCCAGAAAAAAGTAAAACCACCCATTAATCAGTTTTACAGCTTTTATTTCTTTCATTTTCAAAATGGGAGAAAAAACAGAAATTTTGACATTTAGGTCCAAAAATCTGAACAATTTCATGGATTCAGCACAAAGTAAAGGATCAGTTCAACGAATCTGCAGCAGCTGAAATAAAAACCTGTAAGTGGTGAAATCAGGAGCTTTTCACGTGTTAAACGTTCACAACTGATGCTGATGGACACGACGACAAACACACGGAGGAAAACCGTCGCTCAGGCCGCGCTCAGCAGGAAGTAGACGGCAGTCGCCAGCACGGCGCCCCCCAGCGGGACCAGCACCAGCACGGCCCACCGCCTCCACCCCGTCCTCCCCTGCTCGTCCTCCACCTCCTCCCTCCTCCTCCTCTTGCTCCTCCGACCTCCTCGCTTCTTCTCGAACGCCTCCAGCTCCTCCTGAAGACAGACACACAGCGGAACTGATCATCACCGTCGCCATGGAGACGGGTTCACACGTTAGCATCTGTATGACTGCAGAGAGCAAAAAGCTGTCGCCATGGAGACGGATTCACACGTTAGCATCTGTATGACTGCAGAGAGCAAAAAGCCGTCGCCATGGAGACGGGTTCACACGTTAGCATCTGTATGACTGCAGAGAGCAAAAAGCCGTCGCCATGGAGACGGATTCACACGTTAGCATCTGTATGACTGCAGAGAGCAAAAAGCCGTCGCCATGGAGACGGGTTCACACGTTAGCATCTGTATGACTGCAGAGAGCAAAAAGCTGTCGCCATGGAGACGGATTCACACGTTTGCATCTGTATGACTGCAGAGAGCAAAAAGCCGTCGCCATGGAGACGGGTTCACACGTTAGCATCTGTATGACTGCAGAGAGCAAAAAGCTGTCGCCATGGAGACGGATTCACACGTTTGCATCTGTATGACTGCAGAGAGCGAGAAACCGTCACCATGGAGACGGGTTCATATGTTAGCATCTGTATGACTGCCGACAGCAAGAGACCGTCACCATGGAGACGGGTTCACACGTTAGCATCTGTATGACTGCCGACAGCAAGAGACCGAAAAAAAAAAAAAAAAACTCACCATGGAGACGGGTTCACACGTTAGCATCTGTATGACTGCCGACAGCAAGAGACCGTCACCATGGAGACGGGTTCACACGTTAGCATCTGTATGACTGCCGACAGCAAGAAACCGTCGCCATGGAGACGGGTTCACACATTGGCAGCTATACGACTGCCTACAGCAAAAAGCCGTCGCCATGGAGATGGGTTCATGCGTCAACATCTGTACAACTGCCACAGCAGAAACCATTGCCATGGAGACGAATTCACGCATTCACAGCTGTACCACTGCCACAGCAAGAAACCGTCGCCATGGAGACAAGTACATGCGTTAACAGCTGTACGACTGCCAAAGCAAGAAACCGTCGCCATGGAGATGGGTTCATGCGTTAGCATCCGTACGAGTGCAGACAGCAAGAAACCATCAGAATGGAGACAGATGAAAAAAAAATGGAGTTCAAAGGGAAAAAAAAAAAGGGGAAAAAAAGGGAGAAAAAGGGGGGAGAAAAGGGAAAAGGGGGAGAAAAAAAGGGGAAAGGGGGGAAAAAAAAGGAAAAAAAAGGGGAAAGGGGGAGAAAGGGGGAGAAAGGGGGGAAGAAAGGAAAAAAGGGGGGAAAAAAGGGGAGGAAAAAAAAGGGGGGGAAAAAAAAGGGAAAAAAAGGAAAAAAGGAAAAAGGAAAAGAAGGGAAAAAAGGAAGAAAAGGGGGAGAAAAAAAGGGGGGAGAAAAGGGGGGGAGAAAAAAAGGGAAAAAAAAAGGGGAAAAAAAAGGGGGAAAAGGGAGGAAAGAAAGAGGGGGGAAAAAAGGGGAAAAAGAGGGAAAGAAAAAGAGAGAGGAGAAAAAGAGGGAAAAAAGGGAAAAAGGGGAAAAAGGAAAAAGGGAAAAAAGAAAAAAAGAAAAAAAGAAAAAAAAAAAAAAAAAAAAAAAAAAAAATCAGAACCAGTAAACATGATTACGTCCGGACTGGGTGGGATGAACTTTACCAGAACCAGTAAAACACAATTAATAAGTCTGGACTGGGTGGGATGAACTGGTACAGTTTACCAGAACCAGTAAAACATGATTACTAAGTCTGGACTGGGTGGGATGAACTGGTACAGTTTATCAGAACCAGTAAACATGATTACGTCTGGACTGGGTGGGATGAACTGGTACAGTTTACCAGAACCAGTAAACATGATTACGTCTGGACTGGGTGGGATGAACTGGTACAGTTTACCAGAACCAGTAAACATGATTACGTCTGGACTGGGTGGGATGAACTGGTACAGTTTACCAGAACCAGTAAAACATGATTACATCTGGACTGGGTGGGGTGTAATGATGACTCAGCATTAACATCACCAGTATGACACCTTTCAGTTATACAGATGATTAAATGAATAAGTGTAACGGAATAAACATGAAACGGGGATAATTAAGTTCCAGCTGGACACAAATCATCATTCAGTCTCATTTCTGTCCCTGTTTCCATGGAAACCGGAAACATCTCCAGTGTTTTACAGAAACATGAATCCCGTAAAAGAGGCAGAACCAGAGTTGGTCCAGATTGAAGGAGTCTAAACTTAACCTCTGAGACAAACTGTCCTCTGGTGGTCTTCAGGGACCGTCCTCTACATCCAGCTGAAGATCTGGCTGGATGGAGGTGACCTGAAAGCATTCCAGTCTGGTCTTAAAGAGGTTCCAGCAGTGGACCGGTGTTTTCAGATCCAGGAAAGGGTTCTGACTCAGGAACCGGGACGTTGTCCTCTCCCGGCTGTGGGTGGGGTCTCTGGTCTACAATGGCTGGTGTTGGAGCTGTCTGACAGGAGATGGTGTGTGAAGATGAATGGGTTTACCACCTGGGGAGTACCACAAGGCTCCTTTCTTGGACCTCCCCAGCCTGCTGGGTGCAGGTCTTTAGAAATCCGGCGGTGGTGTCATTGATATGCAGATGACTGTTGGCTCTATTCTCCTCGGAGACGCTTGCTTCTGTTCAGCGTCTCGGTGAATGATGACCCGTGATGAAGGCAGGAACAGAGACTGAAACCGTTCCAGGGGTGCCCCCTCTCTGGCCCCACATTATCACCCAGCCTCACTAATTCAGGTGTGAAGTCGGGTCCTGGTCTAAGACTGGACTCAGACAGGATCTGTGGTTTTATGACCCCCACCTGGTTTACTGCTTATTTATCCACACGCATGATCCCAGACCCCCGTGGACACATCTACAGAGCTGGAAGCGAGAGAGGGTCCCGACTCCGGACCTTCCTGCGTTTTAGCCGTGACGAGGCTGGACCAGCAGGACATGGACCAGCTGAAGGTCCAGATGCCCGTCAGGTCCTGGTTCAGGTCTCTGGTGAACTACAGAAACATTCCTCCTGCAGCTCCGTCTCCGTTTTGCAGGATCCGGCATGTTTCTGGTCCTGAGGAAAAACTGGTTCCAGGCCTGCTGGTCCCTGAATGTGTGGGAGGCCCTTCAGGTCCTGCTGCTGAGCTGGGATCAGGTTTAACCCAGACCAGACCCCCACAGTTAGAAAACAGACCTACCTGAAGCTTCCTCTGCTCCTCTTCCTCAGCTGCTTTCTGCTCCGCCTCCTTCAGCTGCACACACACACAGCACACACACACGCACACACACACAGCCGTTAGCATGTAACAGGTGAGCATGGCCTCCATGTGTACAGGTGTGTGTGTGTGTGTTTACCTGGCTGACTTTCTTCTGCTGGTCTCTGCAGACGCTGTCACACTGGACCACAGCTGGACCCGACAGGAAGCAGGAGAACTCCTGGACATGGACACACATGGATCAGGTTCTCCAGAGACCAGAAGACCACTGATGGTCCATCAAACACAGATCTGGTGACTCTTACGCTGCGCACACACCAAACGCGATTTGGGTGTCAAAAACACGCCTGACGCCCAACGTTGGACGCTGGGTCTCTAAAAAGTCAGATGCTTGATTTCCAGCGTCAAGACACCCCGACACGCATAAAGGGATAACTCCGTCCAACTCCGCCGTCTGCCGCCTGTGACGCGCGTCAAACGCTCAAAATCTCAAAACTAGACGTGGGAAACACACAGCAGGGTTTTCGACACCTTCTCAACGCGCGTCGGCCATTGACTTTGCATGTAAATCTGACGCCCTTGACGCCCAAATCGCGTTTGGTGTGTACGCACCATAAGGGGCCGAGGACGGAGCCCTGGGGTACACCGTACTGACAGACCCACCTCAGGACAGTAAAAACTGCTGGTGAACAAGCGGACCAGGAAAGAACGATAAAGCTGCGAAAAGTTTTCAGGATCTGAAGAAGCGACGGTTGAAACAGTCACACGAGGATTTATTTGGAGGAAACTATGATTCCAGATCTGGAGCAGAAATCAGTTTCAGCCCCGGAAGTGGAACGTTTACAGAGGGAGTCAGAGACCGGACGGAGGCTGTCAGAGGAAACGATCAACGAGCAACAATGAAAACAAGCAACTCCATCTCATGGAGAGAACACGGATAATCTATACCGATAGTAAAACAGGATACGAGATGCAGGAGATGATGAAGACCATCATCATCACATGTTCCTGGGAAAGACTGAGGACAATTTATCCAACCAGAAATCAGCGTTCTTAGCTGGACGTCCATCGTTACAGGAAATTCTTTCATTTTTATTAGTTCAATGACTTTTAATGTTTTTATTTATTAATCATTTTATAGATAAACACGTTATTTTAGGAAAAACCAGTATTACCAGATTGTATCCAGTTAAAGGACGGTGATTATTTCTGCTGTGGTCCATCAGGACCAGAAGGGATGGAAACAATGAAAGACGCCTGAACGTCCGGATGTATTTCACTTTGTTTTACTCCATCATCATCATCATCATCATCATCATCATCATCATCATCATCATCATCATCATGTCCAGGACTGCCTTCTTACCTTCTTGATCCTCTTGCAGGGACATCTGAGCTTCACCCTGTGGGAGCATTTCTCCTCACACACCCCTGGATGACACACCTGCTTGCAGCGATGGCCGCAGCTCAGCTGCACACACAAACAACACATATACGGGTAAACAAAGACACTTCCATGATGCTGCTGCAGTCCCGCACCTCCGGTTCTCTGGGTTCTCTGGGTTCTCGCCTCTGATCCTGGAAGCAGCCAGCTGTTTCTGCTTTTCATCATCAGACAGAAAAACTTTCTGCAGGATATAAATATAAAAACGTCGGAATGACGCGTGTCTTACTCCCGGCATACACTGGGCGGTTTTTGGCCGTTTTTTAGCTGATTTTCCAGTCGTGCCTCAATTTTGGGAATCGGGCCGACTCTTGGACAAATCATGCGTAATGCCGTATACAAGGGGGGTCACGAGAGGCGACTGGCACCTCACGACGAGCTCCCGATCAGAAACCATGGGCGGAAAGGAAATCAAACCTGTCTGATATTCTGTTCGTAGCTCGTGAGACCAGACTGAACTCTTTCCATGGAGATTTTCACATTTCGCATGCGTGAAACAAAAACGGAAGTAAGCCAGAAGCAGCATGGAGACCCGGCGTGTCATTGGGACGGAGTTCTGGTTGTAGAACTGACAGACGTACAGCCCACGTCTGGTCAGACGATTCCTCGTCCACACACGATGTCATCGTCTTTTCTTTCAGGTAAATTCTTCACAAAGAAGAAAAATCTGCTGCAAGTTTTTTACTGTAGCATCTTTCTTGTCTTCTTTTACTACTGGCTGTATTTATTGCGTTGCATGTCAGGGTTGATCCAGACCCTGACGTGTCTTTGAGGACGTGTGAGCAGTAGTCTTGCATCCGAGCGCCGGTTCGTACAGTCAGAGGACAAACATCTCAAGCTCTGAACTTTTGAACTCTGCGACTGATTCGCACAATTTGAGCTGGAGCTGCGAGCGACGATTGAAAACATCATGTAGTGTTTCCCAGAATGAAGACGCGGTGGCTGAACAGGTCTCATGATGGCTGCAGAACGGCTCCTGCTAACGAGACACCTCACATATAAACACGCTCGTCATGGTGACCTGAGACTGCAACTTCCCATCAGAGCTCGTCATGATCTGGACGTCCTCCAGGCTGAAGATCTAAGAACCTGGTCTGGGTTCATGTGTGTGTGTTAGCGTTACATCATGGCTCTGTCTGTGTGTGTGTGTGTGCTGTGTGTGTGTGCGTGTGTGTGTGTGTGTGTGTGTGTGTGTGTGTGTGTGTGTGTGTGTGTGTGTGTGGGGGGGGGGCTTTCAGCGGCTTGAGTTACTGCAGAATGAAAACAGACGAACACACACCAACCCTGTTCAAACATTTCACTGAGTGGTATTACAAAGTGCATGTGTGTGCACGTGCGTGTGTGCCGGTAAGTGACCAAATCTTTTCCAGGTGGAAGTAAAACTCCAAACAGGGGGGCTGTTGAAGTGGCGCCACACTGCTGAGGAGGAGGAGGAGGAGGAGGAAGAGGAGGTGTGTGTCACTCCTCCTCATTACTGATTACTGATCAGGTCTGGGGGGCGGAACACATGGAACGGGGACCGGGAGCTGCATCGGTGCAGAGCGTCGTCATGGTGACGGGAGGCCAGGAAGCAAAGACTGTGGACCAATCAGAAGTTCTCTCACCTCTTTGGGACACTGGTTGTTGCAGGAACCCAGCTGGACCTTCACCTGCTCATCAGCTGACGTCAGCTTCCTGCAGAGACACGCACACCGATCACTTTCCTACCGATCAATATCCAGCTGACAGATGACCGGCCGATCACTTTCCTACCGATCAATATCCACCTGACAGATGACCAGCCGATCAACCTCCTACCGATCAATATCCACCTGACAGATGACCGGCCGATCACTTTCCTACCGATCAATATCCACCTGACAGATGACCGGCCGATCACTTTCCTACCGATCAATATCCACCTGACAGATGACCAGCCGATCAACCTCCTACCGATCAATATCCACCTGACAGATGACCGGCCGATCACTTTCCTACCAATCAATATCCACCTGACAGATGACCGGCCGATCACTTTCCTACCGATCAATATCCACCTGACAGATGACCAGCCGATCAACCTCCTACTGATCAATATCCACCTGACAGATGACCGGCCAATCAACCTCCTACCGATCAATATCCACCTGACAGATGACCGGCCAATCAACCTCCTACCGATCAATATCCACCTGACAGATGACCGGCCGATCACTTTCCTACCGATCAATATCCACCTGACAGATGACCGGCCGATCAACCTCCTACCGATCAATATCCACCTGACAGATGACCGGCCGATCAACCTCCTACCGATCAATATCCACCTGACAGATGACCGGCCGATCACTTTCCTACTGATCAATATCCACCTGACAGATGACCGGCCGATCAACTCTCCTACTGATCAATATCCACCTGACAGATGACCGGCCGATCACTTTCCTACCGATCAATATCCACCTGACAGATGACCGGCCGATCAACCTCCTACTGATCAATATCCACCTGACAGATGACCGGCCGATCAACCTCCTACCGATCAATATCCACCTGACAGATGACCGGCCGATCAACCTCCTACCGATCAATATCCACCTGACAGATGACCGGCCGATCAACTTTCCTACCGATCAATATCCACCTGACAGATGACCGGCCGATCAACTCTCCTACCGATCAATATCCACCTGACAGATGACCGGCCGATCAACCTCCTACCGATCAATATCCACCTGACAGATGACCGGCCGATCAACCTCCTACTGATCAATATCCACCTGACAGATGACCGGCCGATCACTTTCCTACCGATCAATATCCACCTGACAGATGACCGGCCGATCAACCTCCTACTGATCAATATCCACCTGACAGATGACCGGCCGATCACTTTCCTACCGATCAATATCCACCTGACAGATGACCGGCCGATCAACCTCCTACTGATCAATATCCACCTGACAGATGACCGGCCGATCAACCTCCTACCGATCAATATCCACCTGACAGATGACCGGCCGATCACTTTCCTACCGATCAATGTCTCCCTGACAGATGACCGGCCGATCACTTTCCTACCGATCAATATCCACCTGACAGATGACCGGCCGATCAACCTCCTACTGATCAATATCCACCTGACAGATGACCGGCCGATCAACCTCCTACTGATCAATATCCACCTGACAGATGACCGGCCGATCAACCTCCTACCGATCAATATCCACCTGACAGATGACCAGCCGATCAACCTCCTTCTGATATCCAATATCCAGCTGATCAACATCTGACTGATTATCAGAATAAAAACAACATGGTAATATCCCCTGTAATGTTTCCATGGAAACACCCTCTGTGACGTTTCCATGGAAACATCCTCTGTGACGTTTCCATGGAAACACCCTCTGTGATGTTTCCATGGAAACACCCTCTGTGACGTTTCCATGGAAACACCCTTTGTGACGTTTCCATGGAAACATCGTCTGTGACGTTTCCATAGCAACATCCCTCGTGACGTTTCCATGGAAACATCCTCTGTGATGTTTCCATGGAAACATCGTCTGTGACGTTTCCATAGAAACATCCCCTGTGACGTTTCTGTGGAAAACACCTCTCTGACGCTTCCGTGGAAACAACCTCGAGGCCGTTTCCGTGGAAACATCCTCTCTGACGCTTCCATGGAAACAACCTCGAGGCCGTTTCCATGGAAACATCCTCATGTCATCCCTGTGTGCGTGCGTACTCACGTGCAGTCCACATAGAGCATGCTGATCTTGCAGTGGCATTTCTGGCGAATCATCTGGCTGCAGGGGGGGCAGTTACCGGGGTGACAGGGGCGCGGGCAGGTGTGGGGACAGCCAGGGGGGCGGGGCCTGCTGCAGCCTTCCTCACACACCTGGCACTGCAGAGACAGAGAGGGGTCTGATTGGTTGCTGTGAAGCAGGTGACCTGCTGATGATGTGGTTTATGTTTCAGGGTCAGAGACCAGGACCAGGATCCGGGTCCTGAGACCAGGACCAGGATCCGGGTCCTGAAACGAGGACCAAAATCCGAGTCCTGAGACGAGGACCCGGATCCGAGTCCTGAGACGAGGACCCGGATCCGAGTCCTGAAACGAGGACCAGGATCCGAGTCCTGAGACCAGGACCGGGATCCGAGTCCTGAGACGAGGACCGGGATCCGAGTCCTGAGACCAGGACCAGGATCCGAGTCCTGAGACCAGGACCAGGATCCGAGTCCTGAGACCAGGACCAGGATCCGGGTCCTGAGACGAGGACCAGGATCCGAGTCCTGAAACGAGGACCAGGATCCGAGTCCTGAGACGAGGACCAGGACCAGGATCCGAGTCCTGAGACGAGGACCAGGATCCGAGTCCTGAAACGAGGACCAGGATCCGAGTCCTGAGACGAGGACCAGGACCAGGATCCGAGTCCTGAGACGAGGACCAGGATCCGAGTCCTGAAACGAGGACCAGGATCCGAGTCCTGAGACGAGGACCAGGATCCGAGTCCTGAGACGAGGACCAGGATCCGAGTCCTGAAATGAGGACCAGGATCCGAGTCCTGAGACGAGGACTGGGATCCGAGTCCTGAAACAAGGACCGGGATCCGAGTCCTGAGACGAGGACCAGGATCAAGGTCCTGAGACGAGGACCAGGATCCGAGTCCTGAGACCAGGACCAGGATCCGAGTCCTGAGACCAGGACCAGGATCCGAGTCCTGAGACGAGGACCAGGATCCGAGTCCTGAAACGAGGACCGGGATCCGAGTCCTGAAACGAGAACCAGGATCCGAGTCCTGAGACCAGGACCAGGATCCGAGTCCTGAAACGAGGACCAGGATCCGAGTCCTGAGACGAGGACCAGGATCCAAGTCCTGAGACGAGGACCAGGACCAGGATCCGAGTCCTGAGACGAGGACCAGGATCCGAGTCCTGAAACGAGGACCAGGATCCGAGTCCTGAGACGAGGACCAGGATCCGAGTCCTGAGACGAGGACCAGGATCCAGGTCCTGAGACGAGGACCAGGATCCGAGTCCTGAGACGAGGACCAGGATCCGAGTCCTGAGACGAGGACCAGGATCCGAGTCCTGAAATGAGGACCAGGATCCGAGTCCTGAGACCAGGACCAGGATCCGAGTCCTGAGACCAGGACCAGGATCCGAGTCGTGAGACGAGGACCAGGATACGAGTCCTGAAACGAGAACCAGGATCCGAGTCCTGAGACCAGGACCAGGATACGAGTCCTGAAACGAGGACCAGGATCCGAGTCCTGAGACGAGGACCAGGATCCAAGTCCTGAGACGAGGACCAGGACCAGGATCCGAGTCCTGAGACGAGGACCAGGATCCGAGTCCTGAAATGAGGACCAGGATCCGAGTCCTGAGACCAGGACCAGGATCCGAGTCCTGAAACGAGGACCGGGATCCGAGTCCTGAAACGAGAACCAGGATCCGAGTCCTGAGACGAGGACCGGGATCCGAGTCCTGAAACAAGGACCGGGATCCGAGTCCTGAGACGAGGACCAGGATCCGAGTCCTGAGACGAGGACCAGGATCCAGGTCCTGAGAAGAGGACCAGGATCCGAGTCCTGAGACGAGGACCAGGATCCGAGTCCTGAAATGAGGACCAGGATCCGAGTCCTGAGACGAGGACCAGGATCCGAGTCCTGAAACGAGGACCAGGATCCGAGTCCTGAGACGAGGACCAGGATCCGAGTCCTGAAATGAGGACCAGGATCCGAGTCCTGAGACGAGGACCAGGATCCGAGTCCTGAAACGAGGACCAGGATCCGAGTCCTGAGACGAGGACCAGGATCCGAGTCCTAGAAATGAGGACCAGGATCCGAGTCCTGAGACGAGGACCAGGATCCGAGTCCTGAAACGAGGACCAGGATCCGAGTCCTGAAACGAGGACCAGGATCCAAGTCCTGAGACGAGGACCAGGATCCGAGTCCTGAGACGAGGACCAGGATCCGAGGACCAGGATCCGAGTCCTGAGACGAGGACCAGGATCCAAGTCCTGAGACGAGGACCAGGATCCGAGTCCTGAGACGAGGACCAGGATCCAAGTCCTGAGACGAGGACCAGGATCCGGGTCCTGAAACAAGGACCAGGATCCGAGTCCTGAAACGAGGACCAGGATCCAAGTCCTGAGACGAGGACCAGGATCCGGGTCCTGAAACAAGGACCAGGATCCGAGTCCTGAGACGAGGACCAGGATCCGAGTCCTGAGACGAGGACCAGGATCCGAGTCCTGAAATGAGGACCGGGATCCGAGTCCTGAAACGAGAACCAGGATCCGAGTCCTGAGACCAGGACCAGGATACGAGTCCTGAAACGAGGACCAGGATCCGAGTCCTGAGACGAGGACCAGGATCCAAGTCCTGAGACGAGGACCAGGACCAGGATCCGAGTCCTGAGACGAGGACCAGGATCCGAGTCCTGAGACCAGGACCAGGATCCGAGTCCTGAAATGAGGACCAGGATCCGAGTCCTGAGACGAGGACCAGGATCCGAGTCCTGAGACCAGGACCAGGATCCGAGTCCTGAAATGAGGACCAGGATCCGAGTCCTGAAACGAGGACCAGGATCCGAGTCCTGACAGGATCCAAGTCCTGAGACGAGGACCAGGATCCGGGTCCTGAAACAAGGACCAGGATCCGAGTCCTGAGACGAGGACCAGGATCCGAGTCCTGAGACGAGGACCAGGATCCGGGTCCTGACTCCAGCCAGGGGGAGGATTTCGTGCCTCTGCAGAAATCTGGTTTGACATTTAGACACAGAACAGAACATTTCTACAGAATAAACAGTTTATCTTCAGTTTCTGCTTCAGAGGAACATTTCAGAGAACAAACCAAACCAGCTGCAGACATGAAGACCACCTGAGGAGCCCAGTCTAAGACCGAAGATTTAACTGGACCTACCACAGATCTGTCTCTCATAAGACATGTTTGTCCTCTGATTCAGTCTCCAGAACAAGTTAATGTCTCCTAAGAAGCCGTCTAGTTTCTAAACACGGCTTTAAACATTTGCTCTCCGATGCACCGACCAGTGCTCCCAGTGCTAACTGGTGTTCACGTATGGAAGACGGGCTTGAGCCCGAGATTGCTTTATATCGCCTGACAGATCGGGACTACTGATGAATCATCACAAAGATGATGTGGCGTTCCTCAAGGCTCCGTTCTCAGACCACTGAACTGTACCAACTCTTCCCGCTTTCCTGGCCCAGATTAGCGGGTATTACGTCTGGTAACACACTTACGCTGATGACACACTACTGATGATTGTGTAATAAAGCAACCATCCATGATGCTGCTAGAGTCCTGACCAACAGCAGCAAACTGGTTTTATTACACACCAGCTCCTACATCACTGCCCTGGCAGGACACTGAATGGTCTAAGGCAGGGGTGTCCAGCTCCGGTCCAAGGTCAGATTCAGAGCTAAAACCCGTGTTTACTGCAGCTTTCCATCAGTCTGTCACAATCTCAAATCATCTCTGAGTAAATAAAGATATACTTTTACTGCTTATTTTGCCATTTTAGGCTTTCTTATACTTATATGTTCTTGTAAGCTGCTGACACAGGTCCTGACCTTGTTGCCGTTGGTAACCAGGTGGCACTCCTTGCTGCAGTTGTGGTTTCCACAGGTCAGCGGTCGTCCACACGGCCGTCTGCAGGAGAACGGTCCCCGCCGATGACACGGCACCGGGCTGACCTGGACAGAGACCAAGCATCCCCATGTTTGATGACCTCGTCTGGAGGTGGACGAGCAAGCGAGCGAGCGAGCGAGCGCCATGAATACAAAACCAACAAATGAGATGAAAGCAGGCAGAGAAGGGCAACGCAGATGAGCCGATAGAGGAGGTCGGAGGACAAACTCATAATGGATGACATTTGGAAGGAGAGAAGAAGACAGAAGAGAAGCAGATTGTTGAAGGGAGGAGGTGATAAATCCAGCGAGGAAGAGGAGACGGGGTGAATGCAAATGAGCACAGACAAAGGTCTGACTCAGCTGGAACGTCAGCAGGAGTTTAATGAGACAAACATCTGTCAGACCAGAGGTTCACCCCCCCTCCATCATCACGCTGCTGGCCGTAACCACGGCAACACCAAGGAAACAGACCGGTTCTTACCTCGTGCTCTCCAAAACAGGCCCTGAAAGACAAGCAGAGACGGTTCAGCTCATTTCATCCGTCATCATCATCCTTCATCCTTCATCATCATCCTTCATCATCATCCATCATCATCATCCTTCCTTCCACATCCTTCATCTTCTTAATCCTCTCCTATCAGCCTACTTCACTAAAACTCATTAACTTCATCGTTGGTCTCCATGACAGCAGGAATGTTGGAATATTGGTGATGTATTTTCCTCTGACGGTTTTGTAAGAAACTTTAGTTTCAGACTGAATAACCAGCCAGACCCATTCTGATGGACCAAGTCTGATAGACCCAGTCTGATAGACCCAGTCTGATGGACCAAGTCTGATGGACCCAGTCTGATAGACCCAGTCTGATTGACACAGTCTCATGGACCCAGTCTGATAGACCCAGTCTGATAGACCCAGTCTGATGGACCAAGTCTGATGGACCCAGTCTGATGGACCCATTCTGATGGACCCAGTCTGATGGACCCATTCTGATGGACCCAGTCTGATGGACCCATTCTGATGGACCCAGTCTGATGGACCCAGTCTGATGGACCCATTCTGATGGACCCATTCTGATGGACCCAGTCTGATGGACCCAGTCTGATGGACCCATTCTGATGGACCAAGTCTGATGGACCCAGTCTGATAGACCCAGTCTGATGGACCCAGTCTGATGGACTCATTCTGATGGACCCAGTCTGATGGACCCAGTCTGATGGACCCATTCTGATGGACCAAGTCTGATGGACCCAGTCTGATAGACCCAGTCTGATGGACCCAGTCTGATAGACCCAGTCTGATGGACCCATTCTGATGGACCCATTCTGATGGACCCAGTCTGATGGACCCAGTCTGATGGACCCATTCTGATGGACCAAGTCTGATGGACCCAGTCTGATGGACTCATTCTGATGGACCAAGTCTGATGGACCCAGTCTCCTGCACCCAGTCTGATGGACCCAGTCTCCTGCACCCAGCCTGATGGACCCAGTCTGATGGACTGTCTCCTGCTCCCAGCCTGATGGACCCAGTCTCATGGACCAAGTCTGATGGACCCAGTCTCCTGCACCAAGTCTGATGGACCCAGTCTCATGGACCCATTCTGATGGACCCAGTCTGATGGACCCATTCTGATGGACCCAGTCTCCTGCACCAAGTCTGATGGATCCATTCTGATGGACCCAGTCTCCTGCACCAAGTCTGATGGACCCATTCTGATGGACCAGTCTCATGGACTCCTTCATCAGAATGGGGATCTGATGGACTGTGGCGTTTATATCTTCGTATATAATGAAATATTTTTTTCATTGTTTTCTTTCATGTTAAATGCTGATAAACTGATCTTCATTGTTTCTGTAAAAATAAAATTCTGATCTGAAAGACATGAATCCTCCAAACATGTACTTTAAGGAAAATAACTAATTTTTGTGTCTGTTTTTCTTTTTTCCCTCAAACAGTGATGTTATGTGCTCTAATCATATTTAAAGGGGTCAAATAATTTGCATAATGACACATTTGGTAGGTCTGACTTTGAGAAAAGCAGTTTTGAGCCGTTTCTGATGAGCTTTCATTGGTGTTTGATTCAAACACTAATCCGGCTTCACAGACCTGGACCTTCAGGGTCGGGGTTGTTGTTTTACTCTGGTTTCCACCGGGCCCCGAGCCAGTGATGCTTCCAGCTGCTGCTGCTGCCACTTTCTGCCCCATCTCCGTCCAACAGATGCTAGCAGAGTGCGTCACTGAGCGGCAGGCCTCTGGCAAACACTAACGGCTGTTATCTGCACACACAGCAGGCGGAGTGTTGCTCAGCTCGCCTCTAATGGCTCATGACGGGACCCCGGCACCTCACAGTGCCTGTGATGAGGACTTCTGGGCACCACATGGTGAAAACTCCGTTTCCTCATGTTTCACTTCTCTGGTTCTCTCTGTGTTTGCAGCCTGGTAAAACCAGTCAGAAACTGGGATTGCTCCGGTGTTTCAGAGGAGTTTCTGAGCCTTTAAGCCTCGGTGCTATGATCTGGGGTGAGGTGGACTTTAGTTTCAGCTCTAATAGAAAACATGCTCTCACACCTAATAGGTCTGTTCCTCTGCAGTTACTCCATGTTGACTGATCTGAGCATTTACTTTTAGGATCAAGCTGAAAGTAAAATACTGGGTCTGACTTCTGCTCTCAGACCTCATGATTCTAAAAGCTTCTATTCTGCTGTGGTTAAACTATATTAGCACATAAAGAAAGGACTCTGGTGTCTGGTTGATCATTTACTCCCTAAATCACTAGCTTCCACACTTTTTGCTGGTACGTGTGACAGTGAGCTTTGGTGCTTTAGCTTTGCTCTGCAGTGGACAACAGTCAGATCTGCTGTGTAAAGACTGAGTGGTGTGAATGTTTCTTCTGGCCTCACTCGTCTTTGAACAACCATCTGTAAATCAGTTGCTGGGTGTTGCAGGACAGCAATGTTGTCCCAACCCCCTCTGATGCAGGATTCCCGGACCGGGTCTGGACTGCAGGAAAGCCAGTTCAGCACCTGGACTCTGGACTACATCTAACATATGTTCTATTGGGAATAAAATATGTTCTACTGGGAATGAGATGTTCTACTGAGGATAAAATGTTCTATTGGGAATAAAATGTTTTACGGTGAATAGAAATGTCCTATTGGGAACAAAACGTGTTCTACTGGGAACAAAACGTGTTCTACTGGGAACAAAACGTGTTCTACTGGGAACAAAAATGTTCTATTGGGAATAAAATATGATGTTCATGTTCTACTAGAAATAAAATATGTTCTACTGAGAATGGAAATGTTACACTGGGAATAAAATATGTTGTTTATGTTCTACTCGGAATAAATTATGTTTTAATTGCAATAAATAGGTTCTACTAGGAATAGAAATGTTCTACTGGTGATTAAATATGTTCCACTGGGAACAAAATATGATATTCATGTTCTACTAGAAATAAAATATGTTCTACTGGGAATCAAATATGTTCTATTGAGAATGGAAATGTTCTACTTGGAATAAAAATGTTCTACTGGAAATAAAAATGTTACATTGGGAATGAAATATGTTGTTTATGTTCTACTCAGAATAAATTATGTTCTAATTGCAATAAATATGTTCTATTGGGAATAAAATGTTCTATTGGGAATAAAATATGTTCTACCGGGAATAGAATATGTTGATGATATTCTGGTTTTATTTCAACTTTTTGGAGCTGGGTTTGTAGGATGACACTTTAGACAGTTTTTAAACAAATCTGATAAAAACAGCTACTTTTCCTCGTGCGGCATTCCTGCGTTTTAAGTGCCGTCTGTTCCACTCTGACTGGACTGCATCTCTGAGGAAACCTTATCATTGTTGTTGATGTTTTATGGCATCAGCTGTTGGTGGTGAGGTTACAGTTAGACCTACGTTGGTATGGGTACTTGGCATGGTGGACACGGCAGAGCTTTCTGCAGAAAAGCTGGTTCAGATGGTTGTTCCCACGGACCCGCCAACTGGACCCACACACATACAGGACGTTGGTGAGTGGTGGGAAACAGGAAACACAACATCAGATAAACGATGAAGATGATAAACGGCTGACGGTGAAGTCTTTCCACAGCCTCAACGTCAAGTTTAAAGATTCATGCCAGAGATTGAGGAAAACAGCAACAATCTCCCGTCTGCAGCTGGTCCTGGAGACGAAGGACGGGAGGAGGAAGACTACCTGCTGGGACTTGACCAGAACCAGGTCGTGGCAGGGCTGGGGGCAGGTGTGGCTGCAGCTGGGCAGCGGCAGCAGGCAGGGCTGCTTGCAGGGGGGGCAGGGGCCCGGGTGGCAGCGGTGGGGCTCTCTGCTCGGGTGGTGGCACGTGGGAGGAGACCTGAGGACACCACAGGGACCAGATCCAGCTAAAACCAGTTCAGGCTTACCAGCAGCAGCAGTGAGGAGGTCTGGCATGGTTACCTGCAGGTCTCCTTGCATCGGGGGGTTTGGTGCTCTTTTTCTCGGCCGCACGGAACCACCAGCACGGTTGATCCGCAGGTGCAGCGGACCTCCACCGTTCCGGACAGGGATAGCAGCTACCTGCAGGACAGGTGACACGCTGAAGCTTAAAGACCCACAACGTAACTTTTAGACCTTAAAAATACGAGTTTCTGACTTGTTTTAATGCTACACCAACGTTCATTATGTACATTTCCCAGCCGTCACTGTTCAGAGGCGTCCCGAGGTTCAGAAACGGCACTATGCAACTTTCACATCAGAGGATGCTGTTTTCATCACGTGAGCCTGCAGGACTTTACCCCTGACAGGTCTACGGTCACGCCGACAGCAGCTTAATCCTTCTGCCCTCCTAAAATTCTGCGACACTGGTGATCCTCATGGACAAAAACTGTCATAAAATCATCATACATTCATATTTTTTCCTTTTTTTCATAAATTATCTTAACAACTTCTGTCCTACTCAAAGCTAACCTGACTCTGCCAGATGGGTTTGCTCCCACATATCCATCTGGGAATCATTTGTCAGAGTAGTTTTGGGAAGGAGAGAGAGAGAGAGAGGAGCGAAAATACTGGTTAGCTGATGCCAAATCAACCAATCAGATCAACGAAGCATATGACGTACTAACAGAGCGACGGCGAAAAATTGCCAAAACCAGTCGGGTCGAAGAGCAAAAACATGTTTTCCTGTGAGAAAAGCCTCCAGAGCAGAGTTTTCTCTCCTTTCAGTGAAGAAATACTCTGTAATTCCGATAAAACGTGAGCGATAGCCACGCTGATGCTAGTTTCATCTGCTGAAGCCTCCATGTTGTTAGACTGAACTGTCTCTTCTCGTTGCGTCACACCTCAACCCACCTCACAGCCAACGCTGACTGGACGTTCGTTTGGTGAACTGCTCCAAATTCTCGTCAACGGAAAGTAGCCAGACTGATCCGAGAGTGAAAACACGAAGCTTTCCAGATCAGGATGGTCTCACGAGGCAAAGATTAGCAACAAAATTGACTTGATTCCATTTATTTTTATGCAGAGTCAGAATGGGGGGGGGTTTCAGTACAACACCGGTTCCAGCCAGTTCCCCTTCCACAAAAGCAGCCATTTCCTCCAAGTCCGTCTGCTTCTTTCTGCAGAATAGATTCATATTTGCAGATTCTACAGAAAGTCCTGATGTTAATGAGAATGTGGTGCTGATGAGCTGAGAGACTGCAGATCTTCTGGTTCGTAAAACATATGCCGAAGTACATCTTCACCAAATGATCCACCATCCTAATTTATTATCTACTTTCCTCTACTAAATTTGAAATATCAAGACTTTATTCTCTTAAATTTACATTATTCTCATTAAATTCTCATTTTCTTATTTACTGAGAATTCTCATTCTCGTTGAATGACTTCTTGTCTTCTTGTTAAATGAATTTTCTTGTAAAATAACAACTTTATTCTTGTTAAATGAATTTTCTGTTGTAAAATAACTTTATTCTTGTGAAATAATGCCCTTTCCTTGTAAATTACGACTTTATTCTCAAGGTCTGTAAAAAGTTTTTCTGTAATAAGTTCCAGTTAAGGCAGAATATCGGTTTTGATAAAATTAAAATAAAAGTAGTTTTTGTCTGTTTTGGCTGGTTTAAAAGTAGGTTTATCGTCCGTTTATTGTTACCAAGGTGAACTGCTCAATATATCGTGATATTTATTTTGGTCATTATCGCCCGGCCCTACCGTGGCACGGTGCCCAGGCCCACCTCCGGAGGTGGTCTGCAACGGTTGCTGGCACGGAACGATTGCGTTATTTACCCACGTGATGAAGATGTAATGACGCCGCCTACGTAGAAGCCCTGTCCCCGCTGGAAAAAGAGGAGTAACGTCTTCAACAGCATGATACGCAGCTCTTGCTGCAGTCTTTAGCTCAGCAGCTACACGAGCTCGCTATCAGGCAGCTGTCAGAAAACTGTGAAGGCACAAAGCTTTATCAGCATGTTTGGGTGGATGTCGAACAGAAATGACTCTCCTCCACCCGCTGGACTGGAGTGAAGCCGGCGCCGTCACCTACGCAAACGCGGTCACATGACGTGGAGGCACACGGGTACGTTTCCAGCTTTGCAACTGTGACCGGAGGCCGTTTGTACCAGACTTTTGACACCCGGTGACGTAAACATACCTGCTCTCTGATTGGCGGATCCGGAAACAGAAACCTGGGATTTTTCTAACAGTCTCATCAGGAATGTGTTTGTTCGTGTGGAAGTGGTTACATAAACCGGTTCTTGGTCCTGGACCGTGTCAGTCCACACAGGGCCGTGTCCTCTCTGAAGAGCCTCATTAAAATAACACTGAGTGTTTCCGGCTGATAGGACCGAGTGTTGGAGGACGCTCAGATAAAACTGCATGACCCATCAGTCATGTGGTCCAGGTTCTCCATCAGCTCAGGTCAGATTCACCAGACGTTCATTTCTTCAGCTGCCAGGACAACAGCGTTGGACAGATTCATGTTGCATCAGATAACTTTCACGGTGCCATCAGCAGCTGGAACGTGGACCCCAGAATCTGGGGGTCTGGGACTCCTGGCTTTATCTGGTCCCAGCAGGTCACACCATCAACACTCAGACTACAACGTGTCCCCAGGAGGACACACACATGCTGTTATCCGTCAGGTGACACGTTGACGACGGTGCCACCGTTTATCTGTCCCCCTCAGAAAGGTCAGAGCAGCCAATCAGCACGCAGACACAAACACGGACCAGCCTGATTGTGTTCAGCCAATCACAGCGCAGACAGACGCATAACTGATCCGTTATCACCCCATCAGGGAACAATGAGGCAGGAAGCTGCTGGTCGGCACACGTCTCCATGAGAGGGGATTAATGAAGTCCAGCGGGAAGCAGAGGTCAACATTTTCCCCGACACACACCTGCACGTCTGTGTGCGCTGCTATCAGCTGGAGGAAATGTCAGCAACAACACACACTGAAGGTGTTACAGGTCAGAATTTAACCTCCGACCGTCCAGCTGCGGCTCCGTCAACACATCACGACTCATCTGTCAGATGTGGATGTGATGTGACGTCCCTTGTGAGAGTCAGCTGATCTCAGCTGAAACACGCCGGGCTCCTGCTGGGGGGCCGGATAATTACCCACATCCAGGAAGGAGGCCGTTTTATTCTCCGTTTAGACCTGAAACTTGTTCATTTTCTTTACGGATCTTTAGACTAACCGTCCATTTCACCAGCCGGGACCATCTTCTCACTTCCTGGAGACCAGCTGGAAACATTCTGGGATGTTGCAGCAAATCAAGCTAGCATCACACAGTAGCTGCATATCCATGACTAAAATCTCCCATTGCACCTCATCGTGATGAGAATCTCCCGTTCCACCTCATCGTCATGAGAATCTCCTGTTCCATCTCATCGCGATGAGAATCTCCCCTGGTTCCATCTCATCGCGATGAGAATCTCCCGTTTCACCTCATCATGATGAGAATCTCCCGTTCCACCTCATCACGATGAGAATCTCCCGCTCCAGCTCATCATCATGAGAATGTCCCGTTCCACCTCATCATCATGAGAATGTCCCGTTCCATCTCATTCGTCATGAGAATCTCCCGTTCCATCTCATCCATGATGAGAATCTCCCGTTCCACCTCATTCGTCATGAGAATCTCCCGTTCCACCTCATCGTGATGAGAATCTCCCGTTCCACCTCATCGTGATGAGAATCTCCTGTTCCACCTCATCGTGATGAGAATCTCCGTTCCACCTCATCGTGATGAGAATCTCCCGTTCCACCTCATTCGTCATGAGAATCTCCCGTTCCATCTCATCCATGATGAGAATCTCCCGTTCCACCTCATTCGTCATGAGAATCTCCCGTTCCATCTCATCCATGATGAGAATCTCCCGTTCAACCTCATTCGTCATGAGAATCTCCCGTTCCACCTCATCACGATGAGAATCTCCCGTTCCAGCTCATTCGGCATGAGAATCTCCCGTTCCATCTCATCCATGATGAGAATCTCCCGTTCAACCTCATTCGTCATGAGAATCTCCCGTTCCACCTCATCGCGATGAGAATCTCCTGTTCCACCTCATCGTGATGAGAATCTCCTGTTCCACCTCATCGTGATGAGAATCTCCCGTTCCACCTCATTCGTCATGAGAATCTCCCGTTCCATCTCATCCATGATGAGAATCTCCCGTTCAACCTCATTCGTCATGAGAATCTCCCGTTCCACCTCATCACGATGAGAATCTCCCGTTCCAGCTCATTCGTCATGAGAATCTCCCGTTCCATCTCATCCATGATGAGAATCTCCCGTTCAACCTCATTCGTCATGAGAATCTCCCGTTCCACCTCATCGCGATGAGAATCTACCGTTCCACCTCATGACGATGAGAATCTCCCGTTCCACCTCATTCGTCATGAGAATCTCCCGTTCCATCTCATCCATGATGAGAATCTCCCGTTCAACCTCATTCGTCATGAGAATCTCCCGTTCCACCTCATCACGATGAGAATCTCCCGTTCCAGCTCATTCGTCATGAGAATCTCCCGTTCCATCTCATCCATGATGAGAATCTCCCGTTCCACCTCATCATAATGAGAATCTCCCGTTCCACCTCATCGTGATGAGAATCTCCCGTTCAACCTCATCATGATGAGAATCTCCCGTTCCACCTCATTCGTCATGAGAATCTCCCGTTCCACCTCATTCGTCATGAGAATCTCCCGTTCCACCTCATCACGATGAGAATCTCCTGTTCCAGCTCATTCGTCATAAGAATCTCCCGTTCCATCTCATCCATGATGAGAATCTCCCGTTCCACCTCATCATAATGAGAATCTCCCGTTCCACCTCATCGTGATGAGAATCTCCCGTTCCACCTCATCGTGATGAGAATCTCCCGTTCCACCTCATCGTGATGAGAATCTCCCGTTCCACCTCATCGTGATGAGAATCTCCCGTTCCAGCTCATCGTGATGAGAATCTCCCGTTCAGCTCATCGTGATGAGAATCTCCCAATCCACCTCATCGTGATGAGAATCTCCCGTTCCAGCTCATCGTGATGAGAATCTCCCGTTCCACCTCATCGTGATGAGAATCTCCCGTTCCACCTCATCATGATGAGAATCTCCCGTTCCACCTCATCGTGATGAGAATCTCCCGTTCCACCTCATCGTGATGAGAATCTCCCGTTCCACCTCATCGTGATGAGAATCTCCCGTTCCACCTCATCGTGATGAGAATCTCCCGTTCCACCTCATCGTGATGAGAATCTCCCGTTCCACCTCATCGTGATGAGAATCTCCCGTTCCACCTCATCGTGATGAGAATCTCCCGTTCCACCTCATCGTGATGAGAATCTCCCGTTCCACCTCATCGTGATGAGAATCTCCCGTTCCACCTCATCGTGATGAGAATCTCCCGTTCCACCTCATCGTGATGAGAATCTCCCGTTCCACCTCATTCGTCATGAGAATCTCCCGTTCCATCTCATCCATGATGAGAATCTCCCGTTCAACCTCATTCGTCATGAGAATCTCCCGTTCCACCTCATCACGATGAGAATCTCCCGTTCCACCTCATCATGATGAGAATCTCCCGTTCCACCTCATCATGATGAGAATCTCCCGTTCCACCTCATCATGATGAGAATCTCCCGTTCCACCTCATCGTGATGAGAATCTCCCGTTCCACCTCATAATGATGAGAATCTCCCCGTTCCACCTCATGGTGATGAGAATCTCCCGTTCCACCTCATGGTGATGAGAATCTCCCATTCCACCTCATCGTGATGAGAATCTCCCGTTCCACCTCATAATGATGAGAATCTCCCGTTCCACCTCATGGTGATGAGAATCTCCCGTTCCACCTCATCATGATGAGAATCTCCCGTTCACCTCATCGTGATGAGAATCTCCCGTTCCACCTCATAATGATGAGAATCTCCCGTTCCACCTCATGGTGATGAGAATCTCCCGTTCCACCTCATGGTGATGAGAATCTCCCGTTCCACCTCATGGTGATGAGAATCTCCCGTTCCACCTCATTCGTCATGAGAATCTCTCCCGTTCCACCTCATTCGTCATGAGAATCTCCCGTTCCACCTCATCACGATGAGAATCTCCTGTTCCAGCTCATTCGTCATAAGAATCTCCCGTTCCATCTCATCCATGATGAGAATCTCCCGTTCCACCTCATCATAATGAGAATCTCCCGTTCCACCTCATCGTGATGAGAATCTCCCGTTCCACCTCATCGTGATGAGAATCTCCCGTTCCACCTCATCGTGATGAGAATCTCCCGTTCCACCTCATCGTGATGAGAATCTCCCGTTCCACCTCATCGTGATGAGAATCTCCCGTTCCAGCTCATCGTGATGAGAATCTCCCGTTCCAGCTCATCGTGATGAGAATCTCCCGTTCCACCTCATCGTGATGAGAATCTTCCGTTCCAGCTCATCGTGATGAGAATCTTCCGTTCCAGCTCATCGTGATGAGAATCTCCCGTTCCAGCTCATCGTGATGAGAATCTCCCGTTCCACCTCATCGTGATGAGAATCTCCCGTTCCACCTCATCGTGATGAGAATCTCCCGTTCCACCTCATCGTGATGAGAATCTCCCGTTCCACCTCATCGTGATGAGAATCTCCCGTTCCACCTCATCGTGATGAGAATCTCCCGTTCCACCTCATCGTGATGAGAATCTCCCGTTCCACCTCATCGTGATGAGAATCTCCCGTTCCACCTCATCGTGATGAGAATCTCCCGTTCCACCTCATCGTAATGAGAATCTCCCGTTCCACCTCATCGTGATGAGAATCTCCCGTTCCACCTCATCGTGATGAGAATCTCCCGTTCCACCTCATCGTCATGAGAATCTCCCGTTCCACCTCATTCGTCATGAGAATCTCCCGTTCCATCTCATCCATGATGAGAATCTCCCGTTCAACCTCATTCGTCATGAGAATCTCCCGTTCCACCTCATCACGATGAGAATCTCCCGTTCCACCTCATCGTGATGAGAATCTCCCGTTCCACCTCATCATGATGAGAATCTCCCGTTCCACCTCATCATGATGAGAATCTCCCGTTCCACCTCATCGTGATGAGAATCTCCCGTTCCACCTCATAATGATGAGAATCTCCCGTTCCACCTCATGGTGATGAGAATCTCCCGTTCCACCTCATGGTGATGAGAATCTCCCGTTCCACCTCATGGTGATGAGAATCTCCCGTTCCACCTCATGGTGATGAGAATCTCCCGTTCCACCTCATAATGATGAGAATCTCCCGTTCCACCTCATCGTGATGAGAATCTCCCGTTCCACCTCATAATGATGAGAATCTCCCGTTCCACCTCATGGTGATGAGAATCTCCCGTTCCACCTCATGGTGATGAGAATCTCCCGTTCCACCTCATGGTGATGAGAATCTCCCGTTCCACCTCATGGTGATGAGAATCTCCCGTTCCACCTCATAATGATGAGAATCTCCCGTTCCACCTCATGGTGATGAGAATCTCCCGTTCCACCTCATCATGATGAGAATCTCCCGTTCCACCTCATCGTGATGAGAATCTCCCGTTCCACCTCATAATGATGAGAATCTCCCGTTCCACCTCATGGTGATGAGAATCTCCCGTTCCACCTCATGGTGATGAGAATCTCCCGTTCCACCTCATGTTGATGAGAATCTCCCGTTCCACCTCATCATGATGAGAATCTCCCGTTCCACCTCATCGTGATGAGAATCTCCCGTTCCACCTCATAATGATGAGAATCTCCCGTTCCACCTCATGGTGATGAGAATCTCCCGTTCCACCTCATGGTGATGAGAATCTCCCGTTCCACCTCATGGTGATGAGAATCTCCCGTTCCACCTCATGGTGATGAGAATCTCCCGTTCCACCTCATAATGATGAGAATCTCCCGTTCCACCTCATGGTGATGAGAATCTCCCGTTCCACCTCATGGTGATGAGAATCTCCGTTCCACCTCATGGTGATGAGAATCTCCCGTTCCACCTCATGGTGATGAGAATCTCCCGTTCCACCTCATAATGATGAGAATCTCCCGTTCCACCTCATCGTGATGAGAATCTCCCGTTCCACCTCATAATGATGAGAATCTCCCGTTCCACCTCATGGTGATGAGAATCTCCCGTTCCACCTCATGGTGATGAGAATCTCCCGTTCCACCTCATGGTGATGAGAATCTCCCGTTCCACCTCATGGTGATGAGAATCTCCCGTTCCACCTCATAATGATGAGAATCTCCCGTTCCACCTCATGGTGATGAGAATCTCCCGTTCCACCTCATCATGATGAGAATCTCCCGTTCCACCTCATCGTGATGAGAATCTCCCGTTCCACCTCATAATGATGAGAATCTCCCGTTCCACCTCATGGTGATGAGAATCTCCCGTTCCACCTCATGGTGATGAGAATCTCCCGTTCCACCTCATGTTGATGAGAATCTCCCGTTCCACCTCATCATGATGAGAATCTCCCGTTCCACCTCATCGTGATGAGAATCTCCCGTTCCACCTCATAATGATGAGAATCTCCCGTTCCACCTCATGGTGATGAGAATCTCCCGTTCCACCTCATGGTGATGAGAATCTCCCGTTCCACCTCATCGTGATGAGAATCTCCCGTTGCACCTTATCGTGATGAGAATCTCCCGTTGCACCTTATCGTGATGAGAATCTCCCGTTCCACCTTATCGTGATGAGAATCTCCCGTTCCACCTCATCATGATTGTCCATGTGATTGGCTGATTAGATCGTTGCGTAAACAGGAAGTTGTACCTGATCCAACTGGGATCTCTGAATCAGTTTCAATGATTGTGAGCAAAATTGATTTTACCTCAAACTGTCAATAAACAAACAAACACAAACAAAAACAAGACTGTCTGACTGCGACAAGAACACGTCCATGCGTTTGTTGTGTGTTACCTTGGTGACAGACAGAGGGGCATTTGTGGTTTCGACATCCCAGAGTTCGACCACAGTTCTGGTCACAGGGAGGGCAGTTTCCTGGGCAACACTAAAACACAAGGCATCATGGGAAACAGTGTCTGTAAGGTCTAAAACACAAGGCATCATGGGAAACAGTGTCTGTAAGGTCAGAAACTTAATTTACAGCTGAATTCAGGCTTCAGATCCATGAAATGTTAGAACCCGATAAGAGCAGCAGCATCTCAGACAAACAGCCGTCAACCTTTTCCTATCAGACAGCATCATTCTGACATTCTGATGTCATCGCTAATGACGTTGTCATAGCAACGGCACATCGCTCTGGCAGATAATCGAGATGATTCATCTAGTCAGACCTGCCATCAGCCTCCTGAACTACAACATGCTAACGTCGCCATAGCAACGCGACCTCACTGCAGACAAGGGAAACAAAATATGTTGTTTATGTCCTACTGGGAATAAAATATGTTCTACTGGGAATAAAATATGTTTTACTGGGAATAAAATATGTTCTACTGGGAATAAAATATGTTTTACTGGGAATAAAATATGTTTTACTGGGAATAAAATATGTTCTACTGGGAATAAAATATGTTTTACTGGGAATAAAATATGTTCTACTGGGAATAAAATATGTTCTACTGGGAATAAAATATGTTCTACTGGGAATAAAATATGTTCTACTGGGTATAAAATATGTTCTACTGGGAATAAAATATGTTCTACTGGGAATAAAATATGTTCTTCTGGGAATAAAATATGTTTTACTGGGAATAAAATATGTTCTACTGGGAATAAAATATGTTCTACTGGGAATAAAATATGCTCTACTGGGAATAAAATATGCTCTACTGGGAATAAAATATGTCCTACTGGGAATAAAATATGTCCTACTGGGAATAAAATATGTCCTACTGGGCATGACATATGTTCTACTGGGAATAAAATATGTCCTACTGGGAATAAAATATGTCCTACTGGGAATAAAATATGCTCTACTGGGAATAAAATATGCTCTACTGGGAATAAAATATGTCCTACTGGGCATGACATATGTTCTACTGGGAATAAAATATGTCCTACTGGGAATAAAATATGTCCTACTGGGAATAAAATATGCTCTACTGGGAATAAAATATGCTCTACTGGGAATAAAATATGCTCTACTGGGAATAAAATATGCTCTACTGGGAATAAAATATGTCCTACTGGGCATGACATATGTTCTACTGGGAATAAAATATGTCCTACTGGGAATAAAATATGTCCTACTGGGAATAAAATATGCTCTACTGGGAATAAAATATGCTCTACTGGGAATAAAATATGCTCTACTGGGAATAAAATATGTCCTACTGGGCATGACATATGTTCTACTGGGAATAAAATATGCTCTACTGGGAATAAAATATGCTCTACTGGGAATAAAATATGTCCTACTGGGCATGACATATGTTCTACTGGGAATAAATTATGTCCTACTGGGAATAAAATATGTCCTACTGGGAATAAAATATGCTCTACTGGGAATAAAATATGCTCTACTGGGAATAAAATATGTCCTACTGGGAATAAAATATGCTCTACTGGGAATGAAATAGTTCTACTGGGGAAAAAAATTGTTTTACTGGGAATAAAATATGTTCTACTGGGCATGACACATGTTCTACCGGGAATAAAATATGTTCTAGTGGAAATGAAATAGGTTCTACTGGGAATTTAAAAAAGCATTCTACTGGGAATGACATATGTTCCACTGGGAATGAAATACATTCTACTGGGAATGACATGTTCTACTGGGAATGAAATAGTTCTACTGGGAAAAAAATTGTTTTACTGGGAATATGTTCTACTGGGAATAAAATTTGTTTTATTGGGCATGAAATATGTTCTACTGGAAATTAAATATGGTCTACTGGGGTTTAGATATGTTCTACTGGGAATGAAATGTGTTTTACTGGGAATAGAGCACATGTTGTTAATGTTCTACTGGGGAAAATATGTTCTGGGAATATAATATGTTCTACTGGGAATAAAATATGCTCTCGGAATAAATATGTTCTACTGGGAATGAAATATTTTCTAGTGGGGATAAAATATGTTATGTTCTTTTGGGAAAATATGATCCTGGAATATAATACACGTATGTTCTACTGGGAATGAAACATGTTGAAGAGATTCTGCTTTTATTTCCATTTTACAGTAAGTCCAGTGTTTTTGGGAACCAGTTCTTTCACTCTGACAACCCCAGCTGCTGACCCTGGACCAGTAAATGTGCTCCACCAGCACCGCTACTTCGTGGTCTCACCTTCCTCCTGCACTGGTGCCTCTGACAGTTCCTGGTTTTGGGACACTTGGAGTCACACAGGTATTCCTTGTGGCAGGGCATGAGCTTCCTGTAGCGAGCACACCTGCACTCCTTCTCCACCTCCTGCACAGACAGCCGTCATGTCAGAGTCTTCCTGCCTCTGACAGATCGTGTGTGTGTGTGTGTGTGTGTGTGTGTGCGACCTGTCTGCAGGTCTCGCAGCTCCCTCGGTGACACCTCATCGAACAGGTGTGTTTCATGCACGACAGTGGGCGGTCGCACGTGTCCCCGCACAGCGGCACCTCCTCCGTGCACGGCAGAGACGACTCTGGACAAAACACAGCAACATGTGACATTTAGCGTCTCCGGATGAAGTGGGGACATTCTAAAAGGTTCCAGTCTAAACTGGGTGTGTGTGTGTGTCCACTCACTGGTCTTCCCGCAGGGACAGGATCTGCTGACGGAGCGAGGACACGGGGGACACGTCCCATCATGACACACGACCTCACAGGTGTGGTTCCCACAGGACAGAGGAGACCCACACACCTGAGACAGACGGACACACACAGGTGGACGCCCACTAGGGGTGTGATAAAATACCGATACACTGAAATATCCTGATATTTTCTGTTGCGATATATCAATATTTTAAAAAACACAGTATTGATATTTTTAACTAACAAAATCTTTTGAGATTTCATAATAAAACGATAAAATCTGGTAAGATTTGTTGTATCAGCGTTGGTCCAGCATGAACGTCTCTGCTTTGCACTGATATCTTCGTGCATCTGCAGGTTCAGGTTCAACTTTACACAGTAGAAAGCACACGTTACCATGCGAGTCCAGGCGAGTCCAGGTTTTCATCGACCACCCAGTTTTTTACGTTATAACGACTGACTGAAGTGTTTATTTTACGTATGCACTCGTACGCGTTTTCATATACTCATATTTGTTTTACTGTTTTACTAATTTCACATGAATTTGTGTACATTTCTACTGATTCAGCTCAGCTGTGGTAATATTATTTTTATTTCATTGTCACATCTCTTCAGTTGGGTTTTCACAAACAGAGAAATATTCATGTTCAGGGGCAAAGAAACCTGTCCAAGTTTAATAAACGGGACCTGGAGGAACTGGATTTCACTGATTTGGACTCATTTTGTTGTTTCAGTCATCCAACGTTTGTACGCAAGTACAACTTTTATTTCAAGCAGTATTTTAAATTTATCTGAAGTACCCAGGTATCGTGATACGCATCGTATCTTGCAGTCTCTGCCAGTAGCCGTCCCTAACGTCCTCCGCTGCTGGACCCGAGTCCTGCAGGTGCAGTACTGCCCTTCTCCACCAGGTGGCTCTGCTGTTTAAAGCTGGTGAAACACCTGAGCAGGTTGTGAGCATGCTCAGTAGGGCGCTTACCTGCGGACAGTTCCAGCGCGGGCTGGCACACGGCCTCTCGGCCTGGTCCCGACCGCACACACACCTCTGGACGCTGACCCGGGGACACGGGGAGCACTCTGAACCGGCAGAAGGGAGTCAGGAAGTGGCTGTGATGTCATGCAGGGCTGCTATTGTTTATTGTTTGTTTGTTTACCTGCGTGGCACAGCTGAGAACAGGTGTGCTGCTTGCAGGACAACAACTTGCCGCACTGCTGCTGACACGACCAGGCCTGAAAACACACAGAGTCCACGTCACTGATCCAGAACGGGGAGGGGACCGGGTCCATCACCGGGGTCGCACCTTGTTGCTGCAGCGACGGGGGAGGGGCTTAGCCTTCCCGCACATGCACGCCACAGACACCATCTTGGGACACGGAGGGCAGGGACCTGGAGACACAGACGACTGAGGTTTGTGAGGAACCTGAACGCAGCGCACAGAGGCGGAGCAGGTGCAGCAGCGGGGGGGGGGTGGTTACCGGGGTGACAGAGCAGCAGGCAGGTGTGTCCGCAGGCCGGTCTCAGCTGCTTCTGGCAGACCGAGCCGCAGGAGTGGGGGACGAGCCACGGATCAGCCGGGGGGTCCTGCACTTTCCCGCAGTAGCACATGTACCTGAACGCAGCACAGATGAGAGAAAACCCTCAAACGGGACAAAAACCTCCGTCTTCACAGAACTGGTCCGTGACCCAGCCGTTGCTACGGCAACCCTGCCGGAGGACAGCAGCGGCAGGTTGAAGCGGTCTGGGAACGTACCTGTTGGGCGTGGAGCTGGGCGGATATTCAGCACGGCACTTCGGACTGGGGAGACAAAACCGGACCGTCAGAGACCACAGACACCGGAGAGTCCGGTCTCTGTGGACACCGGGTCTCTGACCGGTCAGAGACCTGGTGTCCACAGAGACCGGACCGACAGAAACCAGCGTTGGAATGAAACCAGTGAAACCAGCGTGTCCCCACCAGGGCCAGGGATGCTGCTTCTGACCGAAGTCTTCGTCGGTGACGGAGGACACGAGGAAGACGGAGTCTCTGGCCCACTTCTGGATGCAGGGCAGGTGGAAGAGGGAGAAACACCCGGAGCAGCTCCACACCTGGACAGAGACAGCGTCTCAGAGCTAGTGCTGGCAAAAAAAATCGATACACCGAAATATCGCGATATTTTCATATGCTGATATATCGATATCTAAAAATGCGATACTGATCTATTTTACCAACGAAAACCTGCGAGATTTCATCATTCTGCTATGAAATCTTGCGGGTTTTCGTGGAATCTTGCGAGATTTCATGAGTGAACGATGAAATCTTGCCAGATTTTATAGATAAAAGAGATCAATATCATGTTTTTAAATATCGATTTGATATCAGCAAATGAGAATATCGCGATATTTCAGTGTAACGATATTTTTCCCAGCCCTATTCAGAACCGGACTGGTTTAAACCCGTCTGACCAGAGGGAGGTTAGCGTCATGGTGTCAGCGGGTTGCCGGGGCAACCAGAGGAAGGTTAGCGTCATCGTGTCAGCGGGTTGCCGGGGCAACCAGAGGAAGGTTAGCGTCATCGTGTCAGCAGGTTGCCGGGGCAACCAGAGGAAGGTTAGCGTCATCGTGTCAGCTAGCGTCATTGT
Source organism: Atherinomorus stipes (assembly GCA_023101725.1). Lineage (NCBI taxonomy): Eukaryota > Metazoa > Chordata > Actinopteri > Atheriniformes > Atherinidae > Atherinomorus > Atherinomorus stipes. The sequence goes on from JALJCO010001429.1 coordinate 86,190, forward strand.
GTCAGCGGGTTGCCGGGGCAACCAGAGGAAGGTTAGCGTCATTGTGTCAGCGGGTTGCCGGGGCAACCAGAGGAAGGTTAGCGTCATTGTGTCAGCGGGTTGCCGGGGCAACCAGAGGAAGGTTAGCGTCATCGTGTCAGCGGGTTGCCGGGGCAACCAGAGGAAGGTTAGCGTCATTGTGTCAGCGGGTTGCCGGGGCAACCAGAGGAAGGTTAGCGTCATCGTGTCAGCGGGTTGCCGGGGCAACCAGAGGAAGGTTAGCGTCATTGTGTCAGCGGGTTGCCGGGGCAACCAGAGGAAGCTTAGCGTCATCGTGTCAGCGGGTTGCCGGGGGCAACCAGAGGAAGCTTAGCGTCATCGTGTCAGCGGGTTGCCGGGGCAACCAGAGGAAGCTTAGCGTCATCGTGTCAGCGGGTTGCCGGGGCAACCAGGAGGAAGGTTAGCGTCATCGTGTCAGCGGGTTGCCGGGGCAACCAGAGGAAGGTTAGCGTCATCGTGTCAGCGGGTTGCCGGGGCAACCAGAGGGAAGGTTAGCGTCATCGTGTCAGCGGGTTGCCGGGGCAACCAGAGGAAGGTTAGCGTCAACGTGTCAGCGGGTTGCCGGGGCAACCAGAGGAAGGTTAGCGTCATCGTGTCAGCGGGTTGCCGGGGCAACCAGAGGAAGGTTAGCGTCATCGTGTCAGCGGGTTGCCGGGGCAACCAGAGGAAGGTTAGCGTCATCGTGTCAGCGGGTCGCCGGGGCAACCAGAGGAAGGTTAGCGTCATCGTGTCAGCGGGTTGCCGAGGCAACCAGAGGAAGGTTAGCGTCATTGTGTCAGCGGGTTGCCGGGGCAACCAGAGGAAGGTTAGCGTCATCGTGTCAGCGGGTTGCCGGGGCAACCAGAGGAAGGTTAGCGTCATCGTGTCAGCGGGTCGCCGGGGCAACCAGAGGAAGGTTAGCGTCATCGTGTCAGCGGGTTGCCGAGGCAACCAGAGGAAGGTTAGCGTCATTGTGTCAGCGGGTTGCCGGGGCAACCAGAGGAAGGTTAGCGTCATCGTGTCAGAGGCGAAGCGTCCCATGTCCCACCGGCTGCGTCCTCTTGACCGAGGCGATGCAGATCAGGCAGGTCAGCGCTCCGGACTGGAACAGCTCGCTGACGTACTGGCCGGTCCGGACCAGACCCGCGGCGTCTCCGCCCGTCTGGTCGGTGTAGGTGGTGAAGGTGGAGGCCAGGATCCTGCCCCTCTGCCCGTCCTGGCCGCCGTCATCATCGTCTTCATCAGAGGAAGAGGAGCTGGCGCGGCTCTCCACCAGCCGCCTCGCCGCAGCCTGGTCCGACTTCTGGATCTCCTGGAACCTGGACCGGACCGACCCGCCTGCCGGTCACAGAGAACACGTCAGGGTTCTGGTTCTGAGAGAGCAGGATCGGACCGGTCTGAGACCCTCACCTGGATCAGGAGTCGGGTCCGTCTTCGTCCTCTGTCCTCGTCCTGCAGCAGCAGAACCCGGTCTGTCCTTGTCCTTCTGTTGGGGACGTGACCTTTCACCCGGAGGCTCCTGGTTCCGGCCACGTCCCCTACCCTGCTGTCGCCACGCCGGCTCCATGGCAACCGTCTCCCGACCCTGCAGAGACAGGAACACACCCAGAACCGGGTCAATCCTGAACCAGGTCAGAACCGGACCAGACCACAGCCAAATAATAACATTGACACCAACGCTGGTTAACAGATGTACGCTGTAATGTTTTGGGTTTCTGTGGGGGTGGGGGGGGGGGTTAAACTGTAAGGCGGTTTCAGTTGCAACTTGCTTGAAAATCGCTTAATTGAAAATCAATAAATATTGACAGATTGGATCAATACCAGCACAAACTGGTCCACTTTCACACCTGCCCAAATGTACCGGACCGGTAGCTGTTCTGGACTCCAGTCTGCTTTAAAGGAATATTCCACCCACAGAATGATGTAACTTTATCTTCCACTTCCCCTCATGGTGAGAAAGACTCTGCAGCACTTTTTTAATATCTCAAATGCAGCCGGCGATCAGGAAGGCTTCTCGTTTCCCCCCAACTTTCATATAATGGAGTTCACCGGGGTCCGAGCCAAAAAGGTCCTTAAAGTCCACAAAAACGTGTCAATATTCCTCCATACTGCTCGTCCAATGTACTAAACAGTACTATATCTTACTTTCGCAAAGCACGCATATGCGCTTTCACAAAACTACAGAAGCCTTGGTGTTCAGAGCCTACTCTGCCGATAATACAAGCGTAGAAGAAGAAATTAGCTGTTTACATTGTGCTAAGAGCGACAGAGCTGCAGACAAACCGGAACAAACATAAGAGGGTCCAAGAGGGTTGATGTTGATTTAAAACAAAGAAAGAAAGAAAAAGAGAACGCGTGATCTCGTCTGCCGCGGCTTCCGTAGTTTCGTGAACGCGCATCGGTGTGCTTACAGGAGATGTGATGTTCTACTGTTTAGGCTCTAAAAATCTACTAAATGATGGTTTCCAGTAAATTCTGGACGCTACCCACTCAGGACACTTGGACTACATTGGACGAGCAGTATGGAGGAATATTGACACGTTTTTGTGGACTTTTATGGACCTTTTTGGCTCGGACCCCGGTGAACTCCATTATATGAAAGTTGGGGGGAAACGAGAAGCCTTCCTGATCGCCGGCTGCATTTGAGATATTAAAAAGGTGCTGCAGAGTCTTTCTCACCATGAGGGGAAGTGGAAGATAAAGTTACATCATTCTGTGGGTGGACTGTTCCCTTAACCGGACCAAGTCCTGCAGGTGTGAACGCACCCAGAGATGAAGCCACATTCAGACGTAAAACTCTGCATGAAGGCTTTAAACTATCACACTCATGAATAAGGAGATGGAGGATCTGGTGGATGTGGTTCTCCTCTGTGACTAGATGCTAATTATCAGCTTCTTTAGTCCAGATGATGACAAATTCAGATTATTATGGGATGGATAATCTGGTCGTTTATGCATTAATGAGTTAAAACAGTGTTTAGATTCCACAGAATAATCTCTGCATGAATCTGTTCATTTAAAAGTATCGGTATCAACATTAGCCCTTTTCTGCTTGGTACCGGATCGATATCGAACTTATCAGTATCGCACACCCCCACCAGGTCATACATGAGCAGCGTTTTGTCCTCGTGCTGCTGATTTCAGCTGTAAAGCTTCTGGAACAACATCGCATCGCTAAGTTAATAATAACGGAGCTAACTAGCTAATGCTAACGGTCTAACTCAGGGCACGAGCCTGTAGCCGGCTAGCCGCGCTAAGCTAACAGCCGGATATGTTGAGAGAAAAGACATGCGTAAACAAATGCCGCGTTCTGTAAACAAGGCTTTTAATAAACACAAACATGGGCGCGAGCGGGCTCTAAGTTTAACTGTGGCAGAAAGCGGCAGAGAAGCGAGTTCACCCGCAGGTGGAAGTTTAACACACCTCAGCGCTGAGCAGCGAGCAGTCTGCGGTCTAGTAGGCATGCGCGGAGTCCCGCGGTGCATGCCGGTCCTTGTAGTCTTATCCGGTACTGAAGCAGGGAGGGCACTCAGAGATTATGGGATGTAAAACTACAAGTCCTACAAGTCCACCGAGCACCCACAAACACACGCGTACACGCACGGGCACACGCGCGCGCAGTGTGACGTGTCAACAGCTGTTCACATCAGTTTCTGCTGGAGGTTTCTCAGACTGGAATAAATACAGTACAGTTACAGTACTACTACCACTGAAATACTACTACTACTCACTACAACTGAATAAATACAAACATATAAATTAACTAGACATTTTTATTTATTGATTTCATTACATCTGAAACTTTGAGCGGTTTATATTTTCTGTAACGTTCACAAACACGTCTGCACCTGTTGACAGGTTTGCTGGTCCACATGAGCAAGATGCTCTAAAGGGTCAGTTTTGTTTCTGTTTTTTTTCAATTAATATTTTCAACCACAATTCAGAAGCAATACATTATTTCACCGAAACATAATTTTGTAAATTTTTATTTATTATTAGTTTCTTTAGTTTCTTGTTATTTGAGTTGCTATTGTGATTTATGAATTTAGCCTTCTCTTTAAGGGGAAGATATGGATAATTTTGAATGTATATATATATATATATATATATATATATATATATATATATATATATATATGTATGTATATAGTTTTAATGCACGATGTGGAGACTAGAACACCATGACATGCAGTGGAATAGTGTGCGAAGTGTATTAAAACTGTACAATGCACATATCCGAGTTGTGTAATCTGCTGATACTATGGTCCCACAGAGTAAACATGTAATGACTAACGTTTATTAAACTCACTAAACATATTAGGAACTATTTTATGCTGGCTACTATGCTGATAACATTCTGTGGCGGAATGATGAGCGTGATCTACCTCGGTCTCTGTATATACAAAAATAATGCACACCAGTTGACAGAATTCTTACTGACCATGCTATACAGCCACCAGAGGGCGCTCTACGCTTGTGACAACTACATGCTCCAGGAATGAAGATCTGTAAAGGAAGTCTTCATTGGACATCAGGCTTTATTCACGCTGGAACCAATCCACAGCTAACCTGTTTATCCATCTTATTTATGATGTTAACAAGCATAAACTGTTATCGTAGAAGTTTTACTAGTCACGTATACGTCATGCACTGCTGCTGTTAGTGGACCTGGAAGCAGCAACTAACATCATCATCAACTATTACGTATTTCTACCCCATCAGTCTTTGCCAGATCGTCGTCCTCACCGGTGTAGTAAACATGCAGCCTGTGTTATACTCTCGCTCCGTCCCTGCTATCTACGCTTACTTCTCTGTCTTCCTCTGCTGCCGTTCTGAACTCCTGTTGCCTGCCTGCTCGCTGTCACTGTGTGGTCCACAGCAACAAAGACCTGGAATCCACTCTTCTTTTCTCAAATAAATAATCTAAATCTCTGCAGTTCCACGTCTGCTTTGGGTCCTCCTCACTCAGTCACGACATTTCTGCAACTGCAATGTTATTTTTGTGCTACTTCCTGAAACTACAGGGTCACGTAGGGCACAGACCATGCGTGCATTAATCACGCTTTTAAAAATTAGTACCATTAAAAAGAACTTGCATTAACGCAACATTAATGTGTGAAAGGTTGACTATGGAACATTTTTAAAAACCTAAGGGGGGCTGAATGACAGTACACCATTTCTTGAAAATAAATATAAAAGCAGTTTTAACGGGCTGAACAATGGTGTTTCGTTTACATCAGTAGTATGTACGCCACAGCTCGACTGGCACTGGGAAAACTGGTGGAGTCGGCAAGTCCAGCAGCTGCTTCGGAGCCCGGAGATGTTGTTATCCATCTCAGAGGAGGAGTTATATAAGAGAAGCAACAACTGGAGTAAATTTAGGTGAAGCTACACTAGACGGACCCACATAAACATTTTCCACGGCATCAAAACGTGGAAATGGCGACTTTTCCCCCGGATCAGTAAGCTAACTCGCTTGCTAACGTGGCTAATGTTAGCCATCAGTTACAAACTCCTCTGCAGTGTCGGACATGGTGCAGACTGTTGGTCAGTTTTTCTGCCGTTGCAACTACAACCCAGACACACGAGATGTGGCCATAAATCATCTAAAGCAGTGGTATATAAACTTTTGGAGCCACGATCCCCCAAGGTAACATACTTTGGTGTTTGTGAATCCAGAAATAAGCGAAGCAGGTGGAGTTTTCCTTATAAAATCTCTTTATTTCAGCGCATTGCTTCCATCATTTGGATCCAGATGGTTTGCTGAGCAACTTAAAAAGCAGAGAAGACAGATAAGATGTGGCGAGTCAGGCGTTTCTGTCCGTCATCCATGTTTACAGCAGCTGAACGGGGAGGGAAAGCTCGCTCTATCACTTAACGCTGCACATTCTGTCTGAAACAAATGCGAAGGTGTCAGAAATACCTGGATGGCCTCTTTATATACGAATATTTACGGATAAGTGGGTCCTGTACAGTATTTAAACACATGGTCAGTGTCTCCTTCAGTGGGAAGTTGCAGCTATGCTCATATATACATTAACATGTATGTACATGAAGCTCAGGAACCTCTACATCCGTCACGACAGATAAAACTAGAACGATGTGAGCTACGTAGAGAGAAGCGTGCTGCGCGTTTATTACATTATAATTACATGTTTTACATTTCCAACGTGAGGAAAGTGACTAGCTGCTCAGGAGAAGCCCCGTCCTCCTCCGCTGAGTCACCTCTCCAGTCCTCAGCTCCGACAGTCCCACCGCAGCTTCCCTCATTCACAGGAAACTCTACACCTGACACAATGCATTGTGGGAAAAACATCCAAATTAATTTAAAAATCTGAAGCGTATCTTTAGGGTTTGGAAAATTTGAAAAAGTTTTGAGTTTAGTTTAGTCCACGTCTCTACAGTCCAACAACACCGCCCTCTTCCTCTTCGTTTCTCCTTCTTTCTTCTTCGTTGGTGTCTATGTGTCAGGTGTGGGGGGCGGAGCGTCGCTGGGCTGGTCGGCCCGGGGCGGCGGCACCACCTTCTTCTCCAGCCGGGTGACCCGGTGCTTCAGTTTGCTGTGGGTGGCCTCGTGCTCGGCCAGCAGCCGGGCGTACCGGGTCTGCAGGACGTCCAGCGTCATCGTCATCCGGTCCACTTTATCCTCAATCTCCTTGGGGTCCGGGCCCTGCGCTGCCACCTGGAGGACGAGACACGTTATTACTGCTACAGCGGGTTACGGCTGCTAGTTGTCCCTACTCCATTTGAAACAACGAGGCCGTACCTCCAGGTCCAGCAGACCATCCTTCATCAGGATCTGCCTTCCCTTCTCCTCCAGCATGGCCTTGGCATCCGGGTACTCCGTCAGCGCCTCCATCAGGTCGTCCTTAGACAGACAGAAGAGGTCCGAGTATCCGATGCTCCTGATGTTGGCGGTCCTCCGGTTTCCTGCCTTACTGCCTGGAGGAGGACAAGCAGAGAAAAGTGATCGTACATCACCCCGAGCGGTCCGAAGTCTAGTCCTTCATCCCAGACCGGCCACAGAGGAACCATGTTTCTGGTTTCCCTGGTAACAAGAGTTTTCCTGTTTCCATGGTAACATCAATTTCCTCTTTCGCTGGTAACACCAGTCTCCCGTTTCCCTGGTAACAAAAGTTTCCCTGGTAACACCACTCTCCTGTTTCCCTGGCAACACCAGTCTCCTGTTTCCCTGGTAACACAAGTCTCCTGTTTCCCTGGTAACACAAGTCTCCTGTTTCCCTGGTAACACAAGTCTCCTGTTTCCCTGGTAACACAAGTCTCCTGTTTCCCTGGTAACACCAGTCTCCTGTTTCCCTGGCAACACCAGTCTCCTGTTTCCCTGGTAACACAAGTCTCCTGTTTCCCTGGTAACACCAGTCTCTTGTTTCCCTGGTAACACCAGTCTCCTGTTTCCCTGGTAACACAAGTCTCCTGTTTCCCTGGTAACACCAGTCTCTTGTTTCCCTGGTAACACCAGTCTCCTGTTTCCCTGGTAACACCAGTCTCCTGTTTCCCTGGTAACACCAGTTTCCCTGGTAACACCAGTCTCCTGTTTCCCTGGTAACACCAGTCTCCTGTTTCCCTGTTCACACCAGTCTCCTGTTTCCCTGGTAACACAAGTCTCCTGTTTCCCTGGTAACACCAGTCTCCTGTTTCCCTGGTAACACCAGTCTCCTGTTTCCCTGGCAAGGCATTTTTTTTTTGTAAAGCACAATTCATAAACAGGACAATTCAAAGTGCTTTACATAAAACATTCAGCACTACATTGGGGTCCAAGATAAAAGAAAATATTAAAAAGTAAAAGAACAAAAGAATAAAAGTATGATTTAAAATTACAAACTAAAGCTAGAACATAGAGGCCGTGCAGAGTAGAACTTTTGAGAACAATCTATGTAAACCCAGCTTAACTGGTGGGTCTTTAACCTGGATGTAAAAAAACTAAGTGTTTCTGGGAGTTTGTTCCAGACATGTGGAGCATAGAAGCAGAACGCAGCTGATCCAGGTCTGGTTCTGACTCTGGGAACTGATAAAAGACCAGATCCAGATGACCTGAGGGGTCTAGTAGGTTCACACTGAACCATCCAGCACAGAACTTTAAAGTCTATTCTCTGATGGACCGGCAGCCAGTGTAAAGACTTCAGAACTGGACTGATGTGGTCCACTTTTCTAGTCTTAGTGAGAACTCAGGTGGCTCAGTTATGAATGAGCTGCAGTTTCTAACCGTTTTTCTTTTGTTTTTTTTTGGTAGACCAGTAAAGACGCTGTTACAATAATCAGCTGACTGAAAATGAATGATGGTCTAGTTTTTTCCAGATTTTCCTGAGATATCAGATCTTTTATCCTTGACATGTTCTTCAGGTGATAGTCGGCTGATTTAGTAATCGCCTTAATTTGGTTTTCAGAGTTTAGGTCTGAGTCCATCACCACACTCAGATTTCTGGCCCAGTTGGTGGTTTATAGGTGCATAGGTTGAAGTTCTGTGGTGACCTGCAGTCGTTTGTGTGCACTGAGATAGTACTCTCAAAGTTAACACAGCAATGATCAGACAGCTCCACATCACACACAATAACCTTAGAAATATCCAGACCCTTTGAGATCAGGAGATCTAAGGTGTGTCCTCTATTGTGCGTGGACTCTGTCACATGCTGAGTCAACCCGAAATTGTCCTGAATGTTACTCAGGTGTTTTGTCTCTTTGTCCTGAAAGTTGTCAACTTGAATGTTAAAATCACCAACTATAACGATACGGTCAAAATCCACACAGATCACAGACAGCAGTTCATTAAAATCTGCAAAGTATTTGGGCGGCCGGTGAATATTTAGAAACATGACTCTGGACGAGACCGTCAGCTGTAAAACCACGTATTCAAAGGAACAGAAAGTTCCAAGAGAGAACAACTTGCACTGGAACAATTCCTTGAACCCAGTAAGATGGTAACACCGGTTTCCATGAAATGATGAAATGTCCGTTTATCTTCTGCTGGGAAAAAAAATGTTTATGTTCGACTGGAACTAAAATATGAGTTGCTGAGATTCTGGAAATCATTGGAAAGTTTTGTAAATGTAAATAAATACAGAGTATAACTTTGTTGGAACTGGGTCAATTAACATGATTTAAGTGAAAGAAAAGTCCTAAAATCCAACATTCCTCCGGGCGTTCTGTTGGGAACTGGATCTAGAACCTGATGGCTTTACTCCTGATTGATTTTTATAACATTATCAAATATTTTACCTTTAATGGCCAGGATGCTGATCTCGCCGAAGTAGCTTCCATCGCTGAGGACCACAAACTGCTTGATGCCGTCATCGGCGACGACGGCCAGCTTCCCCTCCTTGATGATGTACATCTCCCTGCCGATATCTCCCTTCTTGCAGATGTAGTCTCCGGGACTGTAGACCTGCGGCTGCAGCTTCAGCACCAGCTCCACCAGCAGACCGGCCTCGCAGTCCGCGAAGATCCGAACCTGCAGGGGCAGACAGACAGAGGTCCTGCTAGGTCTTTTCTTTCCCCTCAGACAAGGAGGGGGGTTTAACGCGAGCTCCCACCTTCTTCAGGGTGTCCAGGTGAACGTTGATGGCGATCTCAGCTCTCAGCTTGTCAGGCAGGTACTTCAGCACCTCCCTCTCGTCCACCGCTTTCTTATTGGTCCACAGGAAGTCAAACCACTTGATCACTCGCTTCTCCAGGTCCTTAGTGACCTGCAAGACAAGACAGAGGGTTTACTAACAAAGGCTGTATCAGAAAAAACTATGGAAACATAAAAGTTTGGTCAAAGATCAGAAAAAATCCAAAATTCAAACCAACTTTATGTTTTAATCACAGTTACGTTACAACTTTAAAAACCAGTTTAATGAATTATAAATCTGAATCTTCCTGTAACTTGGCCCAAAGATCGTCCAGGGGACCCTCTGGATGGACTCTGTTCTCTGCAGGCTCAGAAAGCACCAATGAGAGGTCGGCAGGGTCAGAGAGCACCAACCAGAGGTCGGCAGAGTCAGAAACTACCAATTACAGGTTGGCAGGGTCAATAAGGACCAATGAGAGGTTGGCAGGGTCAGAAACCACCAATGAGAGGTCAGCAGGGGCAATAAGGACCAGTGAGAGGTCGGCAAGGTGAGTAAAGACGAATGAGAGGTCAGCGAGGTCAGAAAGCACCAATGAGAGGTCGGCAGGGTCAGAAAGCACCAATGAGAGGTCGGCAGGGTCAGAGAGCACCAACCAGAGGTTGGCAGGGTAAATAAGGACCAATGAGAGGTCAGCAGGCCCAGACATCACCTGTCAGAGGTCAGCAGAGTCAGAAACTACCAATTACAGGTTGGCAGGGTCAGAAACCACCAATGAGAGGTCAGTAGGGTCAGAAAGCACCAATGAGAGGTCAGTAGGGTCTGTAAAGACCAATGATAGGTTGGCAGGGTCAGAAACCACCAATGAGAGGTCAGTAGGGTCAGAAAGCACCAATGAGAGGTCAGCAGGGTCAATAAGGACCAATGAGAGGTTGGCAGGGTCAGAAACCACCAATGAGAGGTCAGTAGGGTCAGAAACCACCAATGAGAGATCGGCAGGGTCAATAAGGACCAATGAGAGGTTGGCAGGGTCAGAAACCACCAATGAGAGGTCAGTAAGGTCAGAAAGCACCAATGAGAGGTCAGCAGGGTCTGTAAGGACCAATGATAGGTTGGCAGGGTCAGAAACCACCAATGAGAGGTCAGTAAGGTCAGAAAGCACCAATGAGAGGTCAGTAGGGTCAGAAAGCACCAATGAGAGGTCAGCAGGGTCTGTAAGGACCAATGAGAGGTCAGTAGGGTCAGAAAGCACCAATGAGAGGTCAGCAGGGTCAGAAAGCACCAATGAGAGGTCAGCAGGGTCTGTAAGGACCAATGAGAGGTCAGTAGGGTCAGAAAGCACCAATGAGAGGTCAGCAGGGTCTGTAAGGACCAATGAGAGGTCAGTAGGGTCAGAAACCACCAATGAGAGGTCAGTAAGGTCAGAAAGCACCAATGAGAGGTCAGTAGGGTCAGAAAGCACCAATGAGAGGTCAGCAGGGTCTGTAAGGACCAATGAGAGGTCAGTAGGGTCAGAAAGCACCAATGAGAGGTCAGCAGGGTCAGAAAGCACCAATGAGAGGTCAGCAGGGTCTGTAAGGACCAATGAGAGGTCAGTAGGGTCAGAAAGCACCAATGAGAGGTCAGCAGGGTCTGTAAGGACCAATGAGAGATCGGCTGACCTTTCGGAAGCTCATGTACTGCTTGATGGCGTCGATGCGGGCCTGGAAGTCTGCTCTGGCAGCGTTCATGTTGGTGATCATGGAACCGACGTTACCGACGATGGTGGCGAAAATCAGCACACCGACCTGGAGGAGACATGACGAGGACATCATGTAAACATAACCGTCTCTATGTCTCATCAAGACATTTATCACAACTTACCCTCCATCCCTGAAAACCTGAGTTCATTTATAATTAAAACTACGGGGAAAAGACATAAAAAAACGAATATAAAATAATATAATATCAAATGAATTGATAACAATTTGTTCATAGAAAATAACACAAAGTAATAAACAAGAGTAAATAAGAATAAATAAATAAATAAATCATCAACAGAAAAGATAAAATAAAAAGATCAAAGTGGTTTGCTGCAAATCTGCATGAATGAGGTATCTTCATCATCATCAACATCTTCATCATCAACAACAACAACATCTTCATCCTCCTCTTCATCATTCTCCTCCTCCTCATCAACATCACACCCTCATTATCATCTTCATCATCATTGGCATCCTCATCATCATCATCTCCCTACCCCTCGTTCTCCTCATCATCATCTTCCTCATCCTCCTCATTTTTATCCTCCTTCTCCTCCTCATCATCATCCTCCTCTTCATCACCATTATCATTGTCATCATCACCATCTTCTTCATTATCATTATCATCTTGTGATCATCCTCATCATATTCACCATCATCATCCTCATCCACTTCATTACCATTACCATCTTCTGATCCTTCTTTTCATCATCACCATCCTCCTCATCACCATCATCATCATCACCCTCATTATCAGCCTCATCATCATCCTCCTGATCATTATCATAGTCATTCTCATCCTCATCTTCATCACTATCATCATCAACACCATCATCGTCATCGTCATTGTCTTCATTATCATTAGCATCTTCTGATCATCCTCATCATATTCATCGTCATCATCCTCATCTTCATCCACTTCATTATCATCATCCTTTGATCCTCCTCCGCCTTCTCCTCATCTTCACCACCATCATCATTATTGTCATCCTCATCATCTTAATCATCATTTTCATTATCATCCTCTGATCATCTTCATCATCATCATCCTCATCCTCATCTTCATCCACTTCATAATCATCATCCTTTGATCCTCCTCCTCCTCCTCATCTTTATTATCCTCCTCCTCTTTCTCCTCATCTTCACCACCATCATCCTCATCACTTCATCATCATTATTGTCATCCTGATCATCTTAATCATCATTTTCATTATCATCCTCTGATCATCTTCATCATCATCGGTGGTGGTCCTGGAGGACCGGAGGACCACCCCTGTGCTCTCCAGGCTCCATAAAAGGATGCTCGGCTTTCTCTGAGAACTCTACCGAGCTTTCTCCCGGAGATGCACCGATCCGGGTTTGTGTGGGACCGTGATGAACCAGTGGATCAGGTGTGGGGTCGGTGCATGTCTAGTTTCTTCCTCACACAGAGAGGACTGATGAATCTCTAGTTTTCACCAGGTTACGGGTCTCTGACGTACTTATATTCTAACGACAGAGGAAACAAACCCACCAGGAAGTCAGTGACGACGAAGAAGTACTCAGAGTTCTCCACGGGGGGAGGCGTTTCTCCGATGGTGGTGAGGGTCAGGGTGGACCAGTACATACTGTACGCATACTTCCTCACCAGACGGGCAAACTCCGGATCGATCGGGTCGGGATACACGAACCTGTCAGAACCAAAGCCTGGAGGGAGGAACATGTGGGTTTAGACTGGGTCCCCTGACATGAGCTCCATGTTACACCAGACTGAACAGAAGTAATGAAGCAAGCAGAGCAGAGACAGGAGGCGGCTGCCCACCGATGGCTTTGGAGAAGGAGTAGTAGAGGCAGGCGTTCCAGTGGATGATGATCAGGATGTACATGACGAGGTTGGAGATACGAAGGGCGTTGGGGTAGTTGGTCCTGGTCTCTGTCCTCTGGAAGAACTCCATCATCCTGGGGGAGGAAAACATGTCATCATTTATGAAGAAAATCCTCAAACAAGCCGTGAAGGCAGCGATCAGCGAGCCTTCACTTCACCACGTTCACCTCCTTCAGTCCTTCCTGTGGGGGTGAGGGGGGTGGGGGGGGGGGGGGTCTACTCTCACCACATTCTGCAGCTTGTAAACCTTTAGATGTCAAACAGCAACATTTTCTGCAGTGAAGTACTTAAATGAATGTGTTTGTATCTAAACTTGAGATTTTTAATCATCTAGTTTTGCTTTTATTCTTGTGAGTGGTTGAAATTTCAAGAGTTTCAAGAGAGTCCTGAATCACCATGGCAACCTGCTGTTTGGATGTGATGCAGGTTTAATGTAGATTAACGAATAAAACCTAAAATGACTCAGGTTTAAACTGTTTATGTTGTAAATAATCATGAAGCATCAACACAGGAGCATTTTCCTCCAGATTGGGACCTCTGGGGACCTCTAGGGGACCTCTGGGGGACTCTAGGGGACCTCTGGGGAACTCTAGGGGACCTCTGGGGGACTCTAGGGGACCTCTGGAGAACTCTAGCGGACCTCTGGGGAACTCTAGGGGACCTCTGGGAACTCTAGGGGACCTCTGGGGACCTCTAGGGGACCTCTGGGGACCTCTAGGGGACCTCTGGGGAACTCTAGGGGACCTCTGGGGACCTCTGGGGGACCTCTGGGGAACTCTAGGGGACCTCTGGGGGACTCTAGGGGACCTCTGGAGAACTCTAGCGGACCTCTGGGGAACTCTAGGGGACCTCTGGGAACTCTAGGGGACCTCTGGGGACCTCTAGGGGACCTCTGGGGACCTCTAGGGGACCTCTGGGGAACTCTAGGGGACCTCTGGGGACCTCTGGGGACCTCTAGGGGACCTCTGGGGACCTCTAGGGGACCTCTGGGGAACTCTAGGGGACCTCTGGGAACTCTAGGGGACCTCTGGGGACCTCTAGGGGACCTCTGGGGAACTCTAGGGGACCTCTGGGGACTCTAGGGGACCTCTGGAGAACACTAGGGGACCTCTGGAGAACACTAGGGGACCTCTGGAGAACTCTAGGGGACCTCTGGAGGACACTAGGGGACCTCTTGGGAACTCTAGGGGACCTCTGGGGACTCTAGGGGACCTCTGGAGAACTCTAGGGGACCTCTGGAGAACTCTAGGGGACCTCTGGGGAACTCTAGGGGACCTCCGGGGAACTCTAGGGGAACTCTAGGGGACCTCTGGAGGACACTAGGGGACCTCTGGGACCTCTAGGGGACCCTCTGGAGAACACTAGGGGACCTCTTGGGAACTCTAGGGGACCTTTGGGGACTCTAGGGGACCTCTGGAGAACACTAGGGGACCTCTGGAGAACACTAGGGGACCTCTGGGGGACTCTAGGGGACCTCTGGGACACTCTAGGGGACCTCTGGGGAACTCTAGGGGACCTCTGGGGAACTCTAGGGGACCTCTGGAGAACTCTAGGGGACCTCTGGGGGACTCTAGGGGACCTGTGGGACACTCTAGGGGACCTCTGGGGGACCTCTGGGGAACTCTAGGGGACCTCTGGGGGACTGTAGGGGACCTCTGGAGGACACTAGGGGACCTCTGGAGAACTCTAGGGGACCTCTGGGGGACTGTAGGGGACCTCTGGGGAACTCTAGGGGACCTCTGGGGGACACTAGGGGACCTCTGGGGAACTCTAGGGGACCTCTGGGGACTCTAGGGGACCTCTGGGGGACTCTAGGGGACCTCTGGGGGACTCTAGGGGACCTCTGGGGAACTCTAGGGGACCTCTGGGGGACTCTAGGGGACCTCTGGGGGACTCTAGGGGACCTCTGGAGAACTCTAGCGGACCTCTGGGGAACTCTAGGGGACCTCTGGGAACTCTAGGGGACCTCTGGGGACCTCTAGGGGACCTCTGGGGACCTCTAGGGGACCTCTGGGGAACTCTAGGGGACCTCTGGGGACCTCTGGGGACCTCTGGGGACCTCTAGGGGACCTCTGGGGAACTCTAGGGGACCTCTGGGAACTCTAGGGGACCTCTGGGGACCTCTAGGGGACTCTCTGGGGAACTCTAGGGGATCTCTGGGGACTCTAGGGGACCTCTGGAGAACACTAGGGGACCTCTGGAGAACACTAGGGGACCTCTGGAGAACTCTAGGGGACCTCTGGAGGACACTAGGGGACCTCTTGGGAACTCTAGGGGACCTCTGGGGACTCTAGGGGACCTCTGGAGAACACTAGGGGACCTCTGGAGAACTCTAGGGGACCTCTGGAGAACACTAGGGGACCTCTTGGGAACTCTAGGGGACCTTTGGGGACTCTAGGGGACCTCTGGAGAACACTAGGGGACCTCTGGAGAACACTAGGGGACCTCTGGGGGACTCTAGGGGACCTCTGGGACACTCTAGGGGACCTCTGGGGAACTCTAGGGGACCTCTGGGGAACTCTAGGGGACCTCTGGAGAACTCTAGGGGACCTCTGGGGGACTCTAGGGGACCTGTGGGACACTCTAGGGGACCTCTGGGGGACCTCTGGGGAACTCTAGGGGACCTCTGGGGGACTGTAGGGGACCTCTGGGGGACACTAGGGGACCTCTGGAGAACTCTAGGGGACCTCTGGGGGACTGTAGGGGACCTCTGGGGAACTCTAGGGGACCTCTGGGGGACACTAGGGGACCTCTGGGGTACTCTAGGGGACCTCTGGGGACTCTAGGGGACCTCTGGGGAACTCTAGGGGACCTCTGGGGACCTCTAGGGGACCTCTGGGGACCTCTAGGGGACCTCTGGGGAACTCTAGGGGACCTCTGGGAACTCTAGGGGACCTCTGGGGACCTCTAGGGGACCTCTGGGGAACTCTAGGGGACCTCTGGGGACTCTAGGGGACCTCTGGAGAACACTAGGGGACCTCTGGAGAACACTAGGGGACCTCTGGAGAACTCTAGGGGACCTCTGGAGGACACTAGGGGACCTCTTGGGAACTCTAGGGGACCTCTGGGGACTCTAGGGGACCTCTGGAGAACACTAAGGGACCTCTGGAGAACTCTAGGGGACCTCTGGGGAACTCTAGGGGACCTCTGGGGAACTCTAGGGGACCTCTGGAGAACTCTAGGGGACCTCTGGGGAACTCTAGGGGACCTCCGGGGAACTCTAGGGGAACTCTAGGGGACCTCTGGAGGACACTAGGGGACCTCTGGGACCTCTAGGGGACCTCTGGAGAACACTAGGGGACCTCTTGGGAACTCTAGGGGACCTTTGGGGACTCTAGGGGACCTCTGGAGAACACTAGGGGACCTCTGGGGGACTCTAGGGGACCTCTGGGACACTCTAGGGGACCTCTGGAGAACACTAGGGGACCTCTGGGGGACTCTAGGGGACCTCTGGGACCTCTAGGGGACCTCTGGAGAACACTAGGGGACCTCTTGGGAACTCTAGGGGACCTTTGGGGACTCTAGGGGACCTCTGGAGAACACTAGGGGACCTCTGGGGGACTCTAGGGGACCTCTGGGACACTCTAGGGGACCTCTGGGGAACTCTAGGGGACCTCTGGGGAACTCTAGGGGACCTCTGGAGAACTCTAGGGGACCTCTGGGGGACTCTAGGGGACCTGTGGGACACTCTAGGGGACCTCTGGGGGACCTCTGGGGAACTCTAGGGGACCTCTGGGGGACTGTAGGGGACCTCTGGAGAACTCTAGGGGACCTCTGGGGGACTCTAGGGGACCTGTGGGACACTCTAGGGACCTCTGGGGGACCTCTGGGGAACTCTAGGGGACCTCTGGGGGACTGTAGGGGACCTCTGGGGAACTCTAGGGGACCTCTGGGGGACTGTAGGGGACCTCTGGGGGACTCTAGGGGACCTCTGGGACACTCTAGGGGACCTCTGGGGAACTCTAGGGGACCTCTGGGGGACTCTAGGGGACCTCTGGAGAACTCTCTAGGGGACCTCTGGGGGACTGTAGGGGACCTCTGGGGAACTCTAGGGGACCTCTGGGGGACACTAGGGGACCTCTGGGGAACTCTAGGGGACCTCTGGAGAACTCTAGGGGACCTCTGGGGGACTCTAGGGGACCTCTGGGGGACTCTGATGCCCTGGAACTGGAGATGAGTCTCCCTCTGGTAAAGTAGGACTGGATGACACGACCACGCTCACCTGTTGAACCTGAAGAGCTTGTTGAGGCGGATCTCGGGGTATTTGGTCCCGAGGACTAAGTAGCCCAAGTCGGTGGGAATCATGGAGACCATGTCCAGTTTGAACTGGAAACTTTTCAATGTAGCGATCACGTAGTTTTATCTTGTCCTTCACCAGCAAGCCCTGCTCCAGGTAACCTGAGGACACAGTCATGGTAACGAGTGTGTGTGTAATATGTTCATGTCAACATGCGGATCTGTCTGTGTGTCAGCACACCAGTCCTGGTTCTGAAGACCATGTCCAGAATATAGATGATGTCACAGACCAAGTCCATGATGAACCAGAAGATCAGATAGTCACTCTGCAGCTCCTCGAAGCACGCCCCTGAAACACACAAACACACATTACCTAAGGATGACGACGTAAATCTGGAGGACCAGACCCGATTACCGCTGACACCACAAGAACCAGACCAGGAACCAGACTGCGGTCTTTGAGGACTGAATTTGACCAGTAGCCCAAGCAACACATGATATAGGGTTATCTGATATCTGATCTGATATCTAATATATAACTTGTCCTACTATTTGCTGGGGCCCTTCCGTGAGAGTACCAATCTTACCAATCTGACCCAAGAAGGCGGAGCTTGACACGCTACATTGGTGATTGGTTAAACGATTCATCACTGGAACTTGGTGCCATGGTTAGATATACAGTTGATGTTTATGTCATTGAAGACACACGAACAGAAGAAATAATGCAACCTGCTGGATGGAAGCCGTTCTCATCCTTCGTTTCTGTGTCACCTTCTTTGTTATAATTCAAGGCCGGGATTGCCACTACGACATCACGCTCTGACATCACGCTCTGACATCACGCTCTGACATCACGCTCTGACTCACGCTATCACATACCTGAGGCAGCTTTCTTTTCAATGATGTCAGAGATACAGACCGCAACACGTTATCATGTGCGGGCAGGTGAAAGCAGCTGGTAAATTTCAAATTAATGGCGATATTATGGAGTCAGGAGTAGGATGTATACCGAGTACCGGTATCGTTTGGTACGGTTCTAATCTGTAACGATACCCGGGTACCGTTAAGATTCTGGACTAACAATACTCTTATTGATACTTTTTGTACATCTACCTAACCATCGAGTTATCATTACGCAGTCAAATAATCAGAATGATGGACTAAGACAGACACAATTCCCTTATTCTCCCAGCGGTCCTTCACCCACCTTTATGTCCAGGCTTCCTCAACATCATCTGAACAAATATTCTCCACCACTGGATCTTGTAACATCTTGTAATGTCTTTATTATTTACTCTAAATTATGTTATAGTATCAATAAGAGAATCGATGAATACCGGTATCGATAAGGAGTATCGATATTGGTATCGGTATCGATAAAATCATAACGATATACATCCCTAGTCAGGAGTCTCAGATACTTTTGTACATGGTTGGGTTTATGTCGGGAGGTACTGAAGCTCCGTTACACTTTGCAAAATAAACAAAACTTAAAATCTAAATTAAACAGGAATAAAAGAAAATGTTAAACTCAACTTTCTGATTGCATTTTATTAACAGTACTTTACTTTTGATACTTAAGTACAGTAAATACAAGCTACTTTTTAAAAACTTTTACTCAAGTAATATTCTAGCAGTAATTTTCCAGTAAGGTACGTGTACTTTTACTCAAGTATGGCTTTAGGGTACTTTATGCAACACTGCTAACTGGCTGATTACGCCGCCGCCGGGAAAAAGTACCGTTGCTTTGGAAATGCTACCGAGATCAGATTTAACGAGCCGTCGTCCACCTAACTGTCCTGACCCAGACCTGGACCCAGACCCAGACCCGCTGGGAAACGGGCTTCAGATTATAAAGAATGTGGGGGACATTCTGGTCCTCAGAAGTGAGAACAACAACAACAGTGAAAGTAAGTAAACCAGCAGCGCGAAGGATTCAAATTCTTTGTGAAAAAATGTAAGAAATTTATGCCAAAAGAAGCAGAAAAATATGAATCTGTACAGTTTTATATTGTTGTTTTGGAAGTGGACATCTTGTCTGTAATGAGGACTGTAAATGAAACGGACGTCTGAGGTCAAACGTGAAAACTGCACTGGAATATCGTAGTCAGGTATTATTTGCTGGGACCATGAAGCAGCGGTGCTCAGGCCACCAAACAGCTAGCAGCGGCCCTGCAGTGGACCGGTGACCCATTTGGGTAATCCCTGCCTCTTACTCAATGTCAGCTGGGATAACAATCTCATCCCCTCCCCCCACCCCACATCCTCCTGAACAGGATGAAGCAGCAGTGGAAACGAAAGCACAA
>JALJCO010001433.1:0-10190 GCA_023101725.1 Atherinomorus stipes
AGATGCCCGCCTCACATCACCCTACAGTACTTCAAAGCAGGAACTGAGGTGCCAGAAGACTGGCAACGAGACCAGCCAGATTCTGTGGACATTTCTGTTATTGCACTGTACATCTCGAGAGAAGGAGCAGCTATGGAGGTGCAAATGACTGAATATCTGGCACAAAACCACAACATCACACACAGCTGTCCACACATTTCACTGTTTGTTAACAGTAACTACACATCAAAGCAGCTAGGTCAGATGGTAGTTAGAGCTAAACAACAGGAGTATTTTGAGACACAAACACCATTTGCTCTTCAGAACAAAACAGGAAACTTCCACAAATTACAGATCTCCTGCTCAGGTAAAGCAAAACCAGCTGTCGTCATCCTACCGTGTCAATCGGGCGGCGAAACTGAACAAGCGACGCTACGGTTTGAAATGTTGACTCGCGTACCAGGTTATGTTTGGGCAAAATCACCGACCGACGTGGGAGAAATTCGATCTGCACAACCGGTAAGTGTAAAGCTGAAACCTGGCTGCAAACTTCCATGGAAACCACAGTACAGGCTGAAACCTGAAGCTTTCAAAGGAGTGGGAAAAACACTAAATGGGCTAGAAAAACAGGGGATTTTGGTGGAAAACACAAATCCTGTTTGTTTGACACCAATTCTCCCAGTCCAAAAACCAGGAACACTCGATTATCGGCTCATCCATGACCTGAGGCTGATAAACGAGATTGTGGAGACCGAACAGCATGTGATTCCAAACCCTCACACGATCTTGTGTGAAATCCCGCCAGTCGCGGGATGGTTTTCTACCCTGGATCTGAAAAATGCTTTTTTCAGTCTAAAACTGCAAAAAGACTGTCAATATCTGTTTACGTTTCAGTACGGCGACAGATTTTTGACATACTCTCGTCTCCCCCAGGGGTTTGTGTCCTCACCAGCCATTTTCTCGAGAGAGATAAAGAGAAATCTTGAGAGAGTGAGGGACAAAATCACAAGCACAGTACTTGTGTACTGTGATGACATCCTGATTGCAAGTGAGGCAAAGCTGGAATGCTTCCAAGACACGTGTACAGTCCTGAACCATTTGGCTCAGGAGGGACACAGAGTGTCGCTTCAAAAACTGCAGCTCTGTCAGCCCCAGGTTGAGTACTTGGGTCGGAGAATATCTGCTGGACATAAGCAGATCTTGCCTCAGCATGTTCTTGCCGTTAGCAGTGCTCCAAAACCACAAACTGTGAAGCATATGCTAACGTTTCTCGGACTTACTGGGTACTGCGCAGATTGGATAGAAAATTACTCTCTGCTAGTCCAGCCGATGAGACAAATGATCAAAGACGCAGGTTCAACCATGCTGAGAGCAAAGTTGGCGTGGACGCCAGAAGGGCTGAAAGCGTTTGAGGACATAAAGGTCGCTCTACAAACGGCTCCGGTTTTGGCTACGCCAGACTACACAAAGCCATTCCTCCTGTACGTCAGTTGCAGATGTAATCACGCGTGTGGTGTATTGGCCCAATCCACGGGTATTGGCAATAAACCGCAATGTTTGGCGTATTACAGTTGTGCATTGAGTCCAGTTGAACAGGGAATGCCTTCCTGTTACCAGTACCTAGCAGCAGCAGAAAAAATGTATGAGAAGGCCTCAGTATTGACTATGGGCTACGAAATTCTGCTGCTAACAGAGCACAAACTGGTAAGTTTGCTGGAAAAAGGTTCTTTTGCGTTAACACCGCAAAGAACCCTCGACTACTGTCGAGTGTTTGAATATCCAGATGTGACGGTGAAAGCATGCAAAACGAAGAACCCTGCTGATCTCATCCCGTTGCCTAGCGACGGAGAAGCTCATGACTGTGTAGCAGCGTTTGAAGAACACAAAAAACCAAGACCAGACTTGAAAGCAGTACCATTGCAGACAAACGAAGACCTTTTGTTTACCGATGGTTCCTGTTACCGAGCTAATGACGGGTTGAAGTCCGGCTATGCGGTCGTGCGTTACGATAGACCGACAGACACGTTCCACCTGGTCGAAAGTGCGCGGTTAACTGCTTCCTGCTCGGCGCAACGAGCTGAACTAACAGCACTAATCTGCGCGTTGAAACACGCGAAGGGGGGTGATGCGACGATATTCACGGACTCGGCTTATGCATCAGCTGTCTGCCACATGTACGGACAGCTCTGGGCCCAACGGAAATTCCAGAGGTCTGATGGCACGCCCATAAGAAATGCCGAACTGATTCATGAACTGCTACAAGCTCTGATGTTGCCTCGGAATGTTGCAATTGTGAAGATTCCTGGCCATGGAAAGGGAGATGATGTGCTGACCAGAGGGAATGAACAAGCAGACATCGAGGCGAAGAAAGTGGCAACAAACGACATTCAAGCCGTAATGGACGTGCCAGCTGTGGAAGTGGAACGGAAGATGACAGTAGAAGACGTCCTGGCCATGCAGCGACACGCTCCTGAAGCAGAGAGACTGATCTGGGCGGAGAGAGGGGCGTCGCCAGACCAGACAGGATTGTGGAGAACTCATGATGGATTAACAGTTGTGTCTGCAGAACTGTTAAAAATGCTGATTGATGAGGCTCATTCAACCAGCCATGAGTCGAGACCAGAAATCATCAGGAGAATCAGAAGCCAAGGGTTCTGGGCTCCATTTCTCCAAGCCCAAGTTGACTATGTAGTGGGACGTTGCCACATCTGCCTGTCCAGTAATCCAAGGAGGGGTCTTTGCCCTCCCCCGGGAAGGTTGCTGGTCCCGAGAGGCGTCTTTCATGAACTGCAGATTGATTTCTGTGACATGTGCATTCGTGTAAATCAGAAAAGATATCTGCTCACAGTACTTTGCCGATTCTCACTTTGGCTTGAAGCCACAGCTACCAGAAATAAAACTGCCCAGGAAGTAGCAAAATTTCTGGTAAATGAAGTCATCAGTCGGTTCGGGCTGCCAACCATTTTGAGCTCTGACAACGGGAAAGAGTTTTGTAATAACGTCATGGACTGTGTGATGAGTGCTTTGAACATCACACAAAAGTTTGGTTCAGTCTACCACCCACAAAGCCAGGGGGCGGTAGAGAGACTCAACCAGACTATCAAGAATAAAATTCTGAAGATCACTCTGTCAACTGGACTGAACTGGGTAGAAGCTCTACCATTAGCATTGATGGAGTACAGGTCGTCTGCGAATAGGAATCTTAAGCTGACTCCTCATGAGCTGTTGACAGGCCGACCTATGCCAGCACCGCCTGTGAGGACCACAAGGGGTCCTCAATTAGACATTTTGACAGCTGACAGAAGAGAGTACATCAAACAACTGGTTGAGATTCAACGAGAACTGTGCAACCATGTCTTTTCTGTTCAGGAAGCTGTGACTGAAAACCCAGCTCCACTCCTGAAGCCGGGAGATCTGGTGTACACAACGGTCTTTAGAAGACGTTGGAACGAGCCAAGGAGAGATGGACCGTTCCAAGTTGCAAGAGCCACGCCACACGCTGTCCAGCTGCGTGGAAACCCAGCATGGATCCATGTTCGACACTGCATCCGAGCACCGTCCGATGAGCACCAACAGAACCAACGTCCTGGGGCTCCGCCTGGTCTGGATGGTCGTGATGGTGACCCTGGTGGGGGCAGGGACGGCAGAGAACACGCCAGCACCGAACCTGACCCTGCCGACGCTGGTGCCAACGGGACAGAGGGAAGTGCTCCAACGATCGAACCTACGTGCCAGCCAGATCCAGCCCATCGAGAAGGAAGGAGGGGCCCTGCCAGGGGACGGGAGGCCGGACCAGACGACGAGGATCATCGAGGACCCATCACCAGATCGAGGACGGAGGCCGGGAGAAGAGGACAACGCGCCGAGAGGACGACCGACCAGACAGACATCCGACGAGGGAAACCACGCGCCACTCGACGACGTCGCTAAAATAGCACGGATTATCGCCTCCTCCACACCAAATCACATTTGGCTAAACTATGTTTATTACAAGCCTGGGCTCATATATCTGGGAAATAACTGGTATGTTCTGTCTGACAAGGTTTCCGGGACTGAGAGAGCGGGACACATCATCTGTATCATGACAATGTGCTCCCTTAATTATCACCCATGGGAGGCACCTGAACGAGCGTACCAGGGACAGGTGCGAATGTGGGAGCCTTTCATTCAGCAGAACGTCCCTGTAAGTAGGAAAACTATGAACTTGCTTTTTACACATCGAGGTGTTAATAGATATTACAGACCTAATTTTGGTGTCAGACGCAGGAGACTGCGAAGACAGGAATATCCCAGATATGCAGATCAGTTTACAGCTAATGTTATCACTTGTGTAAGTCAATTACTAGCCTCCTATGTACCAACACAATCACAGTACGGCGTATGCACGGTTGATATTTTCTGGTCAGACAGGGAGGGGATTACATTACTGGATAGACCATCAGGGTTTAGAATGGCCGCCATGCCTGCTGCATTGAACACGATAGGCTGTATACCTTTTCATGGGGACAGGGGGCGGCACTATAGTGGAGCTACTTTTGCATGTTTCCAAGACTATTGTTTCAATCTCGCTCCAGATGGTTCCAGGGGCCCCAGAATGGAAGGTAATCCGGGAGTACGGTATATGATTTCGGTTCAGGGAAAACTATCTTCCTCTTGTACCATAGAACCAGGTCCTTTAGAGCCAACGGTAGAGACTGGTGCTAGCAGGTATTCTCAGAGCCAAATATTGTTAACCCCACAGCAACCAGGTTCAGGTTACCAACCCCAGCCAGTCCCAGGAAATCCACGACCTATCCCAGCCATTCAGCAGCCGGCACAGGCCGATTACCAACCAGCACCAGTTAATCCCCCTCCAGACCCCGCCCATTATATGACGATACCGCCCATTCGCCGACCGCCACTTATACAGCCTTGGCCAGGTTCTGTTGAGTCACCGATATTTGAGAACCCACAACGCCCTAGTGAGACCTTGCAGGTTAGTGGTGTCCCGTCACCAGTCCATCAGGACCCCCGGGGCCCTGTCACCGCCCATAGATTTGACCCCGCCCCTCCACAGGCACATCAATATCCCAGACAGACAGACACACAGTCACGTAGAGTTGACCCTGCCCCTCAGCAGTTTGGCCAGAGTCCACGACGGCCAGTTGTAGCTAGCCACCCTTTTGACCCCGACCACTCACAGGTTGACCAGAGGCCACATGGGTCAGCTTTGGATAGTCATCAGTT
The DNA here is from genome assembly GCA_023101725.1 of Atherinomorus stipes. Lineage (NCBI taxonomy): Eukaryota > Metazoa > Chordata > Actinopteri > Atheriniformes > Atherinidae > Atherinomorus > Atherinomorus stipes. The sequence continues at coordinate 5,206 of JALJCO010001433.1, forward strand.
TGGGAGCGTTCCAAGGCAGTATAGTCCTCAGCAGGTAGCCCAAAATAGGCCCCAGGTTGGTTCCGGCATCCAGAGTTATTCTCAGGTTGCTGGTCAGAGTCCTAGAGCGCACAGTCCGCCTCAGACTGATTTTCACAGGAGCCCGCCCCAGAGTCCACAGCATGCCCATCAAGGTACGCAGAGACAGACAGCACCTGAAACCCAACAGCAGCCAAAAGTAGGCCAACGACCCCAGACACACTCACATGGAAGTGGTAGTGCTAGTGGTGTTAGCCCTGCGGCGCCTAACTTGTTAACGGTTGAGGCCCAGATGCATGTTTGTGCCATTAACATCTTTATGACAGCCATGACGCATGATGACTCAGAACTCAGATTGTGGCAGCTGCAGGTAGCAACAGCTAAGTATGAGAAACACATAGTGTGGACTATGATTTTGGTGAATACGCAGATGGAGATTACTGCAGTGGTAAGGGATGGTCCGTGTGTTGAGATTCCGCGAACTCTTTTTATCATGCAGATTCACGTTGCGTGTCATCTTTCCAGGTGCACTATTGTGGGGTCTGGTCATCCATGGCAAGACCGTGATGCGTTAAATACTGTAGGCATGGATGATGTTACTGTTTGGGTGAAGAAGGAAAGAGCGTCCCATTTGCAGCTTGCACACGCGCTAAACAAAGCTCAGCTGTTGTATCAACAGACGGTTGAGGGTGATTATGTAGTTTCGGCGGCGTTGGAAGATTGTGTAACGTCCCTAGTGGTTAAATTGCTTGCGCCATACTGGGCTTCATTTGTTTGTACCTTTGCTGTAACTTGGACCGCGGCTGATAAAGCCGGGACTACGATTGAAATGTTTGAGCCGTCTAGTGCTTGGAGGGTGCAGACGAAGGTCCAAAATAAAGTTTGTAAATTTCCTTCGGTGGGGGTGCGATCGGTTAAAACACAGATTGAATGTCAAAATTCCAGATGCATGTATGCTAGGCCGAATTTAGACTGGGTAGATAGCATTGCTGCTGCTGCATTCTGGCCTGAGGACACGCATGTCACTCAGGGAAATTTAGCTAGGGCTACGAGGTGTATGTATATGACACCTTCATTGGTCCCACCCACTGCTGCCCCGGCCCGCCCCCTATTGCCTAAACGTGGACAGTTGCCAAGTGTTAGAATTGTGTCGAACCAGGGTCCCAGTAGTGGGGGCCAACAACACCCTCTTAGGAGCCGGCCACAGGTGCGGCCGGTGGTCCCTGATCCAGACCCTCCTCTGAGTCCTCAGTGGGACCAGAACCTAGATTCTGGTCGGTTCCAGGCTCCTGACTTGACCCAGAGTGAAGAAGTAGAACAGCCAAAGTTGTCACATCCCATTAACCCTGTTGAGCACATTTATACACACTCAGTGGAGCGTGGTGACTCTGTTTTCAATGCTGGTGACTCTATTTTTAGACAGAAGAGAGGGGTTAGTGACCCTGCCCAGGAGGGAGGTAAGACTGAGGGAAGTGAGCCAGTGCCCCCTAAGACGAGTCAGAGAAGCACGTGGTCAGATGCCTTTAACGTAGCAAAGGCTGGTATGACAAAATATGTTTCCACGGTTTCTGAGGCCCTTTGGAAGCAGATAGGCGAGGTTGAAGAACCTGTTGTAGAATCACAAGATGCACTCTATGACTTAGCTCAGAAAAATCTTTGGTATAATTGGATAGAGTTCATAGCGTTGTCTACGCAGAATGAACAGTGTTATGTGTGTACCACGGCTAGGCCCGAGCGGCTGCTCCTGGCTCCTGCAGCACGCAGCTGGAGTCAGTGTGAGGAGTTTAATGAAATCTGGCAGAGGGACAGTAAGGTGCCGGAGGGTGGGCTTCCGTACTGTCCGGTTGAATGCATGATGATTGTAGCGTCCCTTAAGTATGCTAATCTCGCCAAGTTCTGTCGTGGGTATAAGTTCCGTGTTACGGCGTATCGTACGTCCCGTGGGTTGCCTAACGACATTCCACTTGTCCCCATAGGTGGTTATGAGTGTTTTCAGAAAACGGAAGGGCGCGTTGGCATCGGTAAGGTCAGACTTTCGGCGTGTAAGTCCATTACGTATGTTGATATGGACTGCACCAAAGAGCCATCTTAAACCTGGTAGGCATGTCAGAGGTAATCTTACTATGCGAATCGCTGCGTGTTATTTTCACGATCAGGATTTTGCGGTGACGGACGTGTTTTGGTACTGTGGGGGAAGTAATGTCTTCACGTACCTCCCCACTGACTGGATTGGCCGTTGTGCTAGGGTCCAGCCAGTTCAGGATGTCACTATAATCCCTGTTAATAGTACTAGTACTGCCACACCGCCACGGGCCCCTAGTGGACGTTCGAGGGTGAGGAGGGCCCTGGTAGAGGACTCACAGGTGTATGTCGACGCCATTGGTGTGGTGAGGAACATTCCTGAAAAGTTTAAGCTGAGGAATGAGATCGCTATGGGTTTTGCCTCCATTTTTCCTGCCATTACAGCGAACCTGAACACTAATGCCATTAATTATCTGCACTACAGTTTTTTGAGATTTTTGAATGACTCTAAGGACGCTTTGGGGGCCCTGGGTGATCAACTGAGTGCCACGTCCAAGGTGGCAATGCAGAATCGTGAGGCGCTGAACTGGATGTTAGCGTCTGTTGGAGGGGTGTGCCAAATCGTGGGCCATAAGTTCTGTTGCAGTTACATCCCTGGCCACACGGAGGAGGGTGGTCGCTTCACTGAGGCCATGGACAGTATCCGAGGGCTGTCGACGGAGATGGATCGGATTGCAGCGGAGTCCCGGGAGCCACACCACTGGTGGACATCTGCGTTCGAATCATGGGAAGTTGCGCTCACTCAGTTTGGAGTTATCTGTGGTATCACCTTGCTCTGTTTGGCAGTTTTCAGCTGTTGCCTTGTTCCGTTTGCCAGGTGCCTGGTGGGACGTGCTCTGGCGAGACTGATGCAACCGCAGGTGAACCTTGCGGTTACCAAAGGACTTGGACTCCAGCCAAATGGGAAGGCTCTCGATGTTGCTGATCTGGACAGTGAGGATGAGTGACCGGCGGGGCGGATATGCCTTCACGCCTGCCTTTGCTTCGCGCATCACGAGAGCTCAGCGGCTGTGAAATAAAGTTTGTTCCCACCGGACCTGGAGGACTGCTGCTATCCCGGTACCGGCCACTGGAGGGACGGTACTGGCTGCGGTAGTTGAAGATGTGACTGATTGCATTGCACTAAATTGTTGCGTTATTACTGTAGTAATCCCACGATTGCTTAGCTGCTACAACACGGTTGTATTTGTGTTTTGCCTGTGTTTTGGGGTGTCCTGGTAGCTAAGGGGGGGAGGTATTAGTTCTGGGGTACACTCATATGTTCCTATACTCATGTTAATGGTTCATTACAGTTATACGGTTTGAGTTACAGTTAATCCTCACATTTACACATTTGCTCATACCTTCAGTATTTTCGTGCACTCTCAGTTGTGTTATTCATCTTAGTTAATTACAGTTACACATTTTCAGTTTAGTGGGTCATTTACGAATGTGATGTAGACACATATAGTCAGTCTGGTTTGGTTCATTTCATATCTTTTTCTTACAGCTTCATCTTGATTTCAGGTTCACAATACATTTGGGTTACTGATTAGTTCTAATTTGGGTTATGGTAGCTTCCCTTTTGGGTATTTTCTCAGGGAAATTGAAGTACAAATTGTGTTTTTCCTTTACAGCAGCTGGACCACCTTGTGTGTTGGGATGTGGGTGGGATTGTTGAACTGTTAGCTGCTAATTGGTATACTTGGGGGTGTGTCCTCAGGATAAGGGGACTTGATTTCTTTAGGGGACCTTAGGAGCGTCCATTTTGATTTGTGATTTGAAGTTGTGACATTTTGATTGTATTTTGTACAAACGCAGGTTGTGCTGCACCACATTGTGAACTCTTTTTTACTTGGATTACGTGCTATATAGCCTGTTTTTTTCATGTCTCACCACTAATAATGTTCTGCCTTTCCCCTCTTCCTGTTCTAAAGACATGCTACCATTCGGGTTAGTGAGTATTGGCCTGGCTCGGCTCTCCAGTCGCGGATGGTTGTGGTTGGGAGTTAGCTTAGCCTAGCCTAGCTAGCCTAGCTTAGCTTAGCCTAGCTTAGCCTAGCCTGGCCTAGCCTGGCTTGGCCTAGCTTAGCCTGTAGCCTAGCTTAGCCTAGCTTAGCCTAGCCTAGCCTAGCTTAGCTTAGCTTAGCCTAGCTTAGCCTAGCCTGGCCTAGCCTAGCTTGGCTTGGCCTGGTGGTTTGGTTTGAGCACCAAATTATGGTGCTAAGGGGGGGAGTGTGGTGGATTTTAGAGGTTAGTTCAGGCCGCATGGCCGCTGGTTGACCTAGAAGCAGAACTAGTGAAAAACAGGATATTGTGTAACCCTTGTACGTGCAGAAACGCAGGCAGACCAGCAGTTTTGGAAATAACAGGATGTACTGACAAGGATGATGGGAAACAGATGGGGTTGTTATTGTGCAGAAGCAGGGAAAGATGGCTGGTTAAGGTCTGTAGTTCTGTTAAGATGGGAGTGGTATGGGGTTCGAGGGAGATCTGAGTTCTGCTAAGACTACAACTCCAGTAAGCCACAGAGGGTAAGGAAAGATTACAAAACCGCCCAGTTTAGAGAGGAGGGGAGATCATTCTTCTGAGGAGAGGGAACAGAGCTGCACTTCCTCGCGGTGGCAGAGCTGGGCCGGGTCCGTGTTTATCTACCAATTCTCTTCTGTATTAAAGTGACTAGCTATCAATAAATCGAGCCGTAATCCAGCCGGACTCCGTCGTGTCATTTCCACTGCGGGGCCTTCCCCTGAACAGAGGCATCTGCGCTCTCTGAACAAGGTGAGACTTTCCTCCTTGTGACATCACCAATATTGATTAGAGTTATTATGCTTAACAAATACCCACCTTCTTGAATATGGAGTCAGATGATTAAGCTAAGGTTAAATTAAGACAGTAGAGTTGCT
>JALJCO010001435.1:0-227500 GCA_023101725.1 Atherinomorus stipes
GTCCTTAAGTGTCCTTACTTTTTCGGTGTTCAACAAATGCATCATACTTTCTCTTGGCCTTTGCTCCAAGATAAATTGAATTATAATTTATTAATCTTTTTGAAAAAGGTCATTCTGAATGGTTTACCCACTTCAGTGTTTGAAAATATCAGATATGTAAAGCAGGTACACTCTCATTCTACTCGGCAGGCATGTGGTGCTGATTTGGTTGTTGATCAGCCAAAAACAAATATGTTTCAAAAGTCTGCAATATTTAGATCATCAAAATTGTGGAAATGTTTGCCTAAAGAATTAAGAGATCTACCAAATTTACAAATGTTCAAACAAACATTGAAAGCTACTCTGCTTTAATGAGCCCTATATATTACATTTTTATTTTAATTTTTATGTTTTTATGGATCTTATGAATGATCATTTTTGACTTTTATTTTGTGTCTTTATCTCATACAATGATTATTGTGGACGTGTTTATTTTGTACTTTGTATTTGTACCTTGGTTTATTTTAAATTGGGACCCCAGGAAGACTAGCGACCACTGTTGGTGGGAGCTAATGGGGATCTCCACAATAAACAAACAAACAAACAAATGTTCCCTTTACTATGACTCCAAAAATAATCAAACAGACCCTTTGGTTGCAGGAATAAACTTATTTCATTATGGGTAATGTATGCCATTTTGGGGTGGAGGCCTAAAAAATACATGAAGATCTAAGGACTAAAAGAGTGAGGGACAATGAGGGAGGGAATAAAATGATGGAGGTGGAAAATCAGCCAGGAAAGTGTCTGAAAAAGTTCAGTGTATCCGACAGGGGAGACACTAGATGAATTACAACAAGACATAATTACTGCAGTCATAAAGCCACGCTGCATCGTCAGGCAGGCGGGATGTCAGAGGTAAGCGAGGCTACGTGATGCTGTTCACTGCTCAGCATTTCCTCTAACCTTGTGTACTGCTCAAAGACACATACTGGGCTAATTATAGCCCTCAGCCTCCTAAAAGACATTATTTCTGTCTTCCTGTCAGGTCACATTGGCACAAACACCTTGTGGAGGAGTTTGGGCAGCTTGAGCCAGTGGAGACCCTTTGCGCTTTGAAGGAAGGGCGCTATTCATATAGCAAACATTTTGGCCCCGGACTGAATCAAATGATTGGTCAGATCTTTATCAGAAATATAAAATACATGAAACATTGGTGTGTTCCAACACCTGGGGAATTCTTCTTTCATTTTTGTGTGCCACATACCTATTAGGATTAGGGATGGGCTTATCAATACCTGAGAGTCAATACTGTGATAACAGCCAGACAAAATATCAGAATCGATACTTTTTTGAGTATCGCAATACCACTGTACAGATGCAAAACATGCAATTTGTTTCCATTTCTGAGAGTTTTAGGCAATGAAGTTATATGTAAAAGCAGCCAGATTCTAGCTTCTGTGTCTCATGGTAGCGTATCAGATGTCATGATGATGATGTCTTGTTATTTCTTAGTGCTTTAATGCAGGTTATTGCAAAATATATTTTGGTAAATTCATCATATTACATTTACATTTTATACTTGACCATTTTCCACTGAATAAATGTAAATAATCTTAACCTGTACTTCAGTAATTTGATAACTGAAAGAGGTTTTTAATCTTATTTTTGTTTAATTTACTCATCAATATAATTAATAATTGTTTTAAAAGCATTACTTTCAATTACTTCTGTTCAAGTGTTACTTATATTTTATATTGCCCTTGCATTCAGCATATCAATGCAAACTGTACAATCATGGGATTTTCTTTTAAGGGACAAAAAGTGTCAATATCAATAGAACAATATCAATGAAAAATACTAGAAACTACTGGCATCGTATCGAAAAGAAAAATGTTGGTATCGCCCATCCCTAATTAGGAGCACTTTAAAATGTTAAAAAGACAAGTGTAAACTTACAACAAAGGTAAGTATAACTTTAATCTTCTGATTGATAAAGCATATGTGGGGTTTCTGCATGCATGCACATGCAGCACACACACCAACCAAAGAGAAGTGGGATCATTTCAGCAGTGGCAGCCGTGGTTTACAGACTTGAAAAAGCAGCTTCAGACCTGAAAGCTGCCTATCTGTTTCCAAAAATGACAGGAAACGCCATCAAGCTGCACCATTTATGGCTGAAGTACCCTTGAGGATGGCACTCAAGCCCCTAAATGGTCCACACACACTGCATCTGCAGCTGCTCACTTCTCCATGTGGGTACACAGTTTACAGACAAGCCGACTGCAGAGGTTTAACACGTTCACAGGTAAATAATCAGTAAATTCTTTTCCTGCAGAGACAAACACATTGCTGTCAGCAAATACTCGTAGGCACAGGTAATCTCCACGTGTCTGCTACACCACTTTTCTCCTGTTTCCTGGTCCACAGAAGCTAAATATGGTTGATTTATAGCCATATGTCAAGTTTCTCCTGAGACCTTCACTGCAACACACTGTACCTTCCACTAAAGAGAAGGCAAACCCACAAAGGACTCGGCATATTGCAGAATAAGGTATACTGGACACTCTCGGGAAGCAAGTTCAAAGATTTATGTGGAAATGTGCAACTTTTGTTAGATAATAGCTGCTTAAAACATCAATTTTCAATTCTTGATTTTTAGAGTTGTCTTGTCCACATTGATGGATATCCAGCGGAACAACTTTTATTACAGCTTTTCCTCTCATTCAAGTACATCTGTCAGAAAGTAGGGGAAAAAAGAAGATTTTTAAATCAATTAAAAGATTTCAAAAACTGCACTTTCATAGTGTCTGAGTGTAATGTTTAGTGTAATTCAAAACCGTTGGGAACAACAAAAATGGAGCCCATATTCGTTTTACAGTCTGCCTAGCTTTGCTTTGAAACACATTTATTTTCTGGTTTGCAGTCAGGTTGTATGCTGATGACTAATTATTGCTTCAAAAGTGTAAATAACAAAAAAAAAAAGACTATGATGGCTTTGGTTTTGAAGTCAAACATTAAATTGCTGCTAGTCTGCTTACTGAGCTTGGCTCCCCTGAAGAGCAGGTGACCTCCCCATGTCAGGTTATGATTTTTCCTCATAGAGTTTCCTGATGCTTGATCCTGATCCTGATGTTCCCTGTGTGTTGTGTTTATTCATTCATTTCTTTTAATCGATTAATTGAAATTTTACTTTTACTGGATGGAAAGCTCAGAGAAGAGTCAGGATGCAGGATGGATGCTGAATCTAATTCAGGGTTCATTCACAGCAGGATAGTCCGGGGACTCGGTCGGATTGGGCGGGATTTCTAAAAGATTTCCCACTTTTCTTTTCTTCGGTTTGTGTTCATACTGCGCATAACCGAAGCAGACCAAAGCACCTGGTTAACCCATCAGAGTTACAACAACTGCTCACCAGGGGGCGACACTCCCCAAAGGAACCACTGATCGATGATGAATAAGCAGGAAGAAAAAGAAAACCGCTCTCGATTTACCGGTCCATCTACGTTCCTACCCTCACCTATGGCCATGAGCTGTGGGTCATGACCGAAAGAACGAGATCGCGGGTACAAGCGGCCGAAATGAGTTTCCTCCGCAGGGTGGCCGGGCTCTCCCTTAGAGATAGGGTGAGGAGCTCGGTCATCCGGGAGGGACTCAAAGTAGAGCCGCTGCTCCTCCGTATAGAGAGGAGCCAGATGAGGAGGCTCGGGCATCTGGTCAGGATGCCTCCTGGCCTCCCTGGTGAGGTGTTCCAGGCACGTCCCACCGGGACTAGACCCTGGGGGAGACCCGGGACACGCTGGAGGGACTACGTCTCCCAGCTGGCCTGGGAACGCCTCGGGATCCCCCCGGATGAGCTGGCGGCTGTGGCCGGGGTGAGGGAAGTCTGGGCTTCCCTGCTTAGGCAGCTGCCCCCGCGACCCGATCCCGGATAAGCGGAAGAAGACGGTACGGTACGGAAAAAGAAAACCGGACTCTGTGATTTAAGTGGAAATCCTTCTGCTTCTTATCATTACCTCATCTCTGTCTACAAGACATTTTTCAATGTTTTTCGTTGTTGTTTTGAACTCGGCTTCTTCCAACAAGCAATATTTGCTTTGTTTTCCCTCCGACCCAAATGATACTTTATCCCACTTCCTTCAACTTCTTCTTCTGCTTTATTGCTGTCGACAAACGTCACTTCTACAAGTTCTGCTGGATATTTAAGCCGGAGAGTCCGATAGTCCATTGGCAAGTGAACCGAGAACCCCGGCTTTCAGGCACACCAGAGTCCACTTCTTTAGCGCGCACCAGAGTATGCTTGGTGTTCAAACTGCAACAAACAAAGCGAACTGTCCGTGGAACCGGAACACAGTCCGTTTAAAGCTGACCAAACAGCAGCAGTGCAAGTGCACCCTTAAAGTTATACCGTGTAACTTTTGGCCACTATGGGCACTAAACCTGTAACTTACCACAGGCGCCACAACTGTCTCAAAATTAAACAGTCTCAGTCTGTGTTTTGGAAAATTGTATCAGACCACTTTGAAAAGCTGATTTTTAAGTCATCAAGCCATTAATTAGAGCGCTCCAGGTTACATGATCCAATGAGAGACGGCCCGCTCCTGAGAAGTTACAATGCCTGGTTTTTGAGAATGGCAGCCCCCTCGGAGCAACGACATGCGTCAAGTGCTCTATACTGACAGCAGAAATAATCTATAGTTACTTATATTAATAATAATGTTAGAATATAATGTATCATAATATTTGGCTAACAATCGGTTCAAAAGTTACACGGTATCACTTTAAATTTCATCTATCCATCTGTCCATCCATTTTATACAAATGATCCAATGTCCGAGAAAGCCCAGACTTCCTCTCGTCAGCCACTTCTTCCAGTTTCCAGGCATTTCTAAGCCAGTTGAGAGATGTAGTATCTCAGCGTGTCCTGGGTCTTCCCTAGGGTCTCCTTCTGGTATCAATCAATAATTATGACTAAGCCATAACTGTTACAGCTTGACATCTGGCAGAAATGGATTCAGCGCCAAAAAATACTACAGGAACAACCAACAAATCACTTTTACCCCAACATACCTACAGGGCTCAAGAATCCTGAAGTTATAGCCCTGACTATGGTGGGAAATGACCAGGGAGGCGCCCAGGGGGCATCCTAATGCCTGAGCCACCTCATCTGGCTCCTCTGGATGTGGGGGAGCAGCGGCTATCTGAGCCCCTCCAGGATGACTGAGCTTCTCATCGTATCTATGAGAGAAAGCTCAGCCACCCTGAGAGAAAACTCATTTCAGCTGCTTGTATCAGTAATCTCCTTCTTTCAGTCACTACGCACAAACCCACAAACCCAGAGTTTGTGACCAGTAAATCGACAGCTTCACCATCTGGCTCATGTCCTTCTTCACCACGACAGACCGATGAAGAGTCCACATCAGAGTGGGTGTCGCACTGATCCACCTGTTGATCTCCTGCTCCATTCATCCCACACTTGTGAACAAGACCCCAATACTTGAACCCCCTATTTGAGGGAAAGATCTCATTCCAGACTCAAAGAGGACACGCCACCTTTTCCAGCTGCTTCACACTTGAATTTAAGTAGATAACATCCAAAGCATTCAGATCTCTACAGTTAAGTTGACTTAAACAGAACAGAAACAAGAGACTTTGTGAATATTACATCTATTTTACACAAATCACAGATGTCCATGATGTGCTTGGATGTAAGTGGTGGATGATTAATTATACAATAAACAAGGGCCAGACATGACAGGCTACATGAAGCAAGGGAGGAAGTGATTAAACCTCGTTGAGCTCCATGATTAGATGCTGGTGATGTAGAAAAGCGCTGAACACAATGTAAGACCCTGTGACTCATAGCAGGCTGTTAAATAGGAGTGTAGTCAGATAATGAACTGACCTACATTAGCTGACAATACTTAGTTAAGTGTACTCCCACAATAGCAACATGATGATAATGTTCACATGGAAATGTTAATAATTTTCATTTAATCAGTAATTTTACTTTTAATAAACTTTGGGGATGGAAGATGTCAGGTCCAAAAACAGTGTAGATGATATATTTATAGCTCATTTAGTAATATTTACTGTTCAAATTAGGCTAAAAGAGAAAAGTACAGACACTGACGCAGACTCAGACAATAAACAACCTATTTCTGAATGTGTTGTGCCTCCTTTAAAGCTTAAATGTGGATTTTATATAAAAGCATCAGTGATGCAACAGAGCTGTAATGTCACCCAGTATTCAATTACAACAGGTTTAACCTACATTCAGTCAGGAATTTCGCTTCTCATTACCGAGTTAAAACAATAGTTGTAAAAGTGGTTGATGGCAGAGGCTCTGCTCGCTGCAATGATTTCCAGCAGTCTGTTAATGATCCAAGAAGCTGAATCAAAACCCAGGACTGTCAAAACACAGTGCTGCACACATGTCAATGCACTGCAAAAATGATTGGTCTAAATACGAGTTAAAAAACACTGAAACTGAGAAAAATCAGGCTATATTCAAGTGAAATAATCTCCCAAAGGGGTAGGACAATTATACTTGCTAAGATTTCTTGAAGTAAGAAAAAATGTTGAGATTCTAAACGGGGACAAATATCGTAAAAAGTTGTAAAACTCTTTTTAAACTAATTCAGAGAAAACCTCCTCAAAACTAGTCTGGTAATGCTTCTTTTCAGTGTTGTTTCTTTCTAAGTTTAAAAGAAAAGATCTTAAAACAAAATTTTTCGTGATTTGAGAATTGTTGAAAAGCCTTTCTTTTTTATAAAGGCAGTGCTTCATACTGAAAGGGCAGCACCACACATGCCAACCACCCACGTACCTGAATGGAACTTGTTGAAGGCTTTTATTTTGCCAAGGGCCAGATTGATTAGGATGACATGAGAGTTGAACCTACAATCGTTTGGCCACTGGCTAAGCTGCTCTTCGACCTGAGCCGCTGTCTTAGACTGTTAAAGTGCAGCTCTTTGCTACCAGTTCTTGAATTCCTGGTTAGTTTCTCTTGTTTTAAGATCTTTTTGTTCAAAATGAAAAAGCAACAACACTGAAAAGAAGCAGTACCAGACTAGTTTTAAAGAGAGAGGCAGGAATTAAAAAAAAACAAACAAACATGCATGTCCATTTTTTTTTTATGCTAATGGTTTATGAAGCGCTAAATACCAAAAAGAACGTTTCCACCTGTCTCTCTCCGTTGCCTTGAACAGGCTGTGTGCTGCATAAAGGGCTGCAATGCAGTGGCCGAATTTCCCACACTGCCCTGCGGATGTGATGTCAAATGAGCGCATCCGCATCCCCGACAGTTTTGATACAAGAAGGAGACGGTCGCGGTAAATTCAAACACTGTACGCGATAGTTATGGATTCTTCTGCCGTCAGCAAACGATCCAGATCAACTGAAAGACACTAAAAAGTGTAACGACGAAGAAAAAGCGCAGTAAACAACATTATAGCTTTAGTTTGTGCACGCTCCCGTGCGGCTTGGCTCCTGGCTGCAGTTACCGGAAGAGCCAGTCGCGAGTTTCATTTCTTAATCTTGCTTCTGGTCCCTTTAAGTGTGGGGGGAAAAGAATCGAAGCACTGAGGCACTCAAGAAGTACAAAAGTAAAAATCCTTTATTAAATCATGGCTTGTTCTGGATTAAAATGTCAATGTTTCGGCCGTGGAGGCCAACCTCAAGACACACAGTTGTAAGTGTTTTTCACCTAATGGGAAACTTGAAATGAATCACAGTTTGTTTTAAGCTAGCCAACTCGTCTAAAGTCGATATTTTTTTTCTTATCACAAGAAACCTGTGTGTATGAACTGGTACAAGTATTTACAGCTAAAATAGGGAGTGAAAGACACTAAGTGATCTGAAACAGTGTCTTGTGAGATAATTTAAAGACCAACCCCAACTTTTAGCAGTTTTCTCAGTGACGCACCCCCTATCGACAGCTAAACTAGCATCCATCTTCATCTCACCTGCACTGTGGTTCGCTCCAGCCAGTAAAAGACAGTCTTATCTTGACTCTTGTTCTGTCCCTTCCTCTCTTTCTTTTCCTCTCCTTCCTCTGGTTTCCTTGCATTTCTTTGCAGAATCTACCATGGTGCACGCTCAAAACACCGGCTGTGTTCATATCTGGTTCATATCCATTTGTGTGATGTGGTGTGTAACCAATTGTCAGCTGTAACATCACGGCCCTGTCCCGGATTGAAAAGTTACATAGTGCAGTTTCTGAGCCTCAGAACGCCTCTGGGCAGTGACAGCTCAAAAACGCGCATAATGAATGTTGGTGTTCCATGAAAACAAGTCAGAAATGCATATCTTTAAAGGAATAGTTCACCCACAGAATGATTTAACTTTATTTTCCACTTCCCCTCATGGTGAGCAAGACTCTGGAGCACTTTTTTAACATCTCAAATGCAGCCGGCGATCAGGAAGGCTTCTCTTTTTCCCCCAACTTTCATATAATGGAGTTTGCTGGGACCCAAGCCAACAATGTCCTTAAAAATCCACAAAAACTTGTCAATATTCCTCCATACTGCTCGTCCAATGTAAAACAAGCAATCCCGGTAAGGGATTGCTTGTTTTGTTTTCCAGCAGAGACCTTGGAATGTTGTTTAGGGGTTTCTGTACAGATGCACCAGTGAACTGTGGAAGTGGATTCCTGTTTTCTCTCCTCTCTCTCTCTCTCTCTCTCTCTCTCTCTCTCTCTCTCTCTTCCTCTTCCTCACTCCTTTCTCTCTGTTTCACTTTCTATCATTACCTCTGTTAACTTTCATTTCTCCCTTGTCAGGCTCAGCAGTATGATATGAATGCTGTTATAGACAAATGTTTAATTAAAGAAATAAAATGAATAAACAGGATATCAAGGGGAGCTGTGTGTTCATAAAGCTCCCCTTGGTAAAGCGATATGATTCGGTATGTGTGTGTGTTATCAGTTATCATTTATCGGTATTAGCCTTTAGGAGCGGAAATTTATCGGTTATCGGTTTTAAATTGTTTATCCCTGAATTACACCTTAAGCCGATACACCAATGAAAAAAATCTCCCTATTTTTCACAACCCAATGTTGGCAATTATGCGTTAATATGCATGTAAAATAACCAGTTTTAGGATTCAGCTACTAAGTAAGAAACAAAGGACATATACTCTCAAAACATGATTAATAATCTTGCACATTCTGCTCTTGTCAAGTATATTACTCTCAAATCAAGATCATTAAGACAGCTTTTGCTGAATATGACTGTAAAACTTTGTTTGATAGACTGTTTTTGCAGTGTGAAATATGGAAGACTCATCTCCAAGAGCATCACTAGAGTCAGACAGTATGAGTCTCAGAGGAGGTTGTGATAGAGTATAAAAAGCACACCTCTGCAGCAGCAGCAGCTGTGGGCTTCAGCTTAACTGCCACGCGTCGCGTATCGGCTGGAAACGGGTTAATATTGTACATCAACAACTGCTGCAATATGACAATTTTCCTACAGAAACACAGACCTGTGATGAAAGTTCAAGCAGTAAGAGAGCACTTTCTGAAAAAAACCCTGCCTTTCTTTAAAATTAAGCTATTTGGTGGGAAAAAAGTCTAGTTATAGTGGACATTGGCAGGAGCAGACAGGGTTTAGACGGCTCTTACTGCGGTTTCTAAATCCATGCCAAGGGTCAGATCATGTGCACTTCAGCAGTTGCAGTCAATGCAGCCCCAAATCCTTCTTTCATCAGAAAAGAGCAGAAAACTAGGGAGCTTCAAAATCAAATTAATCCTACTTGACAGATGGAAGGGCCTTTTGTGATAAGATCCAGGAATACCATTTTTCCCCTTCTTTCCCTGATTAATCTGGAAATGCAGACTTTCAGAGCAAATACAACCCATGTGAATCGCGCAGATTTGTGAGAACATATGTTTTAAGCGTGAGTTTGTCTATCCGTGAAGCAGCTTCCAGATCAATTTACCAATCCTTTGTGACCTCCAGTGTGTGAGGGGGAGGCTGTCAGGGAATACAGCTTTCATCGGGAATGTGTTTATTCATCATCGTTGCTCGGGATGATTGAATGAGTCAAACCAGATGAATTCAAGGCTTTCCAGACAAATATTGTGTTTAAAATGATTGATCTTGTTAACCTCGCCCGCTAGCGACCGATCGCTGTGCACAAGTTAACGTTAAAACTACAAGTCTATGTACCCTGCTACTGTCTGTATCTAGAGTAGAAACGAGCAGGTAAATGTCAGTAAATTCTGTCATCGATGCAACATAATTCACTCGAGCAGGAAACCCCCACAGCATGTTTCCAGGACAACGCATGCAAACATGTGTTTACTTACTGTGGTGCATTTGTACAGGACAGAAGTGAGCACTGGGTGGGCCGTCTTTTAAATGTCACAATCATTTCCAACCATATGGCATCATCTTTACGAAGATTTATGAGCTTAAAGTCAACAACTGTTGCTTAATGTGCATTAGAAAAGAAGGACGTTAAATGTTAACACTGACTGGATGACAAGAAAATTAAATATTTCAAATATTTTTCAAATATTTAACAGTACGATTAATAATATTAAACATATTGGCAGAAAATATTAAAATAAATCAAAGGCTAATGTATTTGCTACAAGGCTTAACAGTTTGTTGGGTTGTATGACTTCTAAACACAAAATAATAATAATTAAATAAAAGTTCTGCACTACAGATGCTTTGCAGAGATCCAGTTTTTCACGATCCAATCCGATACGATACCTGGGCTGAGCGTATTGCCCGATAAGATCCAATACTACTGTTGAATGAATGAACTACCTTACCTGGCTCGACATAAATATTTAGTTATTAAAAGATACCACAGATATAAATGTACTCATTGTTTTTTAACAAATAATAAAGTGTTCATTAGCAGCAAAAAGAAATAAATAACACTTCTCTGCTCTGCGTGATGACGTAACTGCCGTTGCAAACATAGAATGGAAGTAACTAGATAGCTGTAACTGTATTGCTGTGTGTGATATAAAAAAAAGAAATGACTGGATCAGAATGCTGGATCGTCTCATTCATCTGACTTCCAATCCAGCTAATTAGTCAATATCGGAGCTGATATCTGATCTGGGTAATGGATCGGTGCATCTCTATTCCATACTTCTTTTAGTTGACCTGTGTGAAAAAGATGTGCATACTAGTCGAATATATCTTTAAAAATCTTAAAAAAAAAAACAAGACCATTCAAAGTATGAAGGTGAAGTAGGTTGCTTTTGTTTTGTTTTTTTCCCCATTTAGTTTTGCAAATCTGCTGCTTCCAGTTTGGAGACAAAGGTAGAATCCGGAGTGTTCCCTCGTTTCTGTTTGTAAACACTATTCAAACTGAGAGCTCCTTCCCTCGGGGCCCCAGGCTCTTCAGCCCCAAGCATCTCCTTCAAAGCTCAGAAGTGGGTGAAAGCAGAAGCAATATTAACCCTAGTTTTTGAACATGCACTATCTAAAGTTTTTTTTTTTGCCACAAAATATTTCCTTTTCTTTGCCAAATCCGCCATTTTTAGTGAGAATTTGAATTAATGTGTCGGCTCCAGTCAACATTTAAAAACAAAAAAAAGTTTGCTCCAGGCGGCGAGTTTATCCCCACAAAGTGCGAGCCTTTAGCTCTGTCATTGGCTGGAGACAACATGCAAATCTCTGGATTTTATTATAAGAGGACCTCAAAGTTTAGCAAATTATAGTAGGTAATTTGCTGGGGAATAATTACACAACAAATCACAGACGTGGCCGATTCGCAAAGGATTAAAGTCGCAGACAATCTGTAATTATTACAAATTGCATGTTGTCCATAATATTAATCCCCTCAGAATAGGGCCCCTCCTTACAGTTCTGAGTCCGCTCAATCGGGGTCTTTGTTGGAGCTGTACTGAGTGGACTGGGGGCTGGAAGAATCGGACTTGGAGCTGTAGGGAGCCGGCTTACAGCTCTAAGTCTGGTTCTAACCTGCAGGTCTGATGCCCCCATATTCCTCTGCATCATCACACTCTTCTGAACTGGCTGATGAAACCACACAAACCAGTTCCAAGCTAGCTGTTCTGGAGCATCTTTCATGTTTTCCACCACTTTTATTCTTCAAGTAGAACAATCAGTCGACCCCAACAAGTTCTGCCGCTGACGTCATGTCATGGAGAGGAGTTTTGCTAGCCACTGTTGCTGTTCTTTCAAACATCAGATACACTCCTCACAAAACGTTAAAGGTAGAGTCCGAAGTCCCTCCAGCGTTTCTGTTTGCAAACAACAGTATTCAAACTTAGCGCTCCTCCCTCTCAGGCTAATGGCCGCCTCGTTCTAGCTAGCCTGTTCAGCTTCAAGCTTCTCCTTCAGAGCTCAGAAGCAGGTAAAATCCAAACTGCATGATTAACCCTGGTTTTCCAAAGTGCATTATCTGAAGCTCTTACCTTTTCTTCGGTGCATCCACTGTGTTTCCTTTCTTTCTTTCTTTCTTTCTTTCTTTCTTTTTTCTTTCTTTCTTTCTTTTTCCTTCGAAAGTTGAGAGTGACTGGCTTCTGCTCCAATCATGAGCTTATTTCCACACAGCGTCATGTCTCTTTGCTCTGTCATTGGCTGCCAGATATAAACAGAAATCTCCACCCAGAAAGGTCCCGCCATACCTGAACAATACAAAAGAGCGAACTTACAGGCAGGGGAGAGAGGGTTGTATTCAATACGCACCACGGCACGGGTGCTGTGTCCCAAAGGCGGGTTTGAGACGGATTTTCACTTGCTCAAGTCTAACGTTTATTTTGTACAGGGGAACGTCGGATTATAACTAATTAAGGATATTTGGCTTTTTGTATGATGTCAGAATGAATCTAAAATCCACTACAACCCTTCCAGGTGAACTGAATTAAACTTCCTCTAAACTTTTCAATGCACATGTACGTTGTTCAATGGTTAAATATTTATTCTGCATCATTCTGTTCTCCAAAAACCGAAAGTTGAATATCCCTAACTTTTTGTGTAGTGTATTTACATAAAAAAAACTCTGATTTATGTATAGCTGCACAGAACAACTTATTTTATCTTGTTGTATTGCTATAATGCAAAATTACATGAAGTCAAAATCGTGTCAGAAGCACTTTAAATGTTTCAACAAGAGTCTCAGGCAGCTGTTTAACTCAACCAGTCTTGTTTCTACTCATTGATTTCATGGATCTGTGCATAAAGAGCAGAGTAAATAACGCATCAGTGTGTTTGGGCTCTTCAACAAAGACAGACAAGTTGTACACAGCTCTTCAGTGAAAGTGGAAATTCCTGTAAAACACTTTGAAAATAAGAGGATAAAAGATCTGTCTCAGTCTCACCACTTTGCAGTCAGTTCTACTACCTGCTGGTGGCTCAACAATGTTTTGCAGTAATGAATGAGGAAGTATATGGATGTGATGGTCAGACACGTTCAGACATTTTCAGCTGAAAATGCTTTTTACAGATATCAGCACAGATTTAATTACCTTAGTTTCAAGTTTTACTATAGCCTTGTCTCTGGAGAAATAGATGATGCTCAGATGTATTTTGAAACACACACAAAGTTCATTTAAAAGATTTATTGAAGCAAATTTTGAAGGTAATTAAATGCTTCCTAAGAAATGTAATAAATCTCACATCAATTCCTGGAAAGCTTCCAAATGAGGTGCTACCAGGATAAAGTGAAACAGGCTGGTGGGTCCTGTCTGTCACCTGCTTCACAGTTTTTGTTAATAAAGTCTCCCCGGTCTGAGAAAAAAAGCTAGAAAAAAACATTTATGAGGGTTTCCTCTGCCAAACAGCTGACACCTTCACTACAGCTCTCCCCTGCAGAGCCTCTCCTCCACGCTTCAATGGAAATTACTCCAAATCAACACAACAGCCAGATGCTCCGTCCTCACAGCCTGAAGCCCGACTTCAAACAGAGATCCTGGTGAACTAAACTTCTCCACTCTGCAGAGGCTGCAACCTTCCAGCTCCGTGTGCTCTTAATTGTTGAGACGTGAAGTCCTGTGTTTCTCTTCACAATCTTAGCAATCAAACCAAACCTTTTCCTTTAATTTCAACCCTGTTTCTAACCTTTAACGATGAGAAATGATAGAAATCTCAGCTGCACAGGCATAATATTCCACATCAACGCTTTGCTTCACATTTAGACAGTTCACACCTCCTTAACCCTGCAAGAATAAAAGAAAAGCAGCCTTTTGCTCTCAACTAATGGCCCAGCAAGGGGTTCAGAAGCTTGCTCAAGGCTTATATTCAAAGATAGCTCTGAAAAGAAAAAAAGGAAAGCCTTTCCATTCTGCAAAGTAGAGCTTAAATCTCCCATCTTTGAGGTCCAAATTCTCAAATAACGGCTCATTCATTTAAGCAATTTTGATTCTACAAAAGGAATCTTAAATTAGATGCATTCATTACGAGATCAAATCCATAAAAAAACACATATACACAAAAACTACCTGATGGGTTTCTGCATCCCAGCATACGTTTACACATTTATGACTGGAAACTGTTATTCAACCTTGCAGCATTGGTAGTCTTTAACCTCCTTTAACAGGAACGTGAGAAGACTTATGACTCCAAAATGAGAGCGTGAAGAGCAGAGCAATCAGATGAAAGGAAAAATGAAGAGAATCCCAAAGCAATTTTCCCCTTCACTTAAAGTAATCTCCCCTCAGTGCCTCAAAGTGACGGAAACACAGGAGACACTCCTCTTAACAATCATTATTAATCTGTCAGAAGTAATTATGATTCCTAGACTTCAATCACCATTAAGACTCGACTGGTCCAATCCATAAAGCGAGCCACAATAAAATACAGTAGTGGTGGGTCCATCGCGCCATGATAGATTTTTCTGATGCGAGTCTGAAGCCATGTTAGCTGCTGTGTAAGGATGTAATAAGGTACGATGGTGCTGGGAGGGAAATGCCAAGATCAGCAACTTTAACAGCAATCCATCCATTGGTTGTCCAAAGACCCCCCACCCCAACGACATCCATTCACCAGTCTACCATTTATATTTTATTTCACTCCTTTCAAGTGTAACTAGATGGGATTTAATCCTTTGAGAACTGTCCCTGTTGCTTAAAAAATTACACATTGTCCAATCCACTTTATTTATATACCACATTTTACAAACAAAGCGTTTCCAACGTGCTGCTAGGGGTGGGGGGAAAATTGAAAAGAAAAAAAAATTGAAAAATTTTTAAAAGGGAAATGGGAATTGACTATATCCCCCAAATAGAAATATGGGGTTTAAATTGTGTTTTTTTTTTTTTTTTATAAAAAATTTGTCCTTTATATGGGTTTTTTTATTTTATTTGGGGTATTTTTCTTATTTTTATTTGGAGTATTATTACAAAAAATTATAAAATATTTTTTTTTTTATTTTTTTTTTTTTTTTAAACAGGGAATATTTTTTCTCGGTTTTTTAAAAATTAATTTTTAATATATATTCTCTCGAAAAAAAAATATCCCAAAAAAAAAAAAAAAAAAATATATTAAACAAAAAATAAAAAAGATTTTTTCCCCCCACGTGCTGCGCATATTCATAAACACTAGAAAATTCAAATGACTAATCAATAGATCTGCAAAATACATGTCAAAAGATGCTTCGGAGATTTGTTAAAACCTGTAAATATTGTGCAATACTAGTGAAGAATAAAAGAAGATGGCATATAGCACAAATAAAAAAAACTTACTGGCTTGCCTTAAAAAATAATAATAATAAAATCGCTTTCAGGATGAATATGAAAATATGTTTTTGGAATGATGCAGCTGCAGGTATTTCAGATTATAAAAAGATATATTTTATTAATCCCAATTAGTGTGCAAATGAAGAAATTCATTCTCTGCATTTTAACCCATCTCAGGTTGAACCTGAGAGCAGTGGGCTGCTAATTAAAGCGCCCGGGGAGCAGTTGGTGGGGGTTGAGGACCTTGCTCAAGGGTCCACAATGGTCCACCTGAGTGCCAGGTCGGGGACTTGAACTGGGTCTGCCGCGCCCAAGCCCACGACATTACCACTACGCTACCCACTCCCCCACTATGTAAAATATGATATATAATGATATATGATATCAACATGATATATGATATAATAATAGAACAATATGTGAACATTATCTCTGCAAAGGCCCAGTCTGGTAGATCAACAGAACAAAATTTAAGTGGTTTTTGGTTCAAACATTTACGGTAAAGTCTCCAAAATGGCTGTTTTGGCCGTTTTTGAATTGTAATCATACTGAATCACAGGGCTGTGCAATCGATCGTCATTTCAATTCTTGAGTCAAATGATCTCCAAACCCCTATAATCGTGTTGACTTTTTTTTTTTTTTTTTTTTTTTGCAATTTTTCTTCACACAATTTCTGAAAGTTGTTCTTAACAATAAACAAAAATGTTACAATTGGAATGTTCTAGCAATGCACTAAAACTTAATTTATTTTGGGACATTTTTTATATAAATAAGATTATATATTTTAATGTTCAAATATGGAGAAACTGCAGAACAGCTGGATACATTATTTATGTTGGATACATGTATGTTTAACTGCATTTTTTGTATTTATTTAATGTTCAAGGTTTATATTATATATTTTATTTATTTAATTTTTATACTTTGCAAAACTTAGTGACATATTTGTAGCCTATTTCATTTTCAGGTTGAATGTTTTGGGTAAATTATCAATGAAGTGTTGTTTGAAAGAGAAATAAATGCTAAATAAATGAATCGCGAAACTAAAAAATACTAATTTGAACGATCATGATTTCAATGTTGATCAAAATAACTTTTTCCATAATTGAGCAGACCTACTGAATCATGAGATGCCACAGGTTTCACATATATGAAATTAACAGCTAGATGGACTCATAAACTATGTTCCTCTAACCAGAAGTGTTTTCTGGTTTTATTTTACGGTTCTTTAGAATGCTGTAGAATGCTCTGTTGAATTGAATGGGTTTTCCAAATGTCTCAGCGGTCATTATTTTTGTATAATGACTGCTGAAACGATATAATTACTGATGTCAAGGGCAACAGATATTTTTTCCTTTTCTTAACATGTGGTCTTACGGTTAACCTAAAATTCCTCCGCATCGCAAGTAGTCCAGTCACTGAACGGCAACAAAAACAGCGAGAGAGCACTTAGCAACACCTCATGATAGAAAAATGGATGACTCCACAATTAACTTGAACATCTTTGGAAAGTGTGGGGATTTTAAGTGCTGGGTCCAGGCCGAGTTTAAGGGTTCACCCTCTCCAAAACAAAAAAGACAAAAAAAACACAAGAAGACCAGCGGCAATTTCACACGGCTAACAACAGAGGAGGAAATGTCCAGTTCAACATACAGAAATAGCCCAAATTCAAGCCGCCATGACTCAACAAACAAACGTTGCTAAGCAACAAATGCCCCGACTGTGGGAAACTATTTTGTTCATAGCGTAAAACCTCCAAAAGTTATTTGGCCTTCACAAAAAAAGACTTTAATTTTAATTTCAGTTTTTGCAAGTAGCCGAATAATAAGCAGGATAATGTATGGAACGCAGGTCATTATCGGGAAAGTCTGCATTCGCCCTGCATTCGCCCTATCGGACAGTTTCCCAATATGACCTGCATTCCATACATTATCCCTTACTTAATTATTTGATATGTTTTGTTTGTAAAGGTTTCTGAACATATATAAATAAAAAAAAATCTGTCTGGAGCAAAGCCCGACTTCAAAGTAATGTCTATCCCAGGGATTTCTGGTTTAGTACTTGTGGGATTCGTGTTGTAGACCTTTTAGTTTTTGGTCTTAGTTGTCTTTCACTTCTCTGTCACACCAGCAAGGCTCTGTGCTGGTTCCCAAACCTAATTTGAACCGGCCGGCGCATTCAGACTTAAAAAAGATTTGTTCTAGAACCAAAGGTGTCAAAAGAAGAAGTAAAAGTAGATTTCAGTAGAAATCCTACCATGTTTTTGGATCTGCCAGTGCATTAAGTACAGGTGTTTTTATTAACGAGCTCATCTACCTGCAGAGGAGCTAATTAAACCCAGCTGGTTCAGTGATTGGTTGTAAAAACTGCCGGACAAAATTTCTTCTTTCTACTTCTAGCCTGTTTTTGACACCTCTGTCTAGAACCTAAAAAGTTGGTTCTCAACTGGAACCAAAAATAGTGGTCCTTAGTGGGCTAATGCCGAGTTCATCTGAACATCTGGCCAATAGCTGACTGTAAACATACACATGTTGTTTAAGATGCTATGTTTCAATAAAGTTAAAAACAACAAAAAACTTGGAAGCCAGACCAAATGATCAATGAGCTTAAAGGCCCATTCAGAAAGCATAGGTCGCGAGTCTGGGGGCGGGGGTGGTCTTTCGAAACGAGATCTCATTCAGGTTACACCATAACCAAACGAGCCAAACGGGCCAAACCATTTGAATAATGTTTCCAATCTCAGGTGATGCTGCATTCAGATTCACCGTAGGCGAGGACAAGATGTACAACGAACAAGAAGGTTTTCACAACTTCCATTTCCTCCACAAAACATTATTTTTGTGCATAATTACAAGGAGCTGGGATATACCTTAATCAGACCAATTATCGGTTAAAGCTTTTACTTCCTCGTAACTCCACGTCTGACCACGAGCCATCTTTAGAAGAACTGCAGTCCCACATGTGTATTTGTTGTCGGAGCATTTACCCACAATACCAATGCAAGTTCTAGTCCACTTCCTGTATTTTGTTCACTTGAAACGGAGCGAGACCTGCATTTGTACGCGGACCAAGTTCACTTGTTTTTTCTGGATCAGAGTCCATTTGCGCATTCACAACTCCCCCAAACGAAGAGGACTAAAGGACTCTGACTCGAATCAAAAAAGCTTTGTGAATGCGCCCTAAGAAAGGGAAGAAGAAATACTGCGACAGTAAAAGCAGACATGGGCAAAAGAGGAGCTGGATGTGGTTTTACAGCTGCTGGACAGCATGACGAGTCATTGACCAACTAACCAGCTACCAGGGAAGCAGAATTCAGCCACTGCAGCAAACACAACCGAAAAAGAAGGTGAAACAGACCCCCTCCCCCACCTGGTCTTCCATGAATGAAAATAGCAGGATGACTACATACCAGCGGTTGAAAATAAAGTTCAGACGCTAACTTTGGTCAAATACTGGGGGAAAAAAAAAAAAAAAACTCAGTGATGTTACCTGGCAAACAATTAAATTTGATAGGCTAGATTTAAAAGCCTGTGTTCACATCCTAGCATCCCAGAAAATTTGCTCAGGTGTCTGAATAAACTGTTTACTTTGGGAAACTGTTGGTTGAATGAAGCATGATGACTGAATCATCAGTTATCATGCCCGAATTTCCATGTTGTTGATGTTTACTTCTCTGTAGTACAGTCCTCCTACTTTGGCCCCAGTTTAACTGGTCTGAATGCAGACTGGTTCTCCAGAAAGCACCAAGTTTCTGGGACTCCAGAACTGAGTCAGAGCCAGAACCAGAGCTGTATGTAATTTTTGGATATCTGCTTTGTCAGCGCTTTTTTTTGTTGGATGAAATCATAATATTACAATATAATATTCCCCGTGTGTCATTTTCAGTCCTGTATTTGGATGCTAAGCCATGTTTATGATATGATCTTCTTAATTCAGGAGTCCTTTACTGGGATTTGGTGGTAAGCAATCTCCACCTGCTTTCTATCCTGTCACCTGTCTTCCTTATCTTATTTCAACTTATCAAAGCTGGTTCCTTTACAAATAGCAGAAACTAGAAATTCTTATCTCAGCAGCTGTAATCAAAGTGAGTCCAGTCTGACCCAAGACACAATGCATCATCAAGCCACCAGCTTTCATGACGTTGGGCTTTCTCAGCTCTCAGCTTGGTAGGAAGTGTTCCCCTGTGCTTCGTTAAGTGCCCCTCATGGTTGGGATTAGGTCCTGGGTTACATTATTGTCTGGGTCAGAGACTTAAAAGCTTTCAGAGAGAATAATGTCTTCTATCATTACTTCTGAGTTGCCATCCATTATGCACAAAGAGTTTACAAGAGTTTTGAGTTTGAGAATAAATGTCACAACATGGCTGTCGCTCTCAGTCACGCCAGCCGGAGGAGCATTAGGAGTCTGAAGCAGTCACTCCTGCATATGGAAATATGTGCCACCCTGGATTATAGTGTCTGTCTACTAATCGAGGGACTGTTAATGGGAAGAGAGAGATTAGCCTTTTACCCTGAAAGAAGAGTGTGCCACTTCTTCATTATTTCTCCTTCTTTTCCTTGCAGAGACCTGATTCCTCCAGCAGGAAACATAAAGCCTGCTGCAGACCACATTTTCAGGGAAGTCTCGCACTGGCCTGCAGACGGAGGCATTCAAATCGCTGTGACGAGGCACTGAGAGCGGATTTTACATTTCCCCAATGCAGACCAAAATTAACATAACTGTAATACTGCCCGAGGTCACATTTCTTGTTCAAGAAAATCTGCCCCTGGTAACAAGAGAGCGTAATTAAGACACAGTCAGATTAAAGCCCCAGCTGCTGTCGGATCTTAACCCGGCAGTTACATGCAAACATAACACGCACTGATATGCACATGAGTCCCACTTCTGCACATGTGTGATTAGACCTCCTACTTCCCTGTTTCCAGCTTCAAGCTTTTATTTTGTTTTTCTTCTCCTCCCACATACAGCAGCGTGGAGACACTCCGACAGAGAGAATTAAGTGGAAGGCAGCAGAGGTGTAACACATCGATGATCAAATAAGGAAGTTCACTTTTTGTGATTTGGTATAAATGGAAGTGATTGTGTTAAATCAGCATGTGATATTGTCTCATATTGATCTTTGGATCCTCAACCGAATCAAATAAAAAATCCCATTGTGGCAGAATTTGTGATATCTGCAAATGTCAAACTGACATCCACTGAATCAACCAAACTTTTGATTTATACCCTTATAAGGCACCTACATACTTTATGTGTGTTAGTTGTGCATGGCATAATTCCAAACTATTTTTATTTTTAAGGCTTAGCATCAGTTATATAAAACAAAAAGCAGGGCTAATTTATTTCTATAGCACATTTCATGCATAATACAAACCAATGTGCTGAACATGATCACTAGAAACAGACACCAATGGGAAATGCATCATTATCATCACCACTATCATCATCAATGTACATTTGCAAGAAATTATCAGGCCAAAATGGCACCAAGATTTCTAGCTTGATCTGCTTTTTTTAAACATTGCACACTAAAGCTGGACGCCAATGTTTGGACAATGATTTTGATTCCAAAGAAAATTATTGTCAGATTTATATTTATTAAGCTGAGGAATATTCTGGCACATCAATGAATTGAGTTGACTTGAGGTTCAGTTAAAATCCCTTATATATGGAACCAAACTGTACGGGCGTATACCGAACTGTGACCACCATGTATCGAATATCGAACAACAAAGATTTTTAGTTTATTTTATTTAACTTATGTTCTGATGATGAGCTCTGTGTTGAAAACTCAGGGGATCTGTGTTCAACTACATTCAGATCTGGCATTTGGAGCTGCTCTTCATGTTAAGTATGACCCTCATGGTAAGCTGTTGTGGACAAAAGGACACTGGGTTAAAAAATGCACAAAAATGTTTTTTTTGTTTTTTGTTTTTTTAATTAAAAATATTTCAAACTGTGAGTCTAAAGTTTCGAATCGAACTGAACCATGATTTTTTTGTATCGTTGTACCCGTAGTAAATAGGAACGTCCATTTCAAATGTTGTGAAATGTTGCTTCCCTCATACTTCCATGAATCTTTTATGTTGTTATGGATGTTAATTTAATTTGTCCACTGGTCAGCGGTGCTGAGTTCAGAGTTCACTTACGCAACAAGATGTCAGTTTCATACTTTGGTATGAAAGTGGCGGTAATGCACCGTTACAAAGTTGTTTACAACCACCCAGCACATCCAACACACTCGGTCTTTCTTCAAAAGCTACGGCCATTTCTATATCATCTTCTTTGCTGCTTTTTTTTTTTTTTTTACCTTATGCTTGAGTTTATTTCCTTTCGCTGGACACATCAGTTATTCTCAACACTGACCTCCACAGTGTTCAGTGATATAGCCCTCTTTTCTGCATCAACTGACAGATGCGCAAGGCCCCCCTAAATGGATTGGATCATGTGCACAACCGACACAGGAGACAGATGAAACTAATCTGTCTTCTGTATTGAGCATAAATGAGGTTTTGTATGAAACCAGAGTCCCCTGGTGGGTCTGTGATATAGATCAGAGTGTCATCAGCAAAATACTGAGAGATTTTGTTTGTTTCCATGATCTGAGCTACTGCTAAACCATAAAGGGCCCAAAATAGCAGATGATGTTATAAAATATTTGGTGACTGTTGCAGGTTTCCGTTTATTATTTCACAAGTTCTCACATTACATTACCGCCGCCAAGGAAGTAATGTAATGTAATGTTTGGATCTAGGAATTTTAAGGATTTTGTGTCATTGTCAATTATGGCCACATGGGTTAGCAGCTGCCGCATGTTCAAAGGCTACAGTTCCTCGTTACACCTGGCCTGGATATGATTCCTGGTCTGGGATCCTTTGCTGCATCCTCATCATCCACTCTCTCTTGCGTCCCTTTTCCTGTCAATATGGTGGCCAATATAAAGGCCACT
Organism: Atherinomorus stipes; assembly: GCA_023101725.1. Classification (NCBI taxonomy): domain Eukaryota; kingdom Metazoa; phylum Chordata; class Actinopteri; order Atheriniformes; family Atherinidae; genus Atherinomorus; species Atherinomorus stipes. The sequence continues at coordinate 22,590 of JALJCO010001435.1, forward strand.
AGAGCCCAAAAGTCCTTTGAAAATATAAAACTGTAAAATAGTGGTTGCGGGAATGAGCTCCCTGACGGTCTCTGTTCTATTGTAGTCTTGTCTGTTTTTAGCAAATACATTAATTTTGCATTGATAATCTGTTAACGTAGAACATTTAATCACAGAATGGGTGATGTATTACATCGAACTGTCATGTTGACAGAATTCATGTGTTCATGAAGTCCATTCAGCTAAGATAAAGATATTTTATTACTGTAATACTAACAATTACAATTACAATTACAATAACAATTTAAGGGGGAGTGGATAGCCCAGTGGTAGCGTCGTAGGTTTGGGCGCGGAGGACCCGGGTTCGATCCCCCGACACGACTCCTGGGTGAACCACTGTGGACCCCTGAGCAAGGTCCTTAACCCCCCCACCAACTGCTCCCCGGGCGCTTTAAGTAGCAGCCCACTGCTCTCTGATACACAGTACAGAGATGGGTAAAATGCAGAGCCCTAATTTCCCCTCGGGGATCACACCAGTATAAAAAAAAAAAAAAAAAAAAAAAAAAAAAAATTACAGACCATCATTGAACCTGTTAGAACCTCTGAGATCACAGAACATCTCAATCAATCCACTGATGGATGAAACGTCTCAGCAATGATCTGTGATTGGCAGGAAGATAAGGGGGACTGCTCCATGGAATGAAGATGGAGAGAGCAGGTTTGTAGAGTAGTTGATGTTAAAGCTTTTAGTGGCTACAGCACATCAAAAGAAAAGTGGTTTTGTCAATCCTTGAGAAAGAGAAGATGACAATATTTGTTATTTAGCTTATTCACACACACATATATGTTTGCATTTCTATCCCCATGGGGTACATCCATTGACATAATGCATTCCCTAACCCCTTACCCGCATTCTAAGGCCCATAACTGATTGCCTAAACCTAACCCTTGCCCCAACCCCAACCAAAACTTATTGTAGCTTAATCTATAAAACCTAATCTTGACCCTCAAAACGAGGTTTGGACCCGTGGGGACCGGGAAAATGTCCCCACAAAGACCAAACGTCCCCACGGTGATGGTAAAAACACGGAACATGGTTCCCACAATGTAGTATAAATGCACCCATACACACACACACATGCATAAGGAAACTTTAAATAAACTTTAAATATGTCAGTCTGAGCATTCAGCAGCGATCCACTAAAGAAAGTGCTCCCCTCTCACCACCAGAGCTGCTTACATGATACTCATCTAAATCAAAAGATTGAATTCACCGGCCCTTGGAAGGATAAGTGGTATGAGTGGTATGGGCAGAAAGGATTCAAAGCCAAATCCAGTAAACATGATTTTAAAATGATGCAGCTGTTCAGAGCCACACATCTGTATCTGCTCCATCAAGGTAACACGGCAGCTTTGCTCTGAACTGGTTTCTTTCAAGCTGTTTCTTTAAGTAAAGCTCAGATGGCTCCATAAAAACAAATTGGTGAAATTTGCTGCTCATCAGAGGCAGTGGCGCCGCCAGGAATTTTGGGCCCCATGAAAGACATTCATGTTGGGCCCTCCTCCTCAAAAAATTGATGCAAGACTTAAAAATGTTATAAAAAGAGTATTATTTACAGTTTAATGTATTTTTTGTAGGGCTGTCAAAAAATTTATCCTGATTAATAGCGTTGATCACTTCTAGAACACATTTAGGGTTAAAGGTGTCTAGCAGGAATTCTGCATTTATCTTTAGTAGACTAAACTACTGAAACCCTGTCCTTCATGTTCCCTAAAGTCCTTAGATGGTGGCAGTTTAGTCAGAATGCTGCTGATACGTCCTAAGGCTGACTTAACAACTGTATTAATGTGAAGCTGAGATTAGGTTGAGTTGGACGACTACAGATATCTGGTTTGGTTTTAGCCTTTAAGTTATAAAAAAAAGTTAATGAGTTTTCTAATATAGCACCACTAATTAATAAAAAAAAAAATCTTTGTTTGAAATAGGATTAATTTTTTGACAGCCCTAATTTTTTGTTGTTCCTCATTTCTATCTTTTTTGGCAAACCTGAGAAATGTAAGCAAGAATGTAACAGTTTTTACATTTATAAAATGCAAAAAATTATATAATCTAATTAATTAATTTAGAGCTGTGTGCCTAAGCTAGATTGAAAAGGTAGGTATTTATTGTGAGTAGCTGCTAAATAAATTCTGTTTGAGAATAATAAGATTTATAGATGTCTTTTGATGGCTGTAATTAGTTGAATGTAGAAATCTAACTGAATATTTAAATTGTGACTTTGATTTTAATAAGGCTGCAGGTGGCTACTCAGTGTTTACATTTAACTGTCCAGTTTCTGTACAAACAACTACACTCAGGACATTTTTATTTTATAGAGATCATTAGTTTTTTGTTTTGCTTTGTTTTTTAAGTGTTTAAATTTTTATTTTAAAATGCTTCATTCTTATTTTTGAATGGTAAAATGAGACAAATTCCCAAGCAGACTCTGTAATGATGCTAACTTGTCCAATGTTGCTTCCTTCTTCACTGGGAATGGAAAGGGGGTGGGGGTGAAGAGATGGGGCTGCTGCTGGCAGATCATCTGTTTACATATGATTACGGAGGGACAAGGACAGTTATTTAATAGTATCTTGCTAAACAATTAATAACACTCAAGTGATGTTGTGAGAACTATGTTTTGCCTGGTTGGTTATGTAAATGTAAAGTCTCAGCTCTGAGTTTTTGGCTTTTTGCTTCTGTTTTAGTTACAGACACAAATAAGCTATTAAAATGCTGGAGAGTCTGGTTTGATTTTTCTTAGAAAGAAAAAGAGAGGAAAATCCTTTCCGTTTAAGATGCACTGCCCGGCATCATAATCATGTGATCCCACTTCCACCTTAAGGAGGATTAACTAAGTTGTAATAGTTGCAGATAGCTAGGTTATTTCACTTAACAGGTTCATTTGAACAACTCAGACAACAAACTTTTCTTTAAAAACTGTCTCACGCTGTTCGTCTCTTCTCTTTTCCTTTCTCTGTTCTCATTTGAAAATCATACTTTCATTCCTTGGGTGCTGTGTTTTGTTGCGGTTGGACTTTTTTCATACTGCTGCTTATTTCACATTTTCCTGGTCAGTGTTTTTCGCTGTCCTTGTCAAATGAAGCGCATGCAGCAATAAAGGCCCGATACCAGCAAACGCGGTAAGACAGGCAAGGAGCGGATGCGCTGAGGCAGTTCCTGAGGACCGCCATTTTTGCACTTTCACGGGGTGGATTGGTAATATATTATGCTTTGTTTTGCCGTTTACTGCTGAAAAACAGTGAGAACATGAAGGTAATTTTTCTACTCTGCATTTTCTTGTTTATTTGAAATGTATATACACATATTATTTGAAATGAAGGTTTAATAATTTCCACATCTTTGGGGCCCCCCAGTCATGGGCCCTTGGAATCTTCCTAACTTTTCCCCCCATTACGGCGCCCCTGATCAGATGTGTGGTGTTTTGGTTAGCTTCCTTTAAACTAGCAGGAGAGATGTGATAAGAACTATTCTGGTTTTCATAAACTGAAAAAAATATTACGGCTGAATTACAGTACTGAAGAATAACACAGCCAAACTAGCATTAACTCTGAAAGTTACCAGAATGTGACATTACTTCAGGGAAGAATAACACCAGCAGTACTTTAGGAATTTATGACAAATTAGAAAAGGAATCAATAGAAAAGGCTTCATCAGTTCATGTATTAGTCAGTTTGCCTACACAAAACCACTTTTACAAACATCTAAAACAGATAACATTTAGCACATTAACACCACAGCATGGTGTTCTGGCCAATGTTCTTTATGTAGGTTTAAATAAATGGGAGTTTCTAGATCAGGGATTCTCAATCACACCTGAGTGACATTCAGACCTGACTGCTAATTAGCCATTGATTTGAGTCAGGTGTGTTGCAGCAGGGAAACCATGAAAACATGCAGGACACCGGCCATCGAGGACCAGGACTGAGAATCCCTGTTAGATGAACCAGAATCATCATGGAGCATGAAACTATTTATTGAAGCTTTTTCTGGGGCATGTATTTTTTCTTAACATTTCTCTCCAATAATATATGTGTTGTCCAGATTTAAAGTAGGCCATGCTAATGTATATACAAGTTAGGTTTCTGCTGTGAGGACAAAACTGAGTAAAATGGTGATTCTGTGAAGCAGGTTTTGTTTTGTGTTGTTTAGCTGTGCTTCTTTTTGGTTTCTGGTTTTAAAAACTCAATTCTTTAAATGGAAATTTATTTGGCACAGTTTGAAGAATGACCTATTTCAATAGACTTTGGTGGTCAATCAAGAAATCTTTGTCTCTTCTCTTTTCTTTCCACTCATTTGAATTTTTGTTTACTCCTTATCCTCTCCTCTCTTAATCTTCTCTTTCCTCTTGTCAGGACCAGCATTACTGTCTTAATTTCAGTCATAAACAAGCATGCAACAAACTAAGCTAAAATAAAATAAAATAGTTAAATTTGGATTATCAGGAGGAGTCTTGTACTCATAAAGCTCCACTTGGAAAAGCAAATCTGTTTGACACAACTTAGCAGCCAAAGAATCATTCTGCTGCTACGATGCTGGACAGTAAAAAAACAAAGAAAAGAAAAGAAAAAAAAATCTGCAGACATACCAGGTGTTACCTGCTGTCTGTAGGAATGAGCAGAAAACAGGTCATCCTACTAAAACTGTTGTATCTGCTTTATTTTCATACAGATAACTCATAATTTCTTCTATACAAGCAGTAGAGGATGCTTCAAAACAGGTAGATCTTGGTCCAAATGTGTGGTGATGTGAAATTTGATGCCAATGGATAGGGCTGGGCGATATGGCCAGAAAATATAATCTCAGATTGTTTTCTTTTTAATTCGATTTACGTCTCCCCCGACATATTAAGGAAAGCAACAAGTACAAACTGCAGACAACTTTAAACAAATTTTGCTTTTAATTAATCAAAAAAAAGAGAGAATAGACAAATGTGACCCCATTGATGAAAAATAAATGAGCACTCTCTTGGAATCAAAGTCCCAGCTGTGATTTAAGTCAGTGTGGGCAGTGATGTTTGACATTTGAACGTATGTACTCACACACATACAGGGAGCACAAATGAGGCTGAGGACCAGCATAAAACAAGTTTGTGTCAAATACAGCATTTTATTCAGGCGGTTTCGCCTCTTGGGTGAGTTTACATAAAAATATGCTTCTGTAGAATCAGTAATTGCTCATGAATTGGTCAACAATTTCCTGTTTTCTTCTTTTTTTTTCTTTTTTTAACAACACATGGTCATGGATGACAATTCACCGGTTGTCATAGTTACAACTCAACATGTTACCATTAATATTTCTCATTTCCTGGTTGGTTACAGGTTATGAAATTTGTTGGGGTAGAAATGAGCTATCTGGTCAAGGTTAGAGAAGAACCAGATTGGTAATAAGGTAGATTATTTCTTACAACAAGGCTGCCATCATCATGGGTGCCATTTTTAACCTTTATGTGCAGTAACCCTCTCCAGTAAGGGTTACATATTCTTTAATCCTAATAACCTTTTTCCATGTGTACACAGATGCTATAAAGCCATGTTTTACAGGGAGGATCATTTGGTGCAGATGTTCTGCAGCAACTTGTAGCCTCCATAAAGACAAACACAAACTCTTCTTCTGTGTTATTCTGTCTCTTCTCTTCATTTTGGCTCTGTTGCCGTAGCAGCTTGTCAGTACATCGCCCTCCACCTTGTAAATGGTTCCAACCCAAAGCAAACAAGATTATGCAGCATTACAGTTCGACCTCTGCAGAGAAGCCTACAGGTTATTTCTATCAAACTATAAGTCTTATCAACGACAGTTTATCTGATCTGCATCGCAACAATAACACACTCTAAAATCAATGACACTGCAGCACTCTTAATCCCTGCCCCCACCTCCTGCCCTACTCCCAAACAACAGCTTCCTCGGCTGGCCTGTTCACCACCGTTTTCTTCTCCTTGCCCTCATTCCTCGTTCCTCCTTCTCTGATGAGTCGCATTAAAAGGTATCTATTATTTTACAAGCACACACAAACCAATAAAACAGGTCACCTTTTGTTTTTTGCTAATTAAATGTGTTTTGTTGTGTATCTCTCTCTCTATGTGTGCATATTTGTAGCCAATAGATGATGCATTTAGGTCCATCTATCTGTAGGCAGCACTAAGCTTCAAAGCTTTGATGAAAGTATACCAACCCGAAGCACAGGAGGAATGGGCACAACTCAGACAAACCATCTGCCAGCTGCAATTTCCCACCAGTATTTATATTTCCAATCGTTTCCACAAAAAAAAAAAAAAAAAAAAAATCCTCTGAAGTAAACATCTGCAAAGCTTTAAAATATGTTTTGGTCTCTGATTAAAAAAAAAGAGAGGCTAACCAGTTTGGATCAACTTTATTCTTTATAACAGCTACACATATGACCAATTTGATGAAGTATGACCATGATGGTAAAGTGATTTCATAGGGAGTTCATTAAACATTTTCCATGTGGAAAGAACATTTGAAATAATTTATGGGAGCTGATGTCTTCTAATCTACATTTCACAAGCAAAAGCATCTGCTTGAAGAGATAAAACACTGAAGCTCAACAGAAACTCTAAACAGAAGTGTGTCAGAGTCTGATACATTTCATTCCTGCAGTCAAAAACTGTCCCATTTTTCTTTGTTGTAGAGCAGAGTGGGGAACAGCATGAGTCTGCAGTCTAGACGTTTGATTAGCTCATGTAACAAAGTCTTTTGTTAATTGCAAGACAGGTTTTATAAGGAACGCTTTATAGTGCCTCTGCACAGATTCAAGGTTTCTCCCACAAAATGAACAGCAGGATATTGTAGTTTAGGGCTGCACTATAATATATGAGACAATATTTGAGCATCGTCATCGCAATGTATTTGTGCGCAACAGTCACATCGCAAATCCTGCAATGTAGAAAGCAAACGACCTCAATGTGTTCTCATTTCATTTCAAGGGTACCTGATGCGCAGTGTGCCCAGCAGTCCGCCAATCACCATCATTCTTTATCAGTTCCCAAAGAACGAACCTTTGTGGTAAAATGCAATTCACATTTGTACATAATAGAACAAAACATGTATTCAGGTCCAAGCACAATAAAAACAAGCAATAACAGATAGCAATAAGATTAACTCTCACATACAGATAAAAACCAGACTTGCAACATTCATAAACACGTAAGATCCTTGCAGGTTTGTTGTCAACAAGATTGCAAGAGTGCAGCATAAAATTAAAGTGCCTTTCAAGTCATCTGCTAAAATTGTCTGTATTTTTTCATGCTGCAATATATCACAGGATTAGAAAAGATTGCAATGTCAATTTTTTCCAATATCGTACAGCCCTATTGTAGTTTATGGCTTTTAAAGGCCCTCAACAGAACTTTTAGTAGTTTTCTCAGTGACGCGCCCTATCGACGGCTAAACTAGCATCCATCTTGCACCGTACCTGTACTGTGATTCGCTCCAGCCAGTAAGACAGTCTTATCTTGACTCTTGTTCTGTCCCTTTCCTCTTTCTTTTCCTCTCTTCCTCAGGTAATGTTTCCTTGCATTTATTTGCTGAAGACTCCATGATGCACGTTTAAAACATCCACTGTGTTTATGTCTGGTTTGCTAGTAAGTGCGCAACCAATAGTCAGCTGCAACGTCCTGGATGGAAAACTTATCGTGCAGTTTCGGAGCCCCGGAACGCCTCTGGGCAGTGAGGGCTCAAAGATGGCATAATGAATGTTGGTGTGCCATCAAAACAAGTCAGAAACGCATATTTTTAAGGTCTAGAAGTTGCATTGTGTGTCTTTAAGGAATTACAATGCTTGACTCCTTGGGAGCTCCAGGTCACTTTGGTTTTTCTTGTATTCTAAATTTGTGCAAGATATTAATCCCAAATTGTTCCCTGGGAGAGATGAAAATGAGTGAATGTGTGTTGAGCGTATCAACCGTGGGTCAGTGGATAAACCTCCCCTCACAATGATGCTGCCATCACTATGTTTGGCTGTAGGGATGAGAACGAGGTGGTAATGCTTCATGCCAGATTTCCTAAGCACAGTCCTTTGGGGATAGTCTGGTATTCATTTAAGTCACTCGGGTGTCTCGTTCTCCTGGCTTGTACCTTTTTTTTTTTTTTTTGTGGGAAATGAATTTGTCAACCCTGGTTAAACTCTGCACCAGTAGTTGACCATCTATAACTTTTTCCTGATCTCTAAAAAGAAATATGGATCTGAATCTTAATCACAGTGACTATTGCATCTTTAACTATCCAATCACGTCCTTTATCTTCAATTGCTCAGTTTAGTAAAGCAGGCACATTATAAAAGTCTGTTGATGGCTCCACATGGCTTCTTTTACCGAACAATTAAGGCCTGTGTGCTTTTGTGCAGTTTAAATGATACTGTTGTTTGTTGTTTTGTTCTTGTATCCTTCCTCTGGTTGTTGCCTTGACAACTCCCTGCTTCACAGGTCTTCTTGCAGTTTTATCAACCTAATGATGTTGGTCATATACAATCCATACCATGCCATTAAGGTTACATTATCTCTTGGAGTAAAAAGGCATCCATTTCTATAGTTTATTGTAGTTTTTTTTTTCTGTATCCCGTGGGAAGAGTGCTGTTGGTTGGAAGTTGCATTACAGGGACTTGAGATTCACCAGTTTGAATTGGTGTGATGCGACTGCACCGGTAGCTTCAGTGTGCATCGGATACAACTGGCAGCTAAATATACAATGTATCTTTCTTGGTGTGTCTGAATCAGTAAAAACCCAAGGCTACACCAATTATTACATAGTTTGTCTCCTCTTCGACCATATTGTTTTGAATCCCAGCATGAACTGTATCAAACTGAATCACATTTTACAAAGTAATATTGTTGACTATTCATTGGTGAATCACATTGTATCAGCAGGGGGCTTCATTGTATCATTAATATATCGTATCGCTGGCAAGGTATCAAGCTGTGTATTGAATTAGCCTCATTGGTGGGGATTCACATCCCTAATATGTATGTACAGTATATATGTATGAAGGAATTACATTACCATTACATGATTCTAATTAAATGTCTACTTTTAGATGCAGAGATACTACACAGGCCAGAGATGGAAGTAGGATGCACCAGAGTTCAACTGCAAATGTGTTTTGGTTCAACAGATTTATTTTTAAAAAAAATGGTGGAGGATAAAAATTTCAGTTGATGCATCGCAATACTTCCATGTGCAATTCAATATCAAATCAACAAATCCTCTGAATCAATTCACCTCCTGAACAATGGGCGGAGATGTGCATGTGATTTACATGGTATGGACCAAGGCCACATTAGATCATACAACACTAAAATGGCAACTATTATTTTCAGATGTTTTATTACCCAAAAATATAAGAGGACATACTACATATGTTCACATGGGCGTGATAATTCATATTCAAAAATCTACAACAGAGTCTTTACTTCTTACTGAATTGATATTGAGGCATTGAAATCAATACTGAATCGAATCAATATCAAATTGAATCACAACCCAAAGAATCAAAATCGAATTGAATCATGTGGTTCTTAACAATATCCAGTCAAATTTAAAAAGCTCCAGTTGCATTAGAAAGGAGTTACTTCTTTAGTTTAGATGCCCAGCATAACTCTGTAATGACGTTCCTAACTGTGGGAGACTGCTTGTTATGAGCTGTACAGTGGTCTGACGGCTGCACTGATGGAGACGTGTGGGCAGGTGAAACTGAAGGCAATGACAGCCTGCATGCAAAGTTTACAACACTAATGGTGGCAATGTTATGAGTCACCCTGTAGCTGGCCAAGAGGATGTAAATGACGCCACTGTGAGCAGAGGTGGCATCTGCCTCCAATGAATCATCAACAAAGGCAAAGACTGAGGTCTTTGCTTGTTGTGTCACAGCCATTTGCTCATCATTTCTAGTTCACTAACATGCACGCTGCTGATGCTCTCTGTTACTCCAGCTTGACTTGAGAGAAAAAGGACGCACTCTGTAGTTCTGTGATAAGTATGTGCATTCATCCACAACAAATAAATCCAAATAAATTGAGACTCACAGCAACACATGGCCGACGCCGGCATCCCCTGAGCTGTCAGCAGATTCACAAGCTTGACTGTTCAGTCACAGAACGTGGCATTTTCACCAAAGTGAGTCACAAGTTGTGAAGGGCTGCAGTTCTGCAACGAGTGCCAACATCCTCCTGGTTTCTGGGTCTGTGTTTTCGTTTGTTTCCTTTAAGCAGAGATGTAGATGAAAGAGGCCGTCTGGTCGGACGTCTGTGGCTCCGACTCTGGAGTTCACGGAGCAGACATCTACTCCCAAACAACCAGCAGGAAACTGTATCACTGATGCAGCTTTCCCAAAAAATGCGTTCTGCATCAGTTTAGTTTTGATGTTTTCCAGTAAACTGGATGGTGTCAGGGGAGAAACTGGGTCAGCTCTGATTGCGGAGAACAGAGATTAGTCCATCAGGTCCATCTTTGATGTCCACATTAAAGGTGGAATGGATGATGTTTTGCATTTTTTATTGCTTAAAATCTTTTTCTCACCCCAGTTGCACAAAATACATTAAGTTCTCTGACAAAAATTTTTTTTTTAAAATGCAGTGTGCTCTCACACCAGATAGTCCGCTAGACTCGATCTGATTGGGGACTCGGCTCAGTTGGTGGGTGGGGGTGATCTCCCAGACCGAGATCGCTTTCACGCTGCACTTTAGCCAAAAGAGCCAGAGTCTCGTTGCCTGACGTGCCACTTTTTCCAAGCACGTTACGTATATTATAATATATTATATTATATGTCTCGTCACACTTCTTCCAAGCCACTTGTCTACTGTGAGGGCATATTCTAGAGCCTCCATTTCACAACTAATTACTTTAAAACTGCATTATTTCTGTTGGTACTTATGAGAAACTCAGATGTTTTCTTCTGATCATATATAAAGCTGTCACGTTGTCACTTCACGTTTGACCAGGAGCTATTTCTAAAGAAGTCCATCACGCGCGTTTGTTTTGGTAGTGTTGGTTTGCTTCAATCGAACAGAGACTTGCGTTTGTAGGCGGACCGAGTCCGCTTGTTTGATCCAAATCAGAGTTCATTTGTGCATTCACAATACCCCCAAACCAAGTGACTTTCCAAGCAAATGGACCCTGATTCGAATCAAAAAGGCTGCGTAAATGCGCCCTTAGTCACCTGGGGAATGAACAGGACTGAAAAAGTCCCATCCACTCATCTTGACCAGCCCGTTCAGGATGATTGAATGACGTTTGCAGAGCTTTTAACACCGCAGAAGGAGTTGGAGGTTAGTGAATTAATACTTTTAGAAACGCGGTTCATCAGCTGTTTATTACCATTGGGGTGAACATTCCTGTATTCTGGAGGCGTGGCTTCAGACAGGAGTTTTGCATGTGTTTTTTCAAAATGTAGCTTGCTCAAACTTTTTATCCAGGATCCCCAACCCCACCTTTAAGTGAAACAATTCAACCAGCAGGTGTTTATTTGAAATACCTTTTACATAATCAAAGGAAACATTATTTTGCTGACATGATCTTCCTAGCAGCAGCAGCATTTAAAGGCATATGCCACCCCTGGGTGAAGCTAAGCTATGCTAAAGTCAGTGCTGCCAGATTCAGAGAATGACTGGGTCGGATGGAAAACGCTTCTGCCCACTTGTTCAACTCAGGGGACTGTGGGAGTAGGCTCAATTTCACCCAGGGGTGGCATATGCCTTTTATTACATTTAAGCCCCTTTCAGACTTGCACTGGAAAGCGGTAATATTGTGGACTCTGTCCTTTATAACACCTGCATTCAGACATGCGATCCGCTCTTTTACCTCGGAGATGTCGTGGACATGTACCGGCTGGACCCCATGTCATGAGAGCGGAAATGTTGCGGCACGTCGTTTTGGCTGAATGCACAAGAAAATGTTCCGGACAGAGTTGAAGAGAGAGCGGGGGCTGTGCTGACTTTTCTGCAACATTTCCTGATGTCTGAAAGCAGCCGGGACGCGATAAGTCCACAACGAAGCGGCATGTTTGAAAAGACGAGTCCGTTTAAAGAGCGGATGAACTTAACCGCTCATGTTCCGCAATGCAAGTCTGAAAACGGCTTTGGTTACGTAGACATGGTTATGATGGGCTGCCACAATTAGTCAATTAATCGACTAATTGTCGACTATCAAAATAGTTGCAACTAGTTTCATAACTGACTAATCGTTTATTCTTTTCTAGCTTTGTTTTTCCTCTCAAAATTGCCACTGCACCTTCCGCTGCCTTGTCCGCCTTTCTGTCTTGTCAGTTTTTCTTGAAATGTATATTGACATAAATTAACACTACCAGTCAAAAGTTTGGACATTTTTTCTATTAGCTTCAATGAGAAAGTGCCCAAACTTTTGACTGGTACTGTAAATATGCTACAATTTTTGTATGATCCAATTAATTGACTAATCGCCAAAATATCCAGTGACTATTCGACTATCAAAATAATCGTCTGTGGCCATGATTAGTTCAAACTGAGCGTCAGAATGAGGAAGAAAGAGGACTGAAGTGACTTTGAACATGGCATTGTTGTTGGTACCAGACATGCTGGTCTGAGAACTGGGATTTTGACACACAACCATCCCTGCAATTTACAGAGAATTATATGAAGAAGAGCGAGCATCCAGTCAGCAGCAGTTGGACCAAAATGCCTTGGTGATGTCAGACACGTTGGAGACAATAAAAAAAAAAAAAACAGGAAGTGAAATTACCACTGGTTCACGTCTAGATATGCAGGATACAATTCAATTCAGAATCTACACAGGCTCATCCAAATTCTGACAATAGAAGATGGGAAAACATTGCCTGGTCTGATGAGCCTGTATTTCAGCTGCAACATGCAGATGCTAGGCTCAGAATCTGGTGGAAACATGAAAGCAACGGTCCATCCTGCTTGTATCAACGGGTCAGGCTGCTGCTGGTATAATGGCTTTGGGAATATTTCCTTGGCACAGTTTTCATTACCAACTAAACACAGTTTCACCACCACAGCCTACCTGAGTATTGTTGCTGACCATGTCCACCCCTTTATGACCACAGTGGAGCATCTTCTGATGGCTACTTCTAGATGGATAATGCACCACGTCACAAAGCTAAAATCATCTCAACTGGTTTCTTGAACACCAAAATGAGTTCAGTGTACTCCAATGGCCTCCACAGTCACCCATCAGTCCAATAGAACAGCTTTGGGATGTTTTCAACTCTTACTAGCCACCCAGTGCTACAAAGGTCTTAATAAAGTGGCAGGTGTACATTAAGTGTACATATACACACATTAACAAAATAAAGAAAAACTGGCAACAGGAACAAAGAAAGGATCCACTAGATAAAATAGTTTTCTTAATTTAGGCATGACTCAGATTATAGTGAAATATTTTGATTGCCAGTTTGAAATCAGAACCTATAATTCAAGCTTGCTTTGAAAGTTAATTATAAATAGAAAAAAGTAACACAGCAGCCCTCACTGCTCTTTTAGTATTTCAGAGATATTCCAATTGTTCAACGAAACTGAAACAGTACTTTTCATCAGGCTCTACTGAGTCTGTCCGCGGAGAATTATCTGCCTTTCATCCTTTGAAATACAAACATTTTTCTCTTTTAGGTGTTGAGCACTAAAACATCAAGAGCAGTGGGGAATAAGTGCATGGCAGATGTGGGCAAGAGGCTGAGGCTGAGTGATGCTTTTGACTCCCCGCTTTAATCCCCCTTCACTTTCTCTCTCTCCGTAACTTTATGTAACCGCACACACTAATCTGAGATAATAGCTCAATTGGAGCTGCAGAGTTCTTAATGATCACTTAGGGCAAGTTGGCTTTGAGACATGCTCACACAGAGCAGTAGGCCAGTAGGACCAGAGAGTAAGCAAATAAACAGTCACACATTCGCACACATACGTGTATAAGGATATCAAAGCAGAAGCATGACACGACTGACTTATTTGGTCCAAACAAATACCAAAGAAAATAGTTTTATATTTTTTTTTAGTTTTTTGCTGTGATTGCATCCATGAAATGATGGAATATATGTCATTGTTCAAGGATGTTAAGATGATCTAATTATAACAGTGCAGGAAGCCATGGACCAGAAAAAATGCTCCATAAATAGCTCAATGGTCTATTTCGGCCATTAAAATCCGGTTGAGTAAAGTTATGCTGCACATCAACATCCCAGAGAAAGCATCAGAGCAGGTAAACACTACTTCCCCACACTCAGACTGAACGGGGCATCATCTGGCCTTTGTACCAGATGTGCCCGTCCGGTCTGGCTGAGAAAGCTGTATATGTGTTTTGTTTTTGCAAGGTTAATAAAACAGGTCTAGCCTGAAAATTGCTAACATAGGGCCGGATCTATCGAAGGTTTGTGAGTATAAAAACGTGAGTTATCTCATTGCACGCACAAAAAATGGGCAAACGATCTACTAGTGTGGGGGTACTGAGATGGTTTGGGTCTGAGACGGGTTTGGGGACAATTTTTAGTTTTGGTTTCGTCTTTGGATTAGGAAGATTTTGTTTGGGTTTTGTCGGTCTTGGGGAGGGGGGGGGGGTTTGATTGAAGGAGGACGGGTGAGGAGAACATGGATTTATTTTTTTAAAAATTATGTGGTGATAAGAGGGGAAAGGGAGTATTAAAAAAAAAAGAGAAAAAAAAAAAAAAAAGGGAGGTGGGTTCGTCGCTGCACTGTGACCAAGGAGCGGCGCCGCAGAGGGGGGAGGAGGAGGAGGGGGGGGGGGGAGGGTGGGGATAAAAATGAAAGTAGCCATCAATGTAATATTCCATAATATAGCAGCAGGGACCAGATATAATTAAAAAAAAAAAAAAAAAAAAAAAAACAAAAAAACAAAGAAAATAAGAAAAAACGAAATGAGGTGATAATGGATATATAGGACTTACCCCCCCAAACACAAAAAATAATAAAAAGAAACTGATTATAAATAAAATTTTAATTTTAATTACAATAAAAAAAAAAAATAAAAAAAAAAAAAAAGTATATATCTTCTTCCCCGCCAAGGGCAAGACAGACATCAGTATAGCTGATAATAAAGATGAAACCAACATCAAAATCTCAATATTTTTATTTGCAGAATAGAAAAAATATATATTTAAAAATATTAAAACAACACTGCTAGAGGTATATGATTATTTTTTGGAATATATAAAATATATTCCAAATCCCCTGTTTTTGTTTATTATTTTTTCTCAGGGGGTTCTTTTGTCGTTTTGATTTATTTAATTTATAAAATATATTTTATATTTAAATATTTTATAATAAATAAAAAAAAAAATTATAAAAATTAAAAAATTAAAAAAAAGATGAAAAAAAAATAAGAGAAATAGAAAAAAAAAGGTAATAATTATTCTAATTAATAAAAAAAAAAAAAAAAAAAAAAAAAAAAAAAAAAAAAAATATCAAAATTACTATTAAAAATATTAACAAAATATTTTTAAAATTTTTATTTAAAAATATATTTATAAAACCTAAAAGAAAATTATTTTATTATTTTTTTTTAAAATTTTAATTTAAAATTAACATATTAACTTTTATTTTTTTTTTTTTTTTATTTTTTTTGTCTCGGCCTGGTTTGGCTGGTGTGTTTCGTGTTTTTTCCTTCTCTCTCTCTCCTTTCTCCGTTTGCCTCGCTCACGTGATCTACTAACAGTGTGCTAAAAGGGTTGCATCTCTCAAAGGTGCTAAATAGCGCGTCTTATCCATTTAGTACGTCTGATGCAAAGAGTATGCAATATGGGGCGTTTACATGCAATTGTGCCTGTGATGGGAGGAGAAAATGTAAATATGTTAATTTAGCACTCGCAAAGCAATTTATCAACCGTGAGAGGGACTTTGAGGCTGGTTATTTGCATGTATTTTAGTTCATCTGAAAAGCAGGTGCAAACTCGCAGATCTGCGCACGAAAGGCTTCAGGTTGTGAGGGGGACAATCCTGGACACACATAACTCTGATCCAAAATCATTTTACAGTATTGTCCAGTCCTGGAGAGCTACCATCCTGCACAGTTAAGTTGCATCCCTTCTAAAACACACCTGAACCAAATTAACGGCTCGTTATCAGGCCTCTGCAGAGCTGAATGACACATTCATGAGGGAATTAGCCATTTGATTCAGGTGTGTTGGAAGGGGTGTGGTCTAAAAATTGCCAGAAAGTAACTCTTGAGGACTGATTTATAGTTGATACTCTTTCAATGGCATCCTCTTGCTTGAGACGCCATATCGGTTATGCCTGCCGCACACAAGATCTTTCTGCTGAGCTTTTCTGCCTCACGAGGCCTTGAGGTGAAAATCAAACATATTCGATATGTGTGCGCTCAACCTGAGCGACCAATCAAAATGTGTCTGCAGATCACATGATTTCAAGGTGGCAGGTCGCGGCAATGTAGTACGTTATATTTTAGAGGATAAATTGGTGGAAATACGGCCAGACAATCCCTGCTGATATGATGTGTCATCAGACTTCAAAAACATCCATCCAAATATCTCTATATAAGTTTCACTCATTTTTCTTACATGACTTCTTCTTCTTTCGAGTTTAATGGCAGTTGGCCAACTCAAAGGTGCATTACAGCCACCAACTGGTACTATACTATAGTACAGTATGTTGAATACAATTAAATAAATGAAAAGACAAAATAAACAAAAATTAAATACAATAACACAATTCAGTCTCTAACAAAAAGATCTTTCAAACTTTTCTGCTTTCAGTCTTTGGATCTTTTTGCAAAATATCAAAAAGGGGGCAGCCAGGCTAAAAAGTATAGTTTTTGCACTTCTAACAAAAAATGGGCATATTTTTTAAAGTACTAATGAACAACTAGTGATGGCTCATAAAAAGACATTGCCCCCTCCAAATGCAGTGCATTTTTTCCTGTGTGTCATGGATAATGTTTGGGTACATGGGGGGCTTGACATTATAATTGCCAATGAAAAGGGGGCCCTGCAAAAAAAGTTTGGGAACCACTGCCTTACGGCATGATGATGGAAAAAAAATTGAACAAAGATTATTAGATTATTAATTGCATTTATTTGCATGATAAGTCATTAACTAAAATTGTATAATTAGGTGAACCTTAGTGGACCCATGACTCTAGACCCAATTGACTCAAGGACCCCCAAGACAAAGACTCAAGAAGATCAATCTGGACCTATTTTCTAGCATGAAATACGTTCATTTACTCACCCAGACAGTTTTGGTGAAACTTGAATTCCTTCGGGAGATATTTCGATCCACTCCACATCAGCGTATGTCCGATATAATGGAAGTGATGGGGCAACCGCGTGCAGCCTCGAAATAAGGCATTATCTGCCACAAACTCCTTCATTTCACCAATGTTTTATTACCAAAATCAGTCGAACCCCCACTGTGAGCTCAAAGCAGCTTTTTTTTGGTGATTCATCCTTATTGTTAGACTTTTGTACAGCAGTGGCTTTGATGATGTCACTATTATGCGACACCATAACAATAAATGTCTGTAAATAAGGAGGAATCACCACGAAAAAGCAACCGAAGGAATTCAAGTTGCAAACTGTCTGGGTGAGTAAATGAATGTATTTCATGCTAGAAAAATTGGTCTAGACTAAAAAAAAAGGGAACTTCCCCTTTAACACATTCCACTTTCCCACTGGGATCCAAATATAAAAGCACTGTAGGGCTTCCAAAATCCTTCATGTTATATGAACATGAGCCTTAAATTGCCAACTACTTTGCAAAAACTGGTTCAGTGACATCTGTTAAATAAATAAATTTTTGAAAAGCATTTCAACATGCCTTCAAGTTTTAAAGTTATACAGAGAACTTCAGCGCCTGAGGCAGCATCATGGATCTTCATACACAACACGAAACAGAAAAGAAGCTGTTATCTTCTTAACCCACAGAAAAAATGTGAAAAATAACAGCAGTATCACCGTATTTTTCCATTTACTAACTTAAAGTTGAGAGAATTCATGTTATGCTTTTGCCAGTTTGATGCCTGTGTCTTAATATGCTTCTGAGGTTCGCTTCTTAAATAAGCAAGATGAATAAAAAAAGGAGTCTGTTCTGTGTTACAAGCCAACTAATTCATGCTCATCATAAAAAGGTTGCTTTATCGGAGAAAATAAAATGTGTAACATTAATTGTGACATGAAGAGGAATCGAGCTAATAGAACATGAATTGATCCAACAGAGAAACACGAGTCATTGTGAGGAGAGATAAAGAAATAATCCTTTCCATGCTGTGTACAGTTGTTAACAGCCGTGCAGATTATAACGAGAGTTTGATAGGAACACAAACAACCTCCCAAAAACACCCCCGCAGGTCCAAATCATTTCCTTCCCCACTTTCTATCAGTTCAACTTGGCTCATTTTCTCGCTGTCTTTGTGGTTCCAGATCGTCAACAAGCCGACAACATTGTCTCTGCAGTCAAACACAAGCCTTTAAACAACACCGAGCACAAACACGGTGGGGTGGAAGACTTCACACAAACCAGGAAGTGTTTTAACTGATAAAAAAAACCACAAAACCCAGCTCCCCTTTATCCTGACACCTCCATGACACAGCAGTACAACTACATCCCAACAGATGGAAAACTGCATCTTTATGTAATATAATCACAAGGTAATACTTCAAAAATAAACCACAATGTAAGGTCTTGAAAGCAAAACCACAGTAGGGTTTAGAAAAACCACTGTTGTGATTAACACAATCAGAACTTAGGCTACAGTATGCAACCAATTTACAGATTGTAGCTGAGAGAACTTTTGAATCTATCATCTGAGATCTAAAATCTGCTGAATAACCCTTTAAATAAGCATTATCAAGGGGCTGAGTGATTGGTTTTGTATTTTAAAGGCTTAAGTGTGTTGGCAGACCTTTGGCTTCAACACTGTTGCTGGGGAAAAAGCATCCACAGGGAGGATTCGGCATAAAGAAATACCCTCTGATGACAGAACATGTCAGAAAATGTAGAGAAGCGCCAACAGTTCAAATTAAAGCTTCCCAATAAGGAAAAGAACACAAAGAGACACAGTTATTGCTGACTATGCATCCCAGAGGAAAACAAAAGGGGACTTTGAGCTCTGCGCGGGGACATAGAGAAAAGTCTGCAGGTGTGAATGTTAAATTCATGAACAGGGATGAAACAGATCATTATCACATTCAAGGATGAGAGGAAAGTCAAGTGGACAGTCTGGACTTTGAAGGTAAGACAGATAAATGGGATGTGGGCGATGCGCCTCTATAATCAGGATGAGGATTAAACATCAGTCTCATGTTGGAGTTGGCCCAAATCTGACTCTGACAATTGAAGGCTGAATTCTTTTGTTGCCTCCACAGCTGTCAGTTTCACAAGGAGGAGGGGGGGGCTTTGCATCTCATCCGAATCAGGCAAGTTACTCAGCACAGTTGTGCAAAAAAACAAAATACACTTTATGTAAATTTAACGTAAGCTCAGAAAAACAACACCTGACAAAACACACTATCATCATCTAATAAAGCCAAAATGCAGAAGCAGCGTGAGAAAAACGATTCAGCAACTTGCACAACCTACTTATCAGCAGCAATAACTATTCTTTCTTCGCATGATATTAGTTTCACATGTCGCCCCGTTATTTTCAGCCAACATTCGGCTGTCAGAGGGCATCGCAGACGAGTTCACAGTGATGGTGTCCAGGTCTTGTGGCTGAAGGACCACCCCAAATCATCATCATCACTCCACCACTGACTTAGTTGGTATGAGTGTTTGTGCTGATATGTACAGTGGCGTACAAAAGTTTACATAAAAGACAGAAAAAAATCAGCTGTCAGTGAAATAAGTTGAAATTGACAAAAGTAATAATAGATAAATATATATATATATATATATATATATATATATATATATATATATATATATATATATATGAAAATCATGACTGATTTTGAATTGTGGTTCTACAGAAATATCAAAAACAAACAAACTAAAAATAAAACAAGCAAACAAGCATGATGGGCCTCCTGAACCAGTGAGGCAATCAGTGCAATCAGGTGTTTTCTGTAACGTCCAATCAGACGTCTGCACCTTTTAACAGGCATTTGGGTCCACTGTTCATGATCAAGGTGCTCTAACTTATATGGAACAGTTTGTTTGTTTGTTTTAATTTTTTAAACCACAATCAATGTTTTATTTTACTAAATTATAATTTAGTAAAATTTGATCTATTATTACTTCTTTCAGTTTCTTGTAATTTGAATTACTATTATGAATTCAGCCTTGTCTTTAATGGGAGTGTATGTAAACTTTCATACGCCACTGTAGGTATGAGTATTGTTAAGGATTTAACGATAAAATTATTCTTAACAATACTCCTTATCTACCTGGCATTTCATCGATGTTTTTTTAGATAATAAGCTTTGAAATTTTTGTTAAATAAAAAGGATGCTGTGGTCCAAAGCAGGAGGGAGTCATGTCAGTGCATTGTGCATCGACGATAGCCTACAATCTTTCCCAAACTGGGGTCCCAAGATAAATTCAGGGTGTTGCCAGATCATTGTGATACAAATAAAATAAAAAATGTCAAGGATGTCAATATTAATGTGCAAATGCAAAGAGATTTAGCTGTGACGTTTTCTCGTCTCGCATGTCATGTTAAAAATCCATATTTGGTATTTTCTCATTGAGAGATGCTGATTTTGGGATTTTGGCTGGTTTGATTCTACGGTGAACCGAATCAGCTAAAAAATATTTTCTCCACCTTATTTATGAAGTTTATTATATCTTTAAAAGCCTTAATACCGATTCACAATAGGTCCACGGTTTCACTCGTTATATCTCAACTCCAAAAAAGTTTAACTTTTCTATCTATCAAATGCTGTTTATTGTAAAATATTCAACCATGCAACCTACCTGGTGGCTAAACTAGCAGTGGTACGCCATATATGGCATATACGAGCAATTAAGTCCCCATCACTGCCAATCTGCTAAAATCTAAGTCCTTCGCCTTACTAGTTGCGTCTCTGCTTGCTTGTGGACGTCTCCAGCTCTGCACAGGACCACCACCTGAACCAATCACTTTTAAAGGTAACGCCAGACACCACTGCTTCACTTCATGTATGGAAGCTGCCCAGCTGATAATCCAGGTTGCTGTGCGCTGCTTTTCATGGCCCCTGTGACCCAAGAACCCTGATGTCTCAGAAGGTTTGTTCTGGTTTGCCATTATCAATGACAATTTCCTCCTCTCCACTTACCGTTCTAGTTTGACTTCACATTGTGAATGACTACTTCCTACTATCCGTGGAAGCGGACTAAGGCTTGTCTAAAGCAGACCAAACAACACCAGTGTGAATGCATCATAAGTGCACCAAATAACCAATAAGTCAGTCATATTTCGCACTGGTTTGTCCTTTAACTCACTGGCTGCCATTCACGTTTAAACACGTTAATTCAAATCTGAATTAACTGCCAATATGTGTTTGCACTTTATTGAGGTTTTAATGGGGGAGTGTTATAAACTCTAGAGGAGATATAGGGAGAAAAAATGTATTTTTATTTTATTTTCCCCCCAAGAAAGGAGTAAAAAATAAAAAAAACCAGGAAGGAGCTTATTTTTAGTTAATAAGAAGAGGGTTGGGGGGGGGAGAATAAGCGACCCCAAGGAAGGATAGGGGGGGAGTAAGAGAGAGGAAAGGAAAAAAAACGGTAAAAAAAGAAAAACAACAAAAAAGATATCAAAAAACCGCAAAGAAGAGGAAAGAAAAAGGAAAGAGGGAGGGGGGGGGGGGGGGGGGGGGGGGGGGGGGGGGGGGAGGGAGGGAGGGGTAGAAAGACAGACGTTTCTGCCAAATGTTATGTTGCGGCTTATTTAGCTAGTGAATAATTATTTTGCCACCAAAACTCTTCTCAGTGTTGTATTTGTTGTTTCATAGAAGCAAACAGCTGTTCAGATGATGAAGGTGTTACGAAAGTAAAAAAATATTAGCAACAAAGACACTTTTCCACTTGATGCGCATTGCAGCATTAAAAGCTTGTTTTCTCATCTTTTTGGTCATAAACAGGCATTTTCGCTGCAACAAACCCATGTTCTACTGCAGATTACTAAAGAATGAAAAAAGCTAGAATATATTTTTATTTCTGATTAAAGAAGAGAGTCAAAGCTTTTCTTTGGTACATTCAGTGTTTGCATATAGTCCACAATATTCTGTGGCTCTCCAAAAATCAGTGAAAATGCTTAAAAATTCTGGCAATATGGAGCGCTCTGCTCAGAAAAGGTCTGGCAGTCAATGAGTTAATGAATCATTACCATGCTGCAGAATCAGATGAGGCTTGACATTAACTCAGCAGGTTGGTGTGTGGTGTGATGTACAAAATGTGCACCTGACATATCCTTCAAACTTCTAAAGTTATCCACAAAGAGCACACAGTCAGGCCCAATGACCACACGGTGTGGAACCGTTTACACTCGCTGCAGTGAAGTACGTTAAGAGTCAGTGCTGACTGTAAAGCCCCATGACATGCTAGCCCTCGCTGTTCTTTCAAAATCACATTATTCTGCACCAAAGGTGCATCAGTCTCAGCTTGACGAGCCTTGTGAAAGCTTCAGATTTTGCTCTTGATGTTTGCAGCATCTGTGAGCGTTGCAGTCTGACCTTGGGCTGAACTTGCTGAGACCTCCACTCCTGAGACTGACAACTGTCTTGAATCATTTTTCTCGCTATTGATTTATGGACTCCTTTTTTTTTTTTTTAAGAAAACAGTCTTATAATAGTAACTTTATTCCTGTGGAAGCAGTAAGGATGTTTTCACACACTGCCTCTGCATTTTGGTTTAGTTTTTGGTCAACAAAAGTGAATGAAATGAGAGTGTGATGTGTCCAGCTGCTCTTCATGTAATTGTTTTTCCTCATTTAAACCTGGAAAAAACGTTTTCTTTTTTTTTTGCATGACTGTCCAGACAACGTAGTTTATACTAAAGTTGTGCTTTAAAGTTTACATCTCCTCCCATTTAAGATATACTTCCATTGTCATTTCATTAATATTGCTGTGTTCTCCATTAGTAGTTAATGCATTAAGCGCCGATTCTGTTTAAAAAAACCTTGTGGTTGCTTTGTTTCCAGCTGTATTTGTAGGCTAGAAGAGAGGCTTGTGGTCCAACGACACACTGTAAACCCGAACATTACTACTGACTCAAAAGTATTGTGAGAACAGTAATCAAAATCCGCTATTAAGTCAACCCAACTTTAAGTAATTAAGTGTTCCGAACGAGGGATGTAGTTATAATTTCGTGTTACTTAAATTGTCTGAGTGGTCATCACTGCCTTACTCAAAAGCTTTGAATGCACTAAGGCGTGCAACGTAATGACGTCAGTGCGTCATTGCGTAGGCAGGACTGAAGGAGGCTAAATTCAAACCAGCATGGCGGTCGCGAAGCGAGGGAATTTCATCGTTTGCTGAAGTTAAGAAAACTGGTAAGTACAATGGTAAAGTCTTCCCAAACCCACCTGAATGTTGATTAATTGCATGAAATACCACAACAAAGTCTTTTTTTTTGTTTACCCGCGCTTTATTTTGTACATTCAGCGTAACATGCGGTCACAGTGAGTTAACGGTCTTCGGCGAGGACGTGTTGCGTGAGTTGAGTGCAGTTATAATGACGATAAATATTTTAGTCGCCCCAGTTTTGTTTCTTTTTAATAAATGTATTTCTGCTGGTAAAGCTAACATTTGGTTGAAAATAAGCCGGCATGATACAGTAGAGCCACCCCCCCCCCCTCGCCTCCTCGAAGAAGACGGTGTGTGCGGGGGCGTCTCGTTTGTGTGTAATTGGAGCAGACGAAAGTTAAGCTTTTCAGGCGATTCAGATTAAGACTATTCACCAATATCATCAGGTGAACCGAAGGAGTTCACTCAAGAAAGCAGTCCTTTGTGTTTCCTGTAGGATGAAGTTGGTCCAGCACAAGGTGTCCTTGGCAATCAAGGTAATGCTTAATTTTTTTCATTCAAGTAAGATGTATCCATTAAATTTAATGTTTGGGCAGGAATGTTGATTATTGTTTTTGCTTTTAACTGAATTATTTGGTGAGCCAGATAATGCAGTTTTCAACCAGAATTGATACATATTCATGTTGTAATCACAAACCAGCTTTTAAAATGTAAGTTATCTCTCTCTTTTAGGAGCTTCCCACCCCCTTAGTCAAAACGTACTTATTCTATCTATTGTACTGGCTATCTATTTTTAAAGAATAGTGCACCCATCAAATGTGACTGTGTGTTTGCCTTTAGTATTTTACCCAGTCTTTCACATACTTTTGTGTCCATGTTATTCTGTAGGTCTGTGCTGAGTTCAGGATCACCAACATGGTTTATGCAGAACTATATCAGCACATTACACAGCTCATGGAACTTCACAGACAGAACGCAGCTCGTACTGGAAGCGTGGCAGGAGCACTGCAGACATCTACATAATTATGAAATTGAGGTGAGTTAAAAAAAGTGAAAATAGACTTTGTCTAAATTTTATCCAGGTTTGTCAGCATTTACCACCACCATCATTACTATATACTGCTACTATAAAGGGGCAGTCCTTCACTTTTAACTAGTTCTCAATTAGTTATCCAGTAATTTGAACATGTTTAGCACATTAATATGTCAGCATATTAGCAGCAAAGGGCCACTGTTTTTTTCTCATGTGTCTGTGTCCACTCAGGATGTGCACGATATCAACAATGAAACACACTGCGGCCCCAAGTGTTTACTCAGTTCACCTGCAAGAAGAGGACACAGTTTTTCAAGACTTGGAATGTAAGTCTAAACATCTTTTTATAGAAGATCTCATCACTAATCACCTTTTACAATTAGAGATATTTTGAAGTGCCTTAATGTTGTAAGTAGGACCCTAAGGCTTCTTTTCTCACCATCACATACAGTACTTCTCCCTCTCTTCTTGTGTCTGTCAGACACACACACCCCCCACACAGGTTAAGATGGCACCCCACCAGAGATCCCAGGGATTCCTCAAAATTTGAAAGGAATTTTTTAGTTGAGCCACTTAAAGGATAAATTAATTCTTTCAACCTGGACCTTATTTCTAGGAGTTTATACGTGCATTTACTCAGCGGTAAAATTTCTGTATCCTTTGAGTCCTTTGGGCAATATTTAGATTAAGCTACCCTCCGGCATGCATCCATATAATGTACGGATGCCGCTCCGTCTCCCAAGACATTATCTACAGCAAAACTCTTTCATTTCCCAATTCTTTAAGTAGAATGAACGAACAAACGCATATGATTGTCTGTGAGTTGAAAGTTTTGCGGATCGAGTTTGTTGGTGTCTGGGTAGCGAGCTGTGTTTCTCAGTTATGCTGCATCAGCACCCATTGGGGGTGCGTAGCCTGTAGAGTGCAGAGAAACCCCCAATAACTAACAGAGAGTTAACTGTGAACTCACAGGACAATAGTACTCGTTCGTTCATTCTACTTCAAGTATTGGTGAAATGAAAGTTTTACTGCAGATAATGCCTCATAAGTTATCCTTTAAACTTAAATGGAGGGGCAGAGGAGTAGTGGAGGGGGTTAACTTATCTTTGCTGTTGTTGTGTAATACGTAGTGGTAGGGCTGGACGATAATTCAATATCAATATATATCGATCGATAGAGGTTTTTTCAATATAAAAAAAGAGGGTCAATAAAAGTTCAACATAGAAGCACAGTTTTCAGGCAGCATGATACTACAGTCACTCCTTCATCCAAACTAGGGCTGGGACGATTCGTCGACGTAACCGATTACGTCGACGCAAAATATGCGTACCGATGCGTCGTCAGACCAAAACAAAGATGGCGGCGCCATGCGACTTCAGACTAAAACAAAGATGGCGGCGCGATCTCCGCGAGTGGCTCTTCCAAGTTTCCAAAGTGTAAGGCAGTGAAGGCCCACACTCGTTTATCGAAGGTATAGGGATATGAGGGGATGGCGAATCCGAAGCCTCATGAGACATGAGACAACTTCCGTGAGATGGACGCCATGTCTTCAGACACGTCAGGCCTGTTTGAGACGGTCAGCATGAAGCACGAGCTCCATCTGCTGGCCGTGGGTGTGAACTACAGCTGATGTCGGGAGCTGTCTCGTCTCTGACTGAATATAATTAAAGTCACGTTCTCAACCTCATGTTCGTGTTTCATCTGTTGGTAATAGTATTGTGTCGTCACTTCTGGGATAAATAAAGAATTTTTAATTTAATTTCCAAGTGATTGGCAGCCGTATTAAGCATTAACAGAATGAAGATGAAGATGCACTTTTTCTGGAAGCTGGACCCATGTTCAATATAATGTTCAACTCTGAATGTTTACTTATCTTCATTATCTTTTGTTGGAAAATAATATCTGTCTTAGCTTAAATCCTCTAAGTTTACATGATCATATTTTTTCAATAATTACTTTTTTATTATTATTTTCATGTAAATGAAAGAATTAAAAGCCTGTTTTTAAGTCCGCTGTGTTTTCAACATAAATTTTACATTCTGTTGGTTCATGAAAAACTTCATGACAGGCTGCTGCTCCCACTGCCTTTTTATTCATGCTCTTTTTTACATTTTAGATATCTATATCAGCAAATATAAATTGCTGTCTGTCAATTTATGAGGAGATAATCGATAATCGAATCGAGTCGAATCGAATCGAGCTAAAAAAGTGAATCGTTAGATTAATCGATGCATCAAAAAAATAATCGATAGATTAATTGTTTAAAAAATAATCGTTTAACACAGCCCTAATCCAAACCAATCACAAACGCAGACCAGGCAAAGGCTGAACTGGAATTCAGTGTTATGCTCCTTTCAGACTTCCACTGGAAAGCGGTAATATTGTGAACTCTGTCCTTTATAACGCCGCATTCAAACATGCGTACCGGTCTCTTACCTCAGAGATGTAGCGGACATGTACCGGCTGCTCTACATGTCACAAGAGCGGAAATGTTGCGGCACGTCGTTTTGGCTGAAAGCTCATGTTCCACAATGCAAGTCTGAAAACGGCCTTTATTTGATCTTTATTATAAGGAGGTCATTCAGCAAAAGCTTAAATGGTCAGGGCTGCACCTAACATAGCTTTTAATTTGATAATGGCTTTTTTTTTTTTTTTTTTGATAAATATCGATATCGATCGATACAGATTTTTTTTATCGATAATCTTTTTTTCTATATCGTCCAGCCCTACGTAGTGGTATACTTCATTTTTGAGTGGGCAGCTGTATAAGTATTCAGAAATACTTACCAGTGTACTTTTGCATTTTCCAGAGGGAGGAATCAGAGGAGCCGGACATCGGGAACACACCCATTGGTATTGTCTCAGTGATCAGAGGAAGAAGTGCATCTTTTTTGGTTAATAATTTTTTATATATATGTATATGTGCAATGACCTGACTTGATATCTTTAGATTTACTTTTTGGTTATATATTTATTTAAAATTATTTACTTAAGTTATGTTTTAGAATGACCATAAATGTAAAATAACTTGAAGATGTTGTTTATACCTTTACACTGAGCACAAGTTCCCAATGCTTTTATTCAGGCATTTTAGAATTTGCAGTGATTTACACATAACCATACAAACTTGTTTTATACCATGTCTGTGTGGATGTATGTTGACTGTTCTTTTTCATATGCAAGGTTTCCTTCAACCAAAAAGGGTGTGTTTACATTTTTAGATTGTGCATTTGTTGGCTTGTCTGGGTGCCCACACATAAATGATTTTAAGATGTCATTTTTTATCTTGACCACTGACGATCCCAGCGCTCTTGTGATCTATGTACACACACCCATACAGATGTGTCTATGTGGTTATTGTACTTCTGTTGCTGTGATGAAAATGTTTTGAAGAAATAGACATGAATAAAACATTTGAAATATTCTGCATTTGTTGTGTGATGAACTTTGAGTAATCTGAATTTTTAAAAACAAGCAATTTATGAGATGTGAAAAATCATTTTTTTGGTTTCTAACAAGTATATTTTTTTAGTTTAAAATGTTGATCAATTAAGTACAATATCATCATAACAAATTATTACAAATAAATTAAAAGATATATATATATTTTTTTTTATAATAAGCACTATTTGAGTGTAAATAATGTAAAAAATTTAAGTACTTCAAACTTAAATATTTTAACTTGCTAACTCAAAAACTTTGAGGTAATCAGTTTCCTCAAAAGTTTTGAGTATTCTGAACTTATTCGGGTTTACAGTGCAGGCTTTTCCGGTCCTTCTCATGAATATCCCTGACGCGAAAAATGAGGCGTCTCTGATTAGCTCCCTCCCATGAATGTATGAAGGAACCTCCTCCCCCCGCTCTGTGTGTGTAATAGAGCACACGAACGAGTTTGTCCTGCCATCCTAGCAGTGTTGCCAACTTAGCGACTTTGTCGCTATATTTAGCGACTTTTCAGACCCCTCTAGCGACTTATTTTCAAAAAAGCAACTAGCGACGAATCTAGCGACTTTTCCTGGTGTCCATGGAGACAGATGAAGGTTATGACACTCTCCGTCATTCATCAGGAGCTGCCTACCATCAGCCCCTCCCCTCTCTGTTTCCCTGCACTCACTCAGTTTACGCTGTCCTGGTGCAGCTGCTGCTGTGAGATGACTCCTCCTTGTCCAGACAACAAATGAATTGCGCATGCGCGAAGCTGCCTCCTGCCGCCAGATTGTTTAAATTTAAAAATAATAAAAAAAAAGGTCTCAAATTAAAAGCTGCGCTAAAATCACGGCTTTTTTCACTCAGTCTTAGTTGCTTTGCTTTACTCACGTTGTCTACACTCGTGCGTGTGCTTCTGCTTCTGAGCATCATCAGTCAGAGAGGAGACAACTCTGATCCAAGCTCAGAAGTACATACTTGAAAGATACTTTCTTTTTTCCTGGTCTAAGTATGATAAGGTGCATTTTGGCTTTCCTATGGCATTATTTCATTTATTTATTTTTGCTGCAACGTCCATATATATATATTATAGCCTATTATAACAGTTGCCGCTTGTTTCCCATGATGCATTGTGGCGCACCTGGGTCTTATTTGCACCAGTAACCTTGTAAATTGGCAAAAGTTCACGTCAAACAAAGGCATGCCGCTCAAAACCAGTATGTTGTTGTAAATAAAGGTGATGTAAAAAAAAAAGAAAAAGAAAAACATGCCGCTTCCACGGGGGATGCGCATCATATACTGCCCATCGCGGTGACATCATTTAGCGACTTCTGGCGACTTTTTGGCCAGCCAATAGCGACTTCTTTTCCTGAGGAGTTGGCAACAGTGCATGCTAGCAAACAGTTAGCTAACTTAGCTTCTCAACTCCGCAGCTACAGTCGCGTCATCTTCACTTCTAGTGCGGAGAGGAAGGTTCTGCCTTCCCATGGGTGGGTATAAACCCACGTGGGCGACGCCCTTTTCGATGTGTATTGTATTGTACTGTATCCTATGGCTGCCACGCTTCCGTCAGCTTGTCCCAGGGCAGCTGCTGCTACACATGTAGCTTACCATCACCAAGTATGAATGAGGAGTGAATGAATAATGGAACTACTGTGAGCGCTTTGAGTGCCTTGAAAAGCGCGATATAAATCTAATCCATTATAGTTTCCATGAATAGGAAACACAGCCAGTGGAGGTGACGCACCACTTGCTGCACAGCATGTGTATGTAACTAGGGGTGACCCTCGGCAATTCAAAAGGAAGTTAAACTGGTTTTCAGGGAAAGGAGATCTTTAAAGACAGAAAAAAAAATCAGCTGCCAGTGAAATCAGTTGAAGTTGACTAAAGTAATGAGAAATAAAAAATTTATGAAAATCATGACATTAATCATGAATTGGGTTCAACATACATATGAAGAACAATCAAACAAAATTTTGTTGAGCAACACTTTGAGGCAATCACTGCAATCGGGTGTTTCCTGTAATGCTCAATAAGACCTCTGCACCTGTCCACGGGTATTTTGACCCACTGTTTATAAGGGTTATTGGAGTTTTGAATTATTTTTAAAAAAAAATAAAAAGAAGATTTAAAATAATTTAAATTTTTTATATTTTTTTTAAAAAAAGATTAGGGGGGAAGGTTTAAAAATTAAAAAAGAGTTGCATATGGTTTGAAGAAGAGAAAATATCCAGTGAGCAGCAGTTGTCTGAACCAGAATGTCTTGATGATGTCAGAAGTCAGAGGAGACTGGGCAGACTGGTTAAAGTAACAGGAAGCCAAACCAATCAACTAAGGCATGCCAAATTTCTGAACACACAACATGCATCCGAATGGCTGTAGAAATTATTTCTAAGACATAAATCTAGAAAAGTAGAAAAAAGATATGACATAAAAATAAATAAAATAGAATTAAGTAGGGCTGTAACGATACACCAACTCACAATTCGATTCGTATCACGATTTTTGACCCATGATTCGATACACATAACAATTTTTAATTTTTTTTTCTAATTTGAAAAAAATGTTTTTTTTTTTTTACTTTAATTTTTTTTTAAGTATTTTATTTCAATGGCATTTATAACATTTAACTTAATGTAACAAATAGCCTGAACATAGCTGAAGACAATAATCAAAATGATTGAATTATTAACCAAGGATAAAACATTTCTCTTTTCTCTAATAGAATAATGCTT
Source organism: Atherinomorus stipes (assembly GCA_023101725.1). NCBI lineage: Eukaryota > Metazoa > Chordata > Actinopteri > Atheriniformes > Atherinidae > Atherinomorus > Atherinomorus stipes. Next base: position 53,240 of record JALJCO010001435.1, read on the forward strand.
TTGAAAAATAAAAATAATTGAACTGTGCTGTTAATCAAAAATGAAGTTAAATAACAAATAAATCCTTGACAGCTTTCTACATCAAACCTGTTGATTTAAAGCTCGAGTTCTTCAGGAACAGCATCATGTCCACATGTCAGGTGAGAGGCTGCTCTGCTCCCTGCAGAGGAGAATTTCAACGGGAAGATGTCGGGAGATGGTGGCGTTATGATGGCCGAGCATGAGCTGATGTTAACCCGAAAAAATGATGACATACCAGCGCGTCTCAGAGAGGAGGAAAGCATTCAGACCTCACTTTCCCGCTGGCTGGAACAACTTATTTTCAGTTGCATCGCTGGAAACTCCAACATGCTGAAAATCAGCTGTTCAAAGTTAAATCAAAGGGAAGGAGGTCTGGACGCTTTCACTGCTCCGCAGGGATCCGCCACTATTGGTCTTATTTGTTAAGGCTGGATCGAAGAATAATATTATTTTTTTTATTATTATTGGTTTATTTCTTCACACATGCGGTGCGCACACGCGCGGTATCCTGTTGGTCGTTTTGTGGCTTTCATGGGGAGTCCCTACCGACACTGGTCCTCCTCTCCGCTCTGATTGGGCGAGCTGTGTGAGGGACCGGCCGGGACTCCACACTGCAAGCTGGGGCTGGTCAGGACAGGACGGCCACTGATTAACCATCACAAGTCAGAGCAAATAAAAACGCCTAAACCAGCAGCGGAGCAGCGGGGGTTTCATCACCGTTCTGTGACGTATCCACCTCTCGGCTGTCCACGCGTTCGGTCCAGCTTGACGTCCTACGCGCGTCTGGCCTGCCGAACACGAACAGGGTCCGCTCCTCCTGTCTTTCTACTGGTCTCAGTGTCTGAAGACCTGCCATCGCTCCTCAACCACACACTCCCGAGCTGAATGCGCGCGAGTGACTCATCCCGGTTGAAGGTTTAGGTAACGATGGAAAACTGCCAAGTTTCATTTGACACTCACGAAAAAAACGTGACACTTTACCTGGTGCCTTTAAGACAGACGTGTTGTCTGGTTAGCGACTGAATGCTACAATAGCCTGTAGCCCGATGGGAAAAAGTCATATAGTTTTCTGTGATCTGAGTTTTAAAGCGTCTGAACTGGGCTTGGAGGGTGTCGCGATCCTGCCTTCTCCCACCGCGAGACAGGATCGAGGCTCTGAGTGTCGCGATTTCGATTTCGATTTCGATTTCGATTTCGATACGGGTATCGTTACAGCCCTAGAATTAAGATGAATAAAAAGAATTGCTAATGAACTACTGTTGCTCTGTCCTGGGGATGGCACAGGTTTGGTGATTTTGGCTAAAAACTTTGTCATCACAAGTTAAAGACCACTGAGAACGTTTTAAAGGTGCAGTGTGTCAAAAAATCAAAGGTCTATGGCCGAAAAATGTAATATAAAATTTAAATCTATGCTTCTATTGATGTGTAATTGCTGCACTCGAATAGCTGTTAAATGTTTATTGTCTTAGAATGAGTCATTTATATCTACTTGCCGGGGGTGCACATACACGGAGGCTGCCATATTTGTGCCACCATTTTTACTATGGTGTCCCTGAATAGACAAAACAATGTGTGTGAAGTGAGAACCCTCTGATTTTTAAAATACTGTACCAGCTTTGTTTAGGGGGAGTTAGAGCACTGTTTGGGATAAGTAATGCCTTAAAGTGCAGATGACACATTTTTTGCCATGTTTTAAAGACCAAAACGTCCTTCATGATGATCTATGTAACATAAACAAGCGCGGCTGCATAGATGAGTTATTAGAAAACATTGCTGCTTTTCTGACCAGACTGTGGCGCTGTGAGCCGAAACCGGATATGACGTCTGCGAGAGAACGGAGCGTACTCTTCTTCGCTGCTCATTTTACATTGAAGTGGCTTCATTGCGGTTTTTAAGCTCCTTTTCTAGTTATACAGACAAACAGTAACAACTCAGCCTTCAAATTGTGTTGACAGTTAATGGTTAAAAGCTTGTAAGTGCAGCGTTAGTTTATTTAGGTTTTCTACAGATTCAGATTTTATTTTGAAGAGGATAAGGAAAAGCAGATCGGAGTTGTACCTATGAGTCGTAGCTACTCACCGGTAAACAGGCAGCAACTGGACCTCTCTGATCGTCTAGAGCATCTGTTTACTGAAAGTTCAGGAACCAGCGTGTTGAGACTTCTAACACAATGAAACTGCGATCATCTGCTCGGAAATCCTCTTTTTCGTCCATCGTTGCTTCATCACATCGGTCATACAGCTCCTGCTATCGGCAGAGAGCTGCTGCTCGGTTGTATGAGGATGTCTCCGGTCATCAGATCTCCTCCAGCTGCTCCCAAAGATGCATCCTTTCCTCCATCTTCATCCTTATAAACGGGAACGATTTAAAACTCCACTGGAACCATGTCAGTTGTTATCTTCTCATTTTTTAAAGGCTAATTATTTACCGCGGCTAGCTTGCGGCTGCTGTTAGTTGTGAGCTAACACAGGGGACGAGTGCCTCATTTCTGTCACGCCTGGCTCTAATGTATGTCAAACTCTTTTTTGGGTCTGTTGTCTGTTTTTTGTTGTTCTGGGTCGCTTCTTACAGTTCTGGTTCCCTCGGTGTGGTCTTGCAGGCTTTTAGCTGAACCAGTGGAGCTGAGGGTGGAGACAGACTGTAGGGAGTTGGCTACAGGTCTACTCCGGTTCTAGCTTGAAAATGTGATTTCCCCAAATTCCTCAGCATTATCACACTTTTCTGAACTGGCTGATGATCCCAGCACACAAACCAGTTTCAATAGTTGTTCTGGAGCATCTTTCATGTTTTCCACAGCTTAGATTATACATGTAACTCAATGGGCGGACCGCAACTCTGTACCGTCGCCGATATCACAACATGGCGGCTCGTTTCACGACTGAGAAGCTATTAGCCTTTAGCCGAGCCTCCTAAACATCGGATATTTATGTAAATACATGTCTGATTAACTTCTAACTGCACAGAACTACTTATTTTGTCTTGCTGTGTTGTTGTATGGCAAAGTTACTTGAAGTTAAGGTCATGTCATCAGCACTTTAAAATACATTAAAAGTAGTTACTTGTACTAAAGTCATAATAAAACCCGCTCACAGATAAAAGCATATTTTTATGTCTGGGAAAATTGTGGCCACTGAAGGCCACTGTACACTTACAACAGTGCTTGAAATATATAGTCATTGCTATACCGATCTTTACCACTAGATGCCAGTAATTCTTACACACTGTACCTTTAAAATAACTAAAAGAAGGACCAGAGTGGGTCTTTCAATTGCAAAAGAGTCATAAGAATTGTAAATCATTCAAAATATTGCGATCCAACAACCTCTCTCTTCATTAACATAAATAACTTTGAAGATTTAGTTGAGCTAAAAGCTTCTCTTATAATGTACAAGTCACACCATAACCTACTTGGATGGATGTGCAGCAGATAAATCTGCAGCAACTGTGTGATGCTATCATGTCAATATGGAGCAAAATCTCTAAGGGATGTTTCCAACACCTTGTTGAATCGATGACACCAAGAATGAAGACGGTTATGAAGGTAAAAGAGGAAGACATGGCCAGTGAATGTGAGCATGTGCCGTACCATCGTGAGTGCGATCCATGTCTGTGCATTCTTATGAGTGCAATTGAGCATGTATGAATGTGTGGGTGCATGCTGTGACTGACTGGTCATCGGGGAATACAGTTTGGAAGATGGGGGATGGTGGGGTGGATGAAGAGACGGAGGCGCAGTCGGGGGTAATACTGGTGGGGGGATGGGGTCAATGGAAACAGGGTGGAGGATGGAGAAGAATCACAGTGAAGTTGGAAATATCCGTGTTGTGTGAGCTTTCCACTCCCGTGCGGTTCGACCAGCTCCACCCGGGTCAGAAATGAGGCTACGCTGGCGTGAAAAATAAGAAGCTGCGGCAAAAGGTTTCTTCCTGTCAGCATATTTCATGGCAATGGTCTGCTGAGCACAATCAGTCACTGGCTTTGCATTGTGCTGTAAAATAATATACTGTGAACACAAGCAGATGAAATAGAGACCATCCACTCTTCCATTCAGAAAGCTTATCTTCACTCAACAAGAAACTGTTTAATTTGTACATAGGCTTTGCTGTTTGTTCAATCTCAATCCGCACCGCCCTCCTTCCTCTTCAGCTTGACACTAATGCTCTTCTTTTAGCTTCTTCAGGTGCAGCAAACAGGCTTACAAAGCCACATGTGAGACTGATTTTAAATGCGACACATAAATTAACTGCTGGGGCTGCACAGCACACAAGAGTGAAAGTTTAACAACTCATATCCTTTCGCCCGTTAGAGCTTTAACACTACAAGGACACCAATTCAGAAGGAGATTTGTCTTGAGTCAGACGAACCAGGCACTGATTCCGCCCGCCCACGCAGATACAGCAATCCACACAAGGAGAGGAAATGGACACAGAGTGAAGGTCGGTCTCCAGTGTGACAGAAGTGAAGCTCGGCTGTCATAATCAAACAGTGGCTTCACGTGTTTCCGCTTAAAAGGCTTTCACACTCATGTCTTCAATGTGTCCAAGGCTCTGCCTGATGGAAAACACAAAACCCTAGCTCATAATTAAGGATAGACCGATACATCGACGAGACGATATTTGTTTTTTTCTGGTATCGGCATCAGCCTGTACGTTGGGTGTGTCTATGCCCCCACTCAGCATAACTTACTGGCTTTTTTCTAATATATTCATTACAAGTCTAATGTTTCTATTTAATATTCACAAGTGCACAAACATTGTAAAATTACTTTTCATTGTATCCTTCATTACAGTAATTTGGGTGTCAAATGCAGTATTGGCCCCAAATATCAACCCAAACAGCTGAGGCTTATGAGAAAATCTGTATCGGTCGATTCCTACTCACAAATTTTTCATTTGCTTCATGTCAGAAATAAATCCTGACGAAGTAACGATTTCCAGCAAACATCAGGTTCATGTGTGTTTGTGCATGAGAAGCTTTGGCATGAATGTTTCAGGAGCACGGATGCTCCAAATGACCTGCTTTCATTTGCATGCCTGAGGATACATCCTGCTGGTCTCAGAGACAGGAGAGCAACGGCAACACCTCCAGACACAGAAGCCACCACGTGGCCGTTCAGAGAGCGATGGGGGGGGGGGGCGTGTGTGGGAGGTTTTGGAAGACAGAAACAAAGAAAGACAGGGACAGGTATAAGGAAATAAAGAGGGTGTAGTATATCTGCGTGGGGAGGTGCAAAAATTTCCTCCGGAGCCACAATTAACCCAGACACAAAAGAGGATAGCTGCACGGCGAACACGCACAGATCTTTGGCACAACTTCACTGGTTTCAGCGCAGGCATTCTTTCACAAATACGGGCCACTGGCTCACAGGCAAAAACGAAACTGCAATTCTTTTATTTTCCCTCATAACAGCACATCCGTGATCCGTGTCAGAGATTTGAGCACCGGACAGAAGCGCCACACAAGCTGCCCTTCACCTGGACAGCGTTTCGTTTGAAGATGATTGGAAAATGGTTCCACTCAATCAGCCCTCATTTTAAGAAAGCATGCGTGTTGAGCCCCCCTCTTCCCGCAGGGATAAAATCACCTGCGCACACTCCGAGCCTGAGGCAAACACACACACGAACAAACCCACATCCTCCCGGAAAGCCTGATTTTACTGGAGTTTTTCTGTAAGCTCCTCTGATAAAAGAGGGTTTTCTATCCACCACCAGCAAATAAGAAAAATAAATTCGTACACGCAAAGAGAACAGTGAATCCACATTTTAAAAATACTACCGAATCATGAATTCTCTGTTAACACTTCAAAATAATAGAACTGGTTGAGATACAGAAGTGTCGATATGCATTTCAGGCCTGACTGAGTGTCAAGCTCTGATGAAATGTGGTCGGGCGTGTGATGTCCAGAAGATTAATGATGATAAATACGACCCCTGGCAGGAAAAAAGGAACCGACACTCCTGAAGGATGTTCACTCATCTGTTTAACCCTGTTAGTGCCAGCTAAACTGCAAAATTTTCAATAACTGTAACAATTCTTACTGAATATTTGAGGAAGTAAACCTGCCTGAGCCATTCCTGACACCTAATTCGGACATGCCAAACCCAAAATAAGTGTTTGTTTTCACATTACTGCTTAAATTCTGATCATTTATTCATTTCTAGTATGTTATCAATAGTTATATAAATATATTTATATATATATATTATCATAATTGCCCAATAAAGACAAAATAAATGCCAAGAAGCATTTTTTTCTGTTTCTTTTGAGTAAACTTAACTATTTTGCAGCTAATTCAAAAAAGGAAATGTCAGAAAAAACTCAAAGAATCTGTTTTTAAAGGAGAAAAAAAAATACTATTTAAACTTGTGGTATTTTTTTGCCAAATCAAGCAGAGAAAAAAAAAATGACACTTAAGCAAAGTGAACAACATCAGGAAACACTTATGTTCAAAAATCTGCATAAATCTATTATGCAAATGAGCGTGCAGTAAAAAGAAAGTGCTAGCAGACCTTTACAGGCTGCTTCATGTGGTTGACTGACAGAAAACATGTCACCAACAAGAGCAACATTAGCCAAATTATTCAAAAGGATTATGAAAGTCCTTCAGGAAGGTAAATCAGCAGTGTGTCATGAGACGTATGTGTTAGTCAGCTGCGTCTAAAATTTAGATCAAGTACAAACAAAATAGGAACGTAGTAAAACGGAAACATACAGGTAGACCAAAAAGACTTCACAGTGAGCAGAAACATGCGCCCTGAAAATAGAAAATGCACAACAGAAATGAAAAACTAATGAAGCAGGTAAAGGAATGGGGTGATGGCAGCTGTTACCTCTAAAGTACATGGATGGATGCTTTTCTCATTCTCATTCCACCAGTAGATGGAGGTTTGGTGATAGACCTTGATTACAAATGTTATGGGGAAACTTTTAAAAAGAATTTAAAAAACATCCAACATAAGGCTCCATCTTTCAAAGCCGAACTGTCAGCCACTTTGGTTTCATGTTTACATTCTTTTTCCACATGAAAACCATTAGTTTTCCCTCTTTTGAGGAGTCTTTCACCAACTTATCTTTTTTTTTTTTTTCTAAAAAGTTGAAACAACTGGATGGACATCCTCCAAAAGTGCAGTTCCACATTTCAGTAGAGGGTTGTACTCCAGTGAGAAGTTTCTAACTTTTGCAGCCATTTTCTTGGATGAAATAAATACATTCTTGGATTGGAATGAGCTGGGATAATGGGGTGTAAATGTATTTTAATCAACAAGTCTTCAAAATAATTCATACCCTTAAATATAAGGATTAATTCACAATAGCAATTCAAATAAAAGGAAACTTAAGAAACTAATAATAAATAAAAATTCAGAAAATTATAATTTAGTAAAATAAAATATTGCTTTTGAGCTGTGGTTGAAAATAATAATTTTAAAAAAGGGGGTTCACACATTAGAGCACCTTAACCTTGAACAGTGGCCCAAAATTCCCTCTCAACAGGTGCAGAAGTGTTTTTGAACATTAGAGAAAACACCTGATAGCAGTGATTGCCTCAACAACATTTTAGCTTCAGAGCCCCATCATGCTTGTTTACTTGTTTTATTTTTTTGTTTATTTGTTTTTAATATTTCTGTTAAACCACAATTCAAAATCAATGTCATGATTTTCACAGAATTTTTATTCATTATCACTTTTTTCTATTTCAACTTCTTTCACTGACAGCTGATTTTACTCCTTTAATTGAAGGGTATGAGTCATTTTGGGTGATAACTGCAAATAAAGATGTTTCTCCTGATTGTTTTTATCAGTAGAAATTAACACCTCGCATCACGGGTTATTTCTCACATTTAGGCTACCATGTTTTGTCTTCCCTCATTTCATAAGAGTAAAATTATAATACTTACGGCAGTTTTCTTCATCACTGTTGTCTGAACAGTCGTCATCATCGTCGCACCTCCAGATGGTCGGTATACACCTTTTGTTGTTGCACTGAAACTGTCCATCCTCACACTCGTCGTTTGCTGGAGTAAAAACAGAAAAACAAGAGGGGAGATCAGAGTCCAGATGGATGAGCAACAATCTGATACAGTGAGGCAGAAACCGCAAGTAGTTCAACTGTCATTTGCAAATGAATGCCTAATTGATATGCAGCATTCATTTGGGTCAATTGGCTGAGACGCTGGAAGCGTCATGGTCTGTGTTTTCTCTGTTCCCGATCTGCTTTGTCAGGATATGTAACAGTTGTGGAGAAATGGCAGCAGATGAAGCCCCTTCGTTCAAACAGTTTCTCAAAACGTGTAGACGAGGTTCAGTTGAGGCAGGTTGTTACTACAGAGAGCACTACCTCTGATGCAGAGGGGGGGCTGTGATGCTCGCAGCCGGGAGACACATGACAGCTTTCCCATCCTCAACCCACAGAGAAGCCTTACAAAGCAACCTAGTGCGATTTTTAAAAAGAAAGCAGTGTAATAATAACAGATAAAACAAGCGTTTATTAATTATCTTATTTCCCTTTAGCTAACAAATGCACGCGCTGAGTCCCACGAGCGCTTCTAATAACCCCATCATTAAACATCGCCGTATATTTTACCTCATTCACGTCTCAACCGCAGGTAAAAACATATAAACGTGAGAAAAAAAGACCCGAATAAACCCAAAATACTGACCTTCCAGGAAAGGAAGTCTGAGAAGGAACAAATGAAAAAGTAGCAACGTCCTTAAATCCGTCCACATCTCTGGAGGAGGTGATGGAGCTCATTCACATCCACAAAACAAAGCCCGAAAGCCGCTCTTGTTGTAGCGCTGCGACGCCGCCGCACGACTCCTCGCTGTGAAACACCCCCACCCTCCCCCTTCCTCTTCCTCAGAACCTCACTGGCTGTTCGAGCGGTGACGTAGTAGGTAGGGCGGGGAGAATAGAATAGAATAGAATAGAATGGAATAGAATAGAATAGAATAGAATAGAATAGAATAGAATAGAATAGAATAGAAAAGAATAGAATTTTAAAGGATATTTATTCCATGTGGCCAGAACTCAAATTAAATTAAATTAAATTAAATTAAATTAAATTAATTAAATTAAATTAATTAAATTAAATTAAATTCAACTAAACCAAACTAAACTAAACTAATCTAAACTGAACTGAAACAAATTAAATTAAATTAAATTAAATCAAATCAAATTAAATTAAATTAAATTACATTAAATTAAATTAAATTAAACTAAATTTAATTTGATTTAATTTAAATTAATCAAATCGAATCAAATAAAACTAAATTTAATTTAATTTAATTTAATTTAATTTTAATTTTAATAAATTGAATTTAATTAAATTGAATTACATTACATTAAATTAAACTAAACTAAACTAAACTACACTAAACTACACTAAACTAAACTAAACTAAACTAAATTAAATTAATCTAAATTAAATTAAATTAAATTACAGGGACTTGAGGCAAGAGTAAGAAATGACTCACGACTGCCGCGTCTGGCGCTGCGGGTAACTGCAGCCATGAGCCAAGCCGTCATGGGAGCGTGAACAAACTGAAGCTATAACATTGTTTACTACTCTGATAAAGTGTTTTTCTTCGTAGTTTCACTTTTTCGTGTCTTTCAGTTGATCTGGATTGTTTGCTGATGGCAGAAGAATCCATAACTGTCCCTTGTAGTGTTTGAATTCACCGTGACCATCTCCTTCCTGTATCAAAACTGTCGGGGACGCGGATGCAGCATCATTTGACGTCACATCTGCAGGACAGCGCGGGAAATTCGGCCACCGAATCGCAGCGCTTTATGCAGCACACAGCCTGTTCAAGGTAACAGAGAGAGACGTGGGTGGGCTCGTTCTTTTTGGTTCTTAATGCTTCATCACCCGTTAGCATTAAAAACCTGGACATGCTTGTTTATTCTTTCACAATTCCTGCCTGTAGTCCCTTTTAATTCAATTGAATTAAATTAGGCCAGATAGAGGATGTTTGTGACAATTCAGAAAACAGAGACTGTTGGCAAGATTTTGAATCAAGCACATGCGCAAGACCAGCCTGCTGGATCCACAGCTCCCTCCCCAGCCACACTTATATGACCAGAATCTAGCAGACAGCACGTACAGATTCTCCCATCATGTCACAAATACAAGTAAGACAGATGTCATTGTCTGAACATCACTAACTGATAGCAGAATGATTGTTAGCTAAAACATCAGATGAGAGTGTGCAGTCTTGTCTATTGCCCATGAATCACTCTTATATGGTAGTAATACCATAGTAAGAGTGGAGGGGTGCAGAATTAAAGTACAGCATTTTCCTGTAAAAGTAATGTTTATCCTGAAAATAATTAAAAAATCAATTTTAACGGGTTTGACAATGGTGTTATTTTTACATCTACAAGCCAGGACAGGCCGTCATGTGGGTCTACAGCTCTCGCAGCAAGTGATGACGTCGCTCCCTGCGACGGGCATAAGCGAGACCAGCCATCATTCCATCAGCGTAATGAAAAGACTCAACATTTCCTGACTCATAACATTCATTTTAACGGTTTTATAATGGTTTCGTAGTCGGGCAGCTGGTGACATGTTGCTTGTGACGAGAGATGTAGTCCTCACAGAGGCTTCAAGTAAATCCTGAAATAACCTAAAATCTTTGCGGTATTTTGTTTTTTTCTTTGCACGAAAAATTTTCATTTATATCCACATCCAACATATGTTGAAACCAGGACAGAGAGCAACTGGGACCAGAAGATAATTATTTTCTTCCCATTGACTTCCATACATATTTTTTTCATTTCTTAGGTCCCATGGGGCTCACCGGAAGGGGCGTGACTTCGGCTCCTTAAAGTATGTTGTGCACATTTAGACTGGCACAGGGGAAAATGGTGGAGTCGGCAAGTCAAGCAGCTGCTTCAGAGCCCTGGAGATATTGTTGTCCGTCTCTGAAGAGGAGTGACCTGAGAAGAGCAAAAACTCAAGTAAATTTAGGTGAAGACTTCACTAAATGGACCCGCATAAACACTTTTCACAGCATCAAAATGCAAAAATGGCGACTTTTCTCCTGGATCGCTAACTTGTTTGCTAATGTGGCTAGCGTTAGCTGTCAGTTACTGTAAACTCCTCTGCAGGCTGCTGGTCACTTGCTGTATCGGCAGGAAGCCTGGCAACCAAACGCATTGCAACTTCAACCTAGATACATGTGAAGTATCACACGTCTATTCCATATCCAACCTTTAACCATTGATTTTTATTTCCTTATCAGGGGCCTCTGATCCCATACAAAAGCTTAAGTGCCTGCCTCGATCAAAGTTTAATGTTTCAGGATTTACTTCAGCTAAGTATGGATGGATAAACCAAATATCTTTGGGGACAAAGATAAACATCTAAACATGAATACCCAGCTTCATTCTGCAATGTTACAAAGAGTTGATCAAGTCAGAGGTCTTGGTGTCATTTTGGGGCTAAATTCTAACAGCGATAACAGAAGTAACCAAATAAACCTTTTACCAGTTGATCATATACTTATGTAGAGTAAGGGGACTCATGGCTCAGCATGATTTGAAAAAAGTCATTCATAAATTTGTTTTCAGTAGATTAGACTATTGTAATAGAGTTTTTACATGTCTCTCTAAAAGATCACTGAGGCTACGTTCATACTTCAGGTGTTAAAGCAACACTTCATAACTTTCAGACAGAAACATCGTGCTCCTGAGTTGTTTCAATAGTACACTGAGATTAATTACGGACATTCCTGGAGCTGTTGTTACTCTGCAGTATCCCGAGGCTGAGAAATCACATTTCACAACTTTTCTTTTCTGCCTGGAGCATCATACTACAGCTGTATTTTGCTTTACTGCACCACATGCTAGCAACTGGATATCAACACAGTGGCTGTTTTGAGCAGGCGCTATGACTGATTCATCAAAAGAACACAAGAGGCCACTTTCAGAGGAAGCACAGAAAAAGAGAGAAAGTGACAGAGTAAGAGATAAGACAAGAGTCAACACTGACTATAGGCGCTGGCGAGAACTCAGAGACGAGACAGGATGCAAGACAGATGCTGACTTTGCGATCGATAGGGGCCACCAAAGTGTGACGAAGAAGTTCAGTAATGTGGCTTTAATGCCTTTATCTGAGTTTCGATTTTTCTGTGTGGTTTTTCACATAATCTAAATGCAACCACATCAGATGCCAAAATGGAAAGTTAACAGCCCAGAAGTGACCCACTTGCATGTCTGTCTCACTTCATTTAAAGGTAGAATAAAATGTGGCATGGCTGTTCAGGATGAGGTTGGTTTGAAAGATATTAGGCATGAATCTGATTTAGGACCATATAACAAAACTGACCTGCATCATTTTTTTTAAAGGTACAAACTATCAGGAAAAAAATCAGATATGGGTCACATTTGGGGAAAAAAACGTCTGAACTGGCCATTTTTGCCTTCAGTGTGAACGTAGCCTTTGACAACTGCAACTAATCCAGAATGCTGCGGCTTATGTCCTCAAACAATCTTCACCCTGACTTCCTCCATACCAAAGAATTGATTTTAAAGTTTTGCTATTGATGTCTGAGCGTCTAGTTTAATTCTGGTCCAGCTGTGCTTGAAAGTTACATACCCTCCTGTTAAAGACAGAAGAAAAATCATGTGCCTGAGAAATAAGTTGACACTGATTAAAGTAATAATAAATACAAATTTTATGAACATCATCACATTGATTTTTTGTCTGTGATTCAATAGAAATATGAAAAACAAACAAACAAAAAATAAAACAAGTGCATTACACAAGCATGATGGGGCTCCTGAACTAAAATTTCATTGAGCAACACTTTGAGGCAATCACTGCAATCAAGAGTTTTGTGTAATGTCCAATCAGACGTCTGCACCTGTTGACAGGTATTTTGGTCCAAAGTTCATGAGCAAGGGCCTTTAATTTGTCTGGGATAATTTTATGGTTTGTTTGTTTGTTTTAACTATTATTTTTAAATAAAAATTCCCAATCAATATTTTATTTTACTAGATTTTGATTTTGTAAATTCTTATTTATCATTACTTTTTCACTTTCTTGTTATTTGAATTGATATTGTACATTTAGCTTAACTTTCAAGTACAACTGTATAGCCTCTCTGAGCAACTGAGACTTCTGAGTCAAGTTTGCTTTCCATCCCGAGAGTTAAAACTGAACACGGACAGTCTGTGTCTAGGTTTTATGCTAATATAATATGCCACAGCTTTTAATTGAGCAATTTTCTATGATTTTCTTGACAATAATGATTTTGATGAAGCCTTTTCTGGATGCATTCTCGGGTCTGACTGTTTCTTCTGATCATGCACAGCACATTGGGTTGCCTTATGTGCCACATGAATAAATTTGCCTTGTCTTAAAAGACAAATCTTTTCTTTCTTTTGTCGAGGATGATATAATTTTGTCTCCATAAAATGCTCTCTTTATTTGGATAATGTGTGTTAGTTATTGTTGAGATGATCTTCACTCTTCCCAGCAGTTTACTAGAAAGCAGAGCCCCTGGATATGAAGTCTTCACCTACAGAAAGCTGGTGTTGGGAGAACTGTGCAGACAAGATATAGCTGTTTGTAATAATATTTGAAAGACAAATTCTTCTGGTTAGAATTATAGACAGCATGATAAAGTTAAACTCTTCATTATTAAGCTTTAATAAAAGACCATTTGTTTGACTTTAGTCTCTATTAAACAAATTTCTCCATATTGTTCGTCATAACCTAACAAAAAAACCTGCAAATTTTACAAATATTCACATGTTCAATCAGCTTTCATATTTAATATCAGAAAACATACTTATTAGTTTGCATGGCAATGTGTTTTCTTGCTTCTTAGAGGTATTAGACTGCCATGTTTTCAGATCCCACAGACTATCAGTTTTGTTTTGTTTTTTATTTCAATGTAGATGAACAGATAGGCAGTCCCTCTAAAATGTCACCACGACAGCAGGCGGCGCTAAGCTATGAAATGAGGGACCATTTCTAAAGACAAAAACATATAAAAGCTGCCGCTGTTGTTGTTGTTAGCAGAGAGCGAGGATTGCTAGCTAAGGTCCAAACAATGTGTGAGAGTTTGCATTATGTCCGCTTTTCATGTGGTTTGTTTACCTTCACTTCAGGTCTTCTCGTTTGCTGATTCGCCAGCAAGGTCAAGCCTCCTCCAATCTGATTGGTCACCCCATCACCAACTGAACGTCTGAACCGATTACACATGTTCAATCGGCTGGAAAGAACGCTGACGGTGTTGGCGACGGCTGCAGACGGCTGACGACACAGAACACACCAAACTGACTCACCACCCCGACTTCGGAAGACTCCACGACGACACTAGACGGCGAAAATTGTCCCGATGTGTCTCTGCCTTTAGTGACGCATGAGGATTTTGAAGGGTTGTCCCATTTCTCAGGGGAATAATTCAACCCCTAGCACTTGAAACTCTGTTTTCAATGCTAGGGCCAAGGGGAAGGGCTAGAGGTAGGGGAGGAATGAAAATAGGAATTGGAATTGGGTCATAATGTCTTCATGTCTGGCTCACACCGATTACACATGTTCAATCAGCTGAAAAGAACGCTGATGTTGGCGACGGCTGCAGACGGCTGACAACACAGAACACACCAAACTGACTCACACCCCCGACTTCAAAAGACTCCACGACGACACCAGACAGCCGAAAATCGGCCCGGGGTGTCTCCCCGCTTTAACACTTATTTTCTGAAAGTATGTCTCAAACTCTCAGAACTCTACAAAAACACACACACACACACACAGAAAAAAAAAGGATCTTTTTGGCCTTGTAAAAATCCCTGAAAAGAAAACTAAATTCTACAAGAGTTTTATCACCCTGTAAAGGCATCATTTTATAACATGCTACTTGACATTTGTTTGTATATATTTTTTAAACTTAATTTTAAATTGTTAGTATAAATGACAATTATCAAGTAAGTTGTATTCAATGTATTCATTATGTGCGCTTGTAAAAAGCAAGTAAACTTTACCAACCTGACACTACAGTCCTGTCAGAGGGGGTGGGGCTTTCAAAAAGCAAAACATCTGGACCACAAAGGCTCCTGGGAGATGCATATTCACCAGGAATTTATTTAACCTTTTGTGGTTTACATTTACACATAGTAAGCAAATGACACACACACACAAACCAGCATATAAATAGACATTTATAGAACCCGATAAACACTAAAATGCGCACTGAAAAACACTACGATGAAGAGAAAACACTTCCCCCTTCATCATAATGATTTAGGCCTCTTTTTGGTTCAGTGTTACACTTACAACAGTAAATACACATGTGTGTTATAAAATACTTTAGAATACTGGGCCTCATGCAACAACATGAAGCCTGTGAATCAACTGTGAGTGTTGATGGCTCGGAGTAAAGAAACTTTATAGACAAGGATAAAGTGGATTTGGTTAACTACAGTATTAAGTTATCTAATAATGTATAGTATTATAGAAGTATCGGATTGGGACTCGGCATTGGCCAATAGAATCAAATGAGTCGAACTCGGGGGCAAAAAAACCTGATCTACACATCTCTAACTTGGACTGTAGTTAATCTAAACCTTTTTTGAATATATTTTGTTTGTTTTTTTTTTCTTTTTTCTACGTGACTACCCTTTAATTCTTTTGGTTGGGGATAACAACTTGCTTTTGTTAATTCACTTACTTTGAAAGAGAATAACGGATTGGATAAAACTTGCTCAAGTTGATTTATTTAGTTACAGTTGTTCAACTTGACAGTTGGACATGCTCATATTATTTAGTTTCTTTCAAATAAGAAATCTGAATTACTCTGCCTCAGTTTCGTAGAAAGTCCACAGAATCCCTTCAAAGGGATACTGTGTAACTTTTGGCCACTAGGGGCACAAAACCTGTAACTTCCCACAGGCCGCACAACTGTCGCAAAATTAAACAGTCTCAATCTGTTTTTTGGAATCGTGTTTGCAGACCACATTGATCAGCTGATAGTGAAGTCATTGAGCCATTAAACAAAGCACTCCAGGTCACATGATCCAATGAGAGACAGATAAGCTCCTTCAAAGTTACAATGTCTGTTTTTCGAGGAGGGCAGCCCCCTCAGAGCAACGACATGCGACAAGAGCTGTATATTGACCCAAGAAATCATCTGTTATTATTTATATTAGGCTCATGTTTGGGTCAAAAGTTACACAGTGTCCCTTTAAATAATCTGAGTTGTACAACGAGCACAGACTCAGGGGAGCTTCATATTCAGTAGGAACATGATTATTACTTCATGTGCTTTACTGTTTATGTTATATTTGAAATGTTGATGGGATATTCGTGAAAATGTCTAAGTGTACACCATAAGTATGAATGATGGCCATCACCTACTAACTTAAGTTATACGGGTGGTTAAAAAATAAAGTGAAACTGATACAAAATCTTGTCCATTTTTAACTCACTCTGCTGCAGCACTATGCTCCTATGAAAAGTGTCACATTAATAAAATCTGCAGTTTAATGACATTCTTCTTAGTTCATTAAGTAAAATGTGGATATCAAGTGACTTTGGAAAAATCAAATCATTTATTTGGAACAACTTAAATCCTTTAAGTTGACTTTCCGGAAAATTAAAGGTAATAGCGACTAATTTTTCATCAAAACAATATCTAAAAAATAGTAATAACAGAACGTCTAGAGGGGTGCGGAATAAACGTATGAATTTTGATGGGTTCAAAAATAAATAAATTTTACATCTGATACCATGCCAATGTTGGAATTTTTTGTTGTTAGCATTAGCTCTGGAGTATCTAGCTTGATTGCTATGTGGAGAGATAGCATCTTCCTTGCCTTACTTCACAAATTCAAACAGACACAATGTAAAGGATTGGGGTGAAGGGGCTCAAAAGCCCAGTGGAGGTTGCAACTTTCTTCCTGGACATGCAAGTTAAACATTTTTTAATGTGAATTAATAGTTAGCTGGTTCTGTAACGTTGCTAATGCTAATTGGGTGAGTGTGTGTAAGCATGCCACCTACTGGTGCAGAATAATTAAACTTTTAGATATCACCTTTAAATAAGAGTGGTTTACAGTATCTGAAAGGAACTAAATGACTTTACATGAAATTGAAATTGGTTAAAGTGAAGTCATTATTTACATTTAGTAAACACTAAAATATCAGGCATGACAAGTTGCTTAATTTTCTTAGGTGAAGTTAGTGTTTCATTTCTTAAGTGTTGAAATCTGGTGACTCACAGGACCATATAATAAGATTAAAATAATTTTCATCATCATGAAACTGTTCAGTGACCCCTCACATTCCATGGATGAGGGAATAGTTATAGAGAGCAGTCCCACCAGGATTGAAACGCTTCATTATGTGATGCTCTGTATTGGTTTCCCTGGAAGCATAATCAGCTCAGTGAACCATGTGTGCTGATCTAGAGCTCTTTTTTTCAGTGTTTTACAAATGTTAATGAAGATGTGTGAGTCAGTGTGTAAGGCTGACTGAGAGGAGTCAGCAAGTCCATGCTACACCCACCAAGCCAGAGAAATCAATTTCAGAGCATGACGGACAGGTAGAGGCGGGAAAGTGACGGGGACTAGCAGGAGCAGACAGGAGGGGATCAGGAGGTCAAGCAATTTGGTATCCCTGTGGTGTTTTTGTGTTCAGTTTTGGGACAGTTTGAGAAGCAATTTGCACTGCGACCCAGTGGTTTATTCTGGGATGTAGCACTGGATTTACACATGTAATACAATTTTAAACCCCTTTACATGTAAAGAATAAACACACCAAGCTGAAACATAGCAGAGGGAAGTGAGGAATGAAGAACGACATTGATTCAGTGTGGCAGATACATCCATCTCCTTTATAATCTACCAGAAACTTACACAGAACCATATCCTGTTCAACAACCCCATTATTAACACTCCCCCTTATGTAATAATGTGATATGAGTCTCATCTATATGCAAATTACCCAGATGCAAAGGTGAACAGTAGAAATGCAGCAACAGGAAAAAGCCCCATGTACCTTTTCCATTAGCCAAACTGCAGCTTAATAATCCGGACTAAATACAATAAGGCAACGCTGGTCTGCAGATAAAAGCCCATGGTGGTGTTTACAACGTCTGGTGGCTCCCTGCCAGAGCTAACAAGGCCGTCTTTCAAATCTAGGCCACGGCCATAGCAGACAGCCCAATCATTTAGAATGGTGATAAGCTGAAGGATAACTTCATCCCTCCGTTCTCAAACACACCAAGAGACACTGGGACACTCGGATATTTGCTCAAGTAATTTTATTTACAATTAATGAAGTGATTCTAAGAAGGTAGTTGCACACCAGGTGCACAACACTGTGTGTGTGCTTGTGTGTGTGTATATTTATAAATAAACATACACCAAGGTGCTTTAATTTCTCTGGGACAGTTTTGTTTGTTTGCATGTTTAGAATTGATTTTTAAAACCACAATTCAAGACCAATGTTTTATTTTACTAAATTATAATTTAGCAAATTTCTATTCATTACTTTTTTCAGTGTCATGTTACTTATTTACGTGTATATATACACAGTAGGGCTGGACAATTAATCAAATTTTAATCGTGATTTCAATTTTGCCTTTTCACAATCACAAAAACACTGTAATCGAAGAAAAACAATTAATCCTGAATTGAACAGACTGGTGGAGTTATAGGAAGGAAACTGCAGGAGTATAGAACAGGAATGTATGTAGACTTAGTATTCATTTTTATTGCTATTATTATATTGAATAGTATTCTTATTGTACTCCTTTACTTGTTTCTAATATATTTTCGGTTTAATTTTTTTAAAAGTCATATTTCAAGTTGAGTTATGTGTTTCAATAAACACTTTTTATAAAATCAATGAATAATCGTGTATATTAATCGTGATTTCAATATCAGTCAAAATAATCGTGATTTTAATTTTTCCATAATCGTCCAGCCCTAATACACAGTATGACGGATTTATATACTGTATAGTCAGGTCCATATATATTGAGACATCAACACAACTTTAATCTTTTTGCCTCCCAATTTTTAAGGGAGCAAAAGTAATGGGTCAATCGACTTAGAGGATATTCCATGGACAGGTGTGGGTTGTTCCCTCATTGTTTTATCATCAGTTAAGCAGGTAAAAGATCTGGAGATGTTTCCAGATGTGACATTTGCATTTGGAATCTGTTGCTGTCAATTTTCGACATGAAATTCAAAGAGCTGTCACTATCAGTGAAGCTATTATTAGCTATTATTGGGCCCAAAACTCAAAACAAACCGATCAGAGAGATTGCAACACCATTACATGTGGCCAAATCAAGAGTTTGGATCATTCTTTAAAGGAAGGAACGCACCAGTGACCTTTACAATACCAAAAGACCTGGAAGGCCACAGAAAACAGTTCAGCTGGCCAGATGAAGAACACTCTCCAGGAGGTTGGTGTGTGTGTGTCAAAGTTAACAATCAAGACAAGACTTCACCAGTGTAGTGATTTACCCCTCGGTTTGCTTGGGGCACCACTCATTCATAACAACTTAAATATATCTATTTAAGCTCAGGCTTGAATGAGAAAGCCTGAAAATGTCTTATCAGAACTAAATCAGTCTATCTGAGAGGAAGTAAATTCTACAGAAGTCAGTTTCATAGATTTTGCGTTCAGAAATCATGAACAACGGTGAGGTGATCACACATATTTATTAACAAGAATGGATAAACCAACAATGTCAAATCAGTTGAGCTTGCAGGATGAAAGCACCATGAGGAGAAGATGATTTTACCTATGATGATGAGAATAAGAGAGAGAGAAACTCGTAAACTTATTGCTATGGAAAACAATGGTTCTGAATACTTAAATCTAATGAACTCTCGCATGGAGGAGAAGCGGAGTCCGTCAATCGACCTATAATTTGGAGTGAATATACTAAATTTGGGTTAACATTCAAGTTAAATAATTTGGTTATAATTTAGATGAAACTGTCAGACACCACGTATATGTTCAAGGTGCTGGGTAGATCCTACTGTTGGTACGCCGGTCCTCTCTGGAGCAACCCCGGTCCGGTGGCCAATCCGAATCGGTGTGTTCTGAAGGATGTTGGTGCGTGAGTCAGTAGGTCTGGAGCTGCCCTGATGTTCTGGAATCTGTCCCGCAGAGTTCCAGAAGGAAGAGACGTGGTGGTTGACGACAGCTGCTCGAATGGGTCCGAATTTAATAACTAGACTTTACGGGCTACTGCGTTTGGGTCCAGCAGTAATCTTCAGAAAAGTCTATAAAAATCAAAAAGGTCAGTCCTGATGACTGGTGGAGGCTTCAGAGATACTAGGTAACGATTATCAACAAAAAGGGAAAATAACTTTCTTAGTTGGACTATAGTCTATTGTTAAGATCTTTCGCGCGCAGACAAAGGGATTACACGTGGAGATAACAAAAAGGACGATACGAAACGGAACAAAAACAAAGACTTCACAGGACGAAGACTTGGCACAAACTCTCTGCAAAAGCAAGATTGAGAGCGGTCCTCTGGTTTGAAAGGCCCGCCTCAAAGGGGAACTTAACCAATTGTGACGCGATACATCACTACAGGGAGTGACTAAGCGTCAGCATGGAGCTCATAGAATCACATTACACAGGCATCTGTTTCTCTCTCCTCCATTCTCATTAAGATGTAAGCACAATCAATAATTAAGGTTTCTTTGATTACATACAAAACGACATGTAGGAGCTTGAAGTCATCTGTGTGGCTGAAAAGGAAACATCTCAAAACATCACATTCTAAATTGTTGAAAACAGATTAGAAAGTTCAACACAGATTGGATCATGTCAAAAGAGGAATCAAGTTATATGCATATAAATCAGATTATATGGAATTAAACCAAATTAATTCAAAGTAAAAGTTAAATGTTTAATACAAGAAACAGGAACACATTCTTGAAATTCTGATGTCCTTTTGAAGCTGAGGGAGAAAGGGAACCTGGTGTGAGGAGAACGTTGCTTTTGGTCCCACAGTTTGCTGGGAGAGATAAGAAGTGTCAACTTTGATGGAGACCAGCTTTGGTGAGACAAAGAGGTCTCAGGTCGCTGAAGAGTCGACCAAGCACTTAGAAGAAAGTTCTGCCATTTGCAGGGTTTCTTCTTAACATTTATGGGGAGCATCTGTGTTTCTGTTTATTTAGAGGTGGTCAGAGTCAGGGCAGATATTCATCTTCGGGGGTAGAGTAGCTGTTTTAGGAGCTATAGTTTGATAAGACTGGTGCCTTTTACACAGCAGGGGTCGAAGGTCAGTTCCTCTCTTGTTGTCCTGAAAAGGAATGTCTGTGCAATGGAGGGAAAAAGGCCATTATTTTATTCAGGTTATGATTGTCATTAATCCTGGAATGTAGGATCACAACACCAGTGAATACAGAAGGTTCACCAAAAGATGTAAACCACTGGTGAGCCTTAGGAACAGGAAGATCAGATCAGAGTTTACCAAACAACATCCAAAAAAGCTTTTACAGTTCTGGAACAGCATCCTATGGACAGATGAGACAAAGATCTACTTGTACCAGAGTGATGGGAAGAGAGGAGTATGGAGAAGAAAAGGAACTGTTCATGATTCAGAACATGTCACCTTAGAAGTGAAGCATGGTGGCAGCGTCATCATGGTGCGGGCATGTATGGCTGCTGCTGGAACTGGTCCCCTTGCATTTATTAATGATGTGACTGCTGACAGAAGCAGCAGGATGAATTCTGAAGAGTTTTGGGGGAATTTTATCGGCTCATATTCAGTCAAACGCTTCAGAACTCATTTGATGGCGCTTCACAGTGCAAGGGGACAATGACCGTTCTGTGAATGCAACCAAATAGTTTTGTTTTCCAAATAAGTGCATTGTTATGCAATGGCCAAGTCAATCACATGACCTGAATCTGATTAGGTGTGCATTTCACTTGATGAGGACAAAACTGAAAGGAAAAGTGAAGACAGTTACAGTAGAAGCCTGTCAGAGCATCACGAGGGACGAAACCCGGCATCTGGTGATGTCTATGTCTTCCAGACTTTAGACTGTAATTCACTGTAAACGATTTGAAACCAAGTATTAACAAGTAAAAGTTTGATTTATGATTGTTTAGTATGCTCCATTACTTTTGGTCCAAAGCGGGAGGCACGTATAGAAATTGCTGTAATTCCTACATTCTTTTAACCTCAAATCAAAGCTGAGAGGCAGCAGTTCAAAGACATCTTGTTTGTTTCATTTCAAATCCGTTGTGGTGGTGTATGGAGCCCAAAAGAGGAGAATTGTGTTGATGTCCCAAAATATACGGACCTGACTGTGTTTGTCTACAGATATATATATTTGCAAATGTGATTCTTGGCCATATGAGACAACAGGTTCTAAATTGAGTTTGCAGTCAATTTGCTATGAAGAGTGAGTCACGACTACATCAGAATCCTTTTAGCATACGGAGGATTAGGTGGTAGAGTACATCAGAGAGAGAGAGTATGACAGAGAGACTGTCAATCAGCACTCGTTTGATAGTTGTCATTGTTTGTGAGCTTTTTTTTTGTCTTTTAGTTAGACTTGCTTAAGCTCAGGTTAAGTTTTTCTTTGTTATGTTTGGTATTTCTCCTCATGTTAATCTTTAGTCCTTGTATTCTGGTCTAAATCATACACTGGTTTCTTACTTCCTGTTTTATTTTGTAGAGTCTATCTCTTGATGTGTTGTGTGGTTTTACTTCCTGTTCCTTTACTGCGCCTGATTGCACTTGCACCTTTAGCTTCCTCAGCTAAGTGGTTTCCTTTGCTCATGACGAGATCCACATCTATTCGTTGCTGCTTTATCATTGTGTCAACACAACTTTACTTTATCAGTTTGTCTGTAGTCGGTTAAGAGTTTTGTTATTTAGTTTGGGAAGGAAAATCTGTTTGAAGCTGAATTTAACTGGAAGCTATGGAGAAAAAAACAATCTATTTATATTGATGCATTAAATGCATCAAATGCATCAAACATGAAAACAGTAATCGTGTTCAGGTACACTTAAAAACAGAATATTTTACATTTACCTTCTTCTAACAGCATTTTTTTCTTCTATACAGTTTCGAATGTTAAAAAATTAGAAATTATCAAGCTTCTCTGTATGATTGTCCCTTTTATTAATGTAGAAATGAACAAAACAAAGTACAAGATCAATTTAATTCTCAATTAAAGAGTCAGGTATAAACTCTGTGGTTAAAGGAGGCCTGCAGTGCTTGCTGTATGCGTATGCTTACTGTAAACATGCATTACTGTTAAGCAATTCCCATCCAAGCCGTCACACAGCAGCAGCTGAAGTCGGTGAGCCGTGCGACATGAACCAGAGAGGATAAACTAACTTTGCGATTGCAGACCACTGGGTTAGACAAACCCTGCTTATTAAAGGTGGGGGAAAATGAGCCAATGTGACGCTTAACAGCAGGAAGGTACTTCCATGTAATTGTCTCAGATCTTGGAGGCCATCAGCAGATACAGTAACTCAACCATGAAGCCAGTAAATGCCAGCTTCTGCAGCTCAGTGAGAGAACTGCAGAGCATGTGCTTGCTCAGCAACAATCCCCTTTTACTTTAAGGTTGATGAATTAAGATTAAAAAAAATGTGGCTCAAAACTATTTTCTGAGAAGCTGCTCATATGAGGAACTGAAGACTTCTGCAGGTCTGATGCTTTATCAGTATGTGAGGATGATAGATGTGTCCTGTTTCTAGATGGTGTTGCATTTCATTGCAGGAGCTGCTGCCACTTCACTGATGGCAGCTAAACACAACACACTTATTCTAATTCTGATTTATTGACTTTTACGCTGTTATATGAATTTCCTTCTCATGGCACCTGTAATATCCACATGTTCAACCTGTTTCTTTGTTTTCAGCAGAACTGTTGGGAGTGTAAATCACAAGTTTGATCATGATACAGTGTACATATTCAGAGATAATGGTTTAATGTTTAATTAAACATTGTGCTTTTCTAAATTTATATTTATTCCCACTGACCAAATTGTCCTGATCAACTTAGTTCACCCATATTTGCATGAATGTTTGGGTCTCCAGTGGTCTGTGAAGTTTGTGAATGTCACCACCACCTCTGCAGTAAGGATGCTGAGATTGCAGCCAGCTTCCTGGAATAAGATGCTAATGTTGGAGTATTATTGTAAGTATGCAGAACCTTTTGCTTTTGCAGTTAGTTTGTTCCAGTTCATTTAAAGCTTAAATTTCAAAGGTGTGTTAGAGATGGACGGGAGGGGGAGTATTATAGTCTGGTGCAGGACTTTGTTTTGTGGTGCAGGGCGAACCAGCTGCAAATCAACACCACCAAGACTATGGAGATGGTGGTGGACTTCTGGAGGTCCAGGCCACCTTTGCAACAGATCTCCATTGAGGGGTCTGATGTAGAGATGGTCAGGACCTACAGATACAGTATCTGCAGTTGGAACAAACTGGACTAGTCTGCCAACACTGAGACACTACAAGAAGGCTCAGAGCAGGCTCTACTTTCTAAGGAGGCTGGGGTCCTTAAAAATCTGCCAGAAACTCTTTCAAATGGTCTATCAGTCTGTCGTGGCAAGTGCCCTCTTCTATGCTGTGGTGTGCTGGGGAGGCAGCATTAAGAAGAGGGATGTCTCCGGGGTGGACAGGCTGGTGAAGAAAGCAGGCTCTGCTGTTGGCACAGAGCTGGACTCCACTACATCGGCAGCAGAGACGAGGACTCTCAGCAAACTACTGGGCATCTTGGACAACACACACCACCCTCTGCACAGCACCATCGTCAAGCAGAGGAGTGTTTTCAGTGACAGGCTACCCTGCTCCACTGACAGGCTGAGGAAGTCGTTCGTCCTGCAGGCCATATGACTTTTCAACGCCTTCTCCCACAGATAGACTTTGCTACTGCATGTTGTGTGTCAGACGCTGATGTATCATCGGCCACACACACATGCACCTTTGACATCACTTTTTGCACTGTTTTTACAACACCAATTTGCATTGCTTGCACTGTTTTTATTATTATTGCAGCTATTTTTATTATTCACTTTATCTGTATTATCTACCAGGTATTGGCATATTTAATATATTCCACCTTTTCTGTATTTATTGTTTATTTTTATGTGCAGTGTAATTGTTGTTTTTTTTAATACACTGGTTACTTAAATTTCTTTCAGGATCAATAAAGTACCTACCTACCAGTTAGTGTATGGGTAGCATGCATGGTTCTGTCCAGACCAAGACACTGCTGCCCCCTGCAGGTTGATCTGCATCTGTGCGTTTCCTTTTCTTCTTTCTGCAAATGGGCTCTCTGCACAACTCCACGACATCCTGAACTTAAGCCAGCTCCTTTATTCCTGTCTTTCATTACTGGACAAACTGATTAATCCAGGTGTGCCTGAACTCAGTAACCATGACGACAATGGCCAGACACACCTGGATTTATCAGTTTCTCCAATGATGACAGACAGGAAGTGCAGCTTTATAAATTACACTCACAAGAAGCCACTACGTTCCCACCCTCACCCATGGCATGGTGTGGGTCCTGACCGAGGAGAGATGAGGTATAGCGGCAGAAATGAGTTTCCTCTGCAGGGTGGCCGGGCTCTTCCTTAGAGGAGGCTCTGCCTGAGGAGCTTGGTTATCTGGGAGGGACTCAAAGTAGAACCGCTGCTCCTCCACATCCAGAGCCAGATGAGGAGGCTCGGGCATCTGGTCAGGATGACTCCTGGGGAGGTGTCCCAGGAACGTCCCACCGGGATGAGGCCCCAGGGGAGACCCATGACACACTGGAGTGACCAGGTCTCCTGGCTGGCTTAGGAACACCTCGGGATCCCCCGGATGAGCTGGCAGCTGTGGCCGAGGAGAGGGAAGTCTGGGCTTCCCTATAGGCAACTGCCCCCGCGACCCGATCCCGGATAAGCGGAAGAAGACGGTACGGTACTCACAATCCACTTTATTAGGCCCACTTTTATTGCTTGTTGAAACAAATATCACATAGCAGCAACTCAGTGCATTTGATCATGTAAACATGGTCAAGATGACTTAAAGTTCAAACTGATCACCAGAATGAGGAAGAATGGGGATGAAACCCTTTAAAACCTGAGGTCCCCCAACTGAGGGACCTTGAGAACAGATCATACAAAAATGGTAATTTTGAAACTATTCAGTCATTTTCTGTACCGCTTATCCAGTTCAGGGTCACGGGGGTTGCTGGAGCCGATACCAGCTATTAGCAGGCGAGACGCGGGGTACACCCTGGACAGGTCGCCAGTCTGTCGCAGGACCAACACAGAGAGACAGACGACCATTCACATTCACATTCATACCTACCCTTACCAAAAAGAAGTATTCCTTAAGTACATGTCATTAAGTATGTTTGAAAATGTACTGTGAATGTACTACTATTAAAGTGTATTGTTCAAAAGTTTAAATTTAAGTACAGGCTAAATATGTTAAACTTCTAGTACATTTTTGTAAATGCCAAGCAAACTTTAAGTATATATCTGATAAGTACATAAATAGTAAACTGAAAGTATAGTGTCTTATTTAATGATTTGACAGATGTATAGAGCACGCAACTGCATCAAAAGGATTTTCATATTCAAATATTTTTTTTCGGCAAGCCTGAAACTTTTTCCATTTCTGCTATCTAGCCCTCTACATTTATTTTTCACCAGTAATATATTTACCGATACTATATTTTCACATCTAACACAAATCTCTCTTTACTACAGTATTACTCATTAAGTATTAAAACAGCCCTTGAGGTTGTAGATATATACTCATTTCAATCTTGGGTGAACATTTTTTGTTGACGGTCTGAGTATTTCATAAACTGCTGATCTACGGGGATTTTCACACACAACCATCTTTAGGGTTTTACAGAGAATGGTCTGAATAGGAAAATATCCAGTGAGCAGCAGTTGTCTGGACCAGAATTTAATCACCACAGTCTACTGACCATGTCCATCCCTTTATGACCACAGTGTAGCATCTTCTGATGGCTACTTCCAGCAGGATAATGCACCATGTCACAAAGCTCAGATCATCTCCAACTGCTTTTTGAACATGACAATGAGTTCACTGTCCTCCAATGGCCGCCACAGTCACCAGATCTAAATCCAACAGAGCAGCTTTGGGATGTGGTGGAACGGGAGATTCTCATCACGGATGTGCATCAACTTTGTGATGCTAGCATGTCAATATGGAGGAAAATCTCTGAGAAATGTTTCCAACACCTGGTTGAATCTCTGACACCGAGAATTAGGGCAGTTCTCCAAGACAAAGGTCTAACGTATTAGAATGGTGTAACAAAGTGGCTGGTGAGCATAATTTTCTGGATTTGTGCAGTTGTACAACATTATAAACTGTGACAGTGTGGGGTCCTGTCACTATGCCTCTGCTAGATCATGCACCCTGGCTACTTGGCCACAGGGATGTCCCTTTGACTGAATGGTCAGCGCACATGACTCCCACCCGGGAGTCTGGGGGATCTAATCCTGGCAGGGCCTCCGTTGCGTACCTTGCCACAAAACGTTACTGCACAACTTTTTCAAACTTACTTTCCAGCACTTAATACCAGAGTCATTGACTTATTAAGAAACAGACTCGGTTATTTTTACAGTAGGTTACATGGACATGTAATTGCAGGATATGCACAGGTGTTTTGATGATGGCTTCCTTTTACTGAGAGGAGCTGCTGCTCATGTTGGCTCAGAGCCACAGTTTTCTGGGAGACTTCAGGGAACTAATTTATGACTAATGATATTAATTCTCACTGCTTCTCCTGCTGTGGCAGTTATAAACGCCATAAGGTTTTTCAAGGCTCATATTTCTGGCTGATGAAATCTTAATGTAATTTACCTGTACACCTGTTAAACAATTACTCAATTAGTTTCCTGG
Organism: Atherinomorus stipes; assembly: GCA_023101725.1. Taxonomy (NCBI): domain Eukaryota; kingdom Metazoa; phylum Chordata; class Actinopteri; order Atheriniformes; family Atherinidae; genus Atherinomorus; species Atherinomorus stipes. The sequence goes on from JALJCO010001435.1 coordinate 81,140, forward strand.
TTTAATTTATTTTCTAAGCCTGTTGCATCCTGGAATCCATCCCATAAATGATAGCATTCTGTCACATCCAGTTTTTGTGGAGGAAAATGCCAAGTATCCAGCAATCACTGCTCCATATGTTCATTTGGTGCTAGATGGCTGACTTACGCTTGTTTTTAGCTCATTTTCACATTTTTGATGGAGTTGAGGGGTGCAATGATACAAAAAATTCACGGTTCGGTTCAGTTCAATACTTACGTGTCACGGTTCGATATTTCTTCAATACAAAAAAATGGTCATTTTCTTTTACTGTAGCTGTTGGGCTTTTGTCTACAACGGCTTTCCATTGGGGTCATACTTAAAATAAAAAACAAAAGTTAGACCTGAATGTAGTCCAACGAGTAATTAAAACGCAGCTCTAAATGCAGATTTTCAACACAAAGCTCATCTTCAGAAGACAAGTTCATAAGATAGCTTTAAAATTCTGTATTGTTCTCACGGTTCGGTACATACCTGCATTGAACAGTTCGATATGAATATATGTGTAACAGGATTAGGTGGGCACTTCTGCCACCAGCCAATCAGTGGTTAAGAGATTATAAACCAGGTAGGAACTAGCTAGAGCGCATCGTTTCCTGACGTCAAGCAACACACTGGGTTCAGTGACTTCCTGCAAGCACGGAAGGTAGGTTATCGTGTGGCAGGTTTATGTCCAGTTGCTGTGTGCTTATGGCCACTCTTCTTATAGATTCCTCGGCACTGCTGCCTCCGATTAAACAATACGCTGGTATCGATGTGGTACGTAAGTCGGATCATTGTTATGTCTAAATGGGGTACAGGTGTAACCTAGCTGTCCCCATAGGTAACCAGCTAAGCTGCTAATGCTGTTTGGAAGGATTGCGCCCCCTGACAAGCTTGGTGTGGTGATCGGTAAGCTCTGTCGCCTCTGGGCATGTTTTATTTCTTGTATGAGCAACTCACGTCTGTGTTTATTGTAGGGACCCAGATCTACACGGCTAAACTGGGCTGGTGCAACCCAGCCCAGAAATAATGGCTGATGGCTATTATAATATAATCTAAAAGTTTTCATAATAATAATGAATATATACACAGCAAAATCCTCAGTGTAAAATTTGAATTGTTAAATCACATTAACTCTTTCAGAGTAATTCCAACACCAGTGAGAGTAAAATGCCCCCTGATGACCAGCAGTGCTGGTGATAATTTTCAGAGTTAAAACAAGTTTTTTCTTTTCAGTGTTAAAGAAAAATAACTCTCATCAGAGTTACTCAGGGAAGCTCCTCCCTTTTCAGTTTGAATATTTCCCATCATGCTTTGTTCATTTCATTTAATTTCATGTTGTTTATTTATTTTGCTTATCATCAAATACATGGTATAAAACACAAACTTCATATCATCGCAGAAAAAATATACATTCAACAATGGCAGAACTCATTTAAAGAGAGGTAAGACCCATTTTAAAACAGCGACTTCACTGTTCAATCCTGCACCATGAGTGAAGTGTATATGTGCTCAGCTTATGTTTCCTTGGTGTAAATTCAAATTTCTAAGTGAAAGAGACTGGAGGTGATAGGCACTGTCTCTCCATAGTCTCAACATGCTAGAAAGGTTACCAAGGGCAAGACCCCTGATCAAACCTTGAATGGATGCAAGTCAACATTAAATGAAATATTTTACTTTGTGAAAATGTTAAAGAATTTGATGTGTCAATCACTTGTGTAATGACATTAAATCAACACGATAGGTTGTTACTTTATCTCAGAGAGTAAAAGCTTATTAACAATGTCAGTGTTGATCAAGTTTAACTCTATAATGAAAATGAACTCTTATCAGTGTTAAATTAACACTAAAAATTCAACACTAGGTCCAGTGTAACTTAAACACTGTACAGGGCAGGACCATATGTAACCTGGCTTAGTGTTAAAATTGACTCTTTAAGTGTTACCCCAACACTGCTGATTTTGCTGTGTACATATAAACCTAAAAATATAAGGTCATATTATTAATTAGCAGATTAGCAGAAACTTCATTCAGAGCTGTTATTGATTTTCTCCTGATGATAAACAGAGACGATGTGAGATCATTCTTCAGGTAATGTTGCTTTTGAATTGTCATGCAAAACTCTGACAATTTATACCTACGAAAACTTTAGTTTTAGCAAAAATCAATAGTCAAAAATAGTGTAATAGTCAATGTTAGACTTTATCTAGTTCAAGATAAAACCTTATAGTCTAAATCTAACAAATCAAGTAAAGACGTATTTTGAAGACATATTTTCACCATTGACAGGTGTGTTAGTGGAAGACAGTCTCTTTCACGATTCCAGCTCAGTGTGTGAATGAGGCTATCTTTAGGATCACAGACACACCATTATCAGCACATACTGACATCACTCAGCCCCCCACAGCCCCCCGCACACACCACCGCCTGCAGCACAGTCATTGTATTCATGGTCCATCCCATTGTCCGTGTTGGGGCATGGTGGACATTGTCGCCAATCTCTGTCCAAACCATGATCCAACGCTGCTATTGTGACCTGTCTTTTTCCCACATATCAGACAAGATGTAGCTGCAGCGTGATGAGAGGACGGGTGTCTGTTCTGCCTGGCACTCGGTTCAGAATGCAAAGAGACCACAAATCATTGATCACGGACACCAGCACAGTCACTGTGGCGATGAAGGCTGGAGGCAGGCACGTGTGCAGGGGCTGCATAAACGTCATCATGACTTCTCCAGCACTCAGGAGTTTTACACCGTGGGAGTCCCTGCCGCTGCTTTGCTGGCTCCTGGCTGATTCTCTCCAGTCTCAATGAGGATAATTCTGCTGTCTACATCCAGTTTCATCCCTTCATGAAACACACAAGGATACTAAACTTAAAAGTGGATTATTTCTTCTCAAGAAGGGGCTCTTCAACTCTACAGGATGAAACGAAACCAAACAACTGTGGGATTTTTCAAGGAAACTACAAAGTTTTGACCAGAGAAGCCAGATGGGGTAATGATGGCTGGACAGAAACACAAGATTCTTATGTAGCACTAAGAAAATCAGTTGAAATGAAGCATTTTTTTGTGGTGTAACTGTGATTCTAGTGTCTGCATATTTTGAGCTGACTGAGTGGAGATCTGCAATGCCAGAGATGGAAGCTTTCTATTACCCCCCAAGTTTCTATCTGGACCCCACAGTCACACAGCGGCGGATCCTGGAAGATCAAGTGGAGCTGTGGTGGTTCAGCGAGCCACGACGCTCCTTGTTTTGCTATTGTGCCTCAGTGGCTCTTATCATGGGGTTGGGCCTCGGTGGCGTCGCTCTGCTCTCCACCACCACCAGCCTCTCCGGGGAGTGGCGTCTGGGAGTGGGCACCACTCTCTGCCTCTTAGCCCTCGCTGTTCTGCTCAAGCAGCTCCTCAGCTCCGCCATCCAGGACATGAACTGCGTGCACAGCCGGCGCCGGATCGAGCAGCTGAAGAGCGGCGGGCGGGCTGACCCGGCGCTGATGTTAGCCGTGGGGCTGGCGGTCGCTCTGTGCGGCTCGGTGCTGCTCTGCGTGGCCACAATCAGCAGCAAGACTCGCGACAGCAGAGAAATGTTGGTGTCCGGTGTCGTTCTGGTGGCTGCTGGGGCAGGCATGGCTCTAGCTGTGGTGGGCTACAACATGCTGGTGCACCTCAAGAGAAGAAGGGAGCAGATGAGGAGGACGAGGATGAGGCTGAACAGAGCGAGGAGGCTGGGGAGCCGAGCTGGCCGAGTGTTCAACGTTTCAGGTGGACAGATGAATCAAGCCAGGAGGGAGGCGTCTACTAGCAGGACTAGTCTGATCTAGATGGATTCACTTTTTGGTACCATTAACATAAACAGATCAATGGCTCGACATAGTGAATGGATTTTTGACATTTTAATTAAACATCTGGATGATTAAAGGGACACAGTGTAACTTTTGGCCACTAGGGGCACTAAACCTGTAACTTCCCGCAGAACACACAACTGTTGCAAAATGGAACGGTCTCTATTTGTGTTTTGGAATTATGCTTGCAGACCACTTTGACCAGTTGGTTTGAAATCATCGAGCAAAGCGCTCCAGGTCACATGATCCAACAAGTACGGAAGAGGATTAGGGCCACTAGAAAAAAAAAAAAGAATTCTGAGAAAAAAGTCAGAATTCTGACTTTTTTTCTCGGAATTCTGAGATTAAAGTCAGAATTTGACTTTTTCGGAAATTGAAACAAAAAAAAAATCCTGAAAATTTTTTTTTTTTTACTGTTCTGGAAAAAAGTCAGAATTCTGAGATTAAAGTCAGAATTCTGACTTTTTTCTCAGAATTCTGAGATTAAAGTCAGATTAAATTCTGAGATTAAAGTCAGAATTTGACTTTTTTTTCTCAGAATTCTGAGATCAAAGTCAGAATTCTGACCCTTTTCTCAGAATTCTTTTTTTTTTTTTTCTAGTGGCCCTAATCCTCTTCCGTAAACAAGAGACGGATCCGCTCCTGCAAATTTACAATGTCTGGTTTTTGGGGGGATCAGTCCCCTCAGAACATCGACATGTGTCAAATGCTGTACATCGACCCCAGAAATCATCTATTATTACTAGAGATGCGCCCGGATCAGATATCAGCTCCGATACTGACAAATTAGCTGGATCGGATATCGGGTGAATGAGACTGATCCACCATTCCAATCCAGTCATTCCTGGTTAATTTTATTAATATCACAATAAGTGTACACTTTGTCTTTTGTAAATAGATAAAATTAAGTACATTTATATCTGTGCTCATTTTTTTACATTTTTTAAACAAGGCTAAATGTTTATGTCAAGCTTAATGCTTTTACTCATATGGCAAGGTATACGGTATATTTATCCAACAGTAGTATCGAATCAATATTGGGTATCGGCCATTGGCCTATACGCTCAGCCCAGGTATCGTAACAGATTGGATAGGAAAAAACTAGATCAGTGCATCTCTAATTATCACATATATATAGATATCTCATATGATATAATACTTAACTCACTGACTGCCAGATGTTTTAAGAGCAGAGTGCTCCATATTGCCAGAATTTTTAAGCATTTTCACTGATGTTTAGAGAGCCACAGAATATTGTGTACCATGCCTATGCAAACACTTAATCTACCAAAGGAAAGCTTAGACTCTGTTCTTTCATCAGAAAAAAAAAGTTTGTTTCTAGCTTTTTCTGTTCTTTAGTAATCTGCAGTAGAACATGAAGTAGTTGCAGCAAAAATGCATGCTTTTCACCAAAAAGTTGAGAAAATAAGCATTTTATGCAGCAATGCGCCTCAAGTGGAAAAGTGACTTTGATGCAAATATTTATTTTAGTGACACCTTCAACATCTGAATAGCTGTGTACCTCTATGAAACAACAAAAACAACACTGAGAAAAGAGTTTTGGTGGCAAAATAATTATTAACAAGCTGTGTAAGCCACAACAAGTTTGTTTCACAACATAAGTTTGACAGAAACATCTGTCTTTCTATCCCTCCCTCCTTCCTTCTGTCCATTCACTTCGGACTTACAGGACTGTCTCATAAAATTAGAATCCATGATATTCTAATATTTTGAAATAGGATATTTGAGTTTTCTTAAGCTGTATGCCATGACCAGCAATATTCAAACAATTTCATGTTTTTTTAATTGCATGACAGAAATTAAAGAACTTTATCACAATATTCTAATTTTGTGAGACAGTCCTGTATCCTACACTGAAAATTTTTTTTAGCTATGGCTAAACCTAAAAAAATTAAGGTAATCGGTCACACCAAATATTTCTACGTTAATTTAACGTAAATAAAAAAAAGTTGGTTCAACCTAACTTTTTTAAGTTCATGCAAACTGTTTTTTTTTTACATTGAAGCAAACCATTTATCTCAAGTTGTTTGAAATAAAATCAATGCGGTTGCTTTTCCCACTTAATCCCTATATTCTAATTTAATTTCACCTGAAATTTCTCACTTAATTTTAGAAACTTGAATGTTGAAACAAATTATATTCAGTTCACTTTACTCAGTTAAAGTATCCAATAGATCATTGATTCTTCTTCTTCACTGGCAGGTTAGGTGCCACATGGAACATTGCTGCCTTTCCATGTGTGTGGCCAACCAAAGGCAGCAGTGTGCCATTAGCACCTAGACTGCAAGAAATCATCTGAAGAACAAGGTCATTGATTGTTATCTGTAACCAAGTTTATCCCCTTGTACTGTTCTTCACACTCATGGTGCAACTTTAATGTCCAAACTGAACAGAATTTCTTAACAACTTTCTCTGAATGTGAACATAACAAAGGCAGTGAACACGACTCAAATTTATAGGAGAACAATAGGGGATTATCACGCTTTCCGGAATCTAGGCGTTTCCTCTTCTGGACCAATGTCCCTGCTCTGTTACACTTTGTAAATCCGATAAACACCAACCTTAAAGAACTCAGTAACTTCAGCTCGGGGCTCCCCCTAGGGGGGTCTTTTCCTTTTGTGTTTAACCCCCCTTACACCCCCCCAAGGAAAAAAAGGCTTTTTTACCTTTTTTTCTTTATTTTTATGTGTATATATTTTTATAGTATTATTGTTGTTTTTTTGGTGGGGGACGCTCTCTCTTCTCTAAAAAAGAATTTTTAATGAGGAGGAGTACTGGATAGAAAGGTAATTATTTTTGGGGGGGGGAGGAGAAAAAAATAATATTTATTTTTTTTTGGGGAGGAAAGAGAGGGAGAAGGATTATGGCCGGGGGGGAGGGAAATGATGAGAAGAGAAAGGGGGAAGGGGGGGGAAGGAATAAAATTGTAAAGAGGGGGGGAGGGGGGGAGGAGGGGGCGGGTCGTCGGGGGGTGCGGGGGGGGAGAGGGGCGGGGGGGGGGGGGGGGGGGGGGGGAGGGAAACCTTACCCGGGGAATCCGAAAGCATGGAGAAAAAATGGGTCTTAAGTATTCATTGATTCCCGACTGAAGTGATGCTAAGGAAGAAGTGGATCAAAGCGATCGATTCGCCACGGTGAAGGGATGAACTTTACAATAAAACAATGCAGCACGTTTGTTTGTAGCCGGCAGACTACACAGCTGATGTTAGCAGGCTAGCGTTAGCCAGCTTGATGATGTGCCTAACTTTGTGCGGCTGAAAACACACAAGCAACTGAAAGCGTTTCCTTTCTTGGCAGTCCCCAGTTGTTCCACTGGAAACGGGGGGGTACAGACCCGATTTTCAGATGTTTGTGTGTTTTAAGACGCACAAAGTTAGGCACGTCAGCTAACACTAGCCTGCAAATGCCAGCTGTTAGCATCATTGAAGTGCCGGCTACAGACAAACGTGCTACGTTGTTTTATTACAAAGTTCGGCCCTTCACTCCGGCGAATCGCTTTGATCCACTTCTTTCTTAGTATCACTTCAGTCGAGAATCCATGAAAATTTAAGTAGGGTTGGCGTTTATTCAGTTTATGAAGTGGAACAGAGCAGGGACATTGAACCGGCCCGGAACAAGAAGCGGCTTAATGTTTCAAGTTCCGGAAACCGGAACACGGAAGCGTGATAATCCCCTATCGTAAAAGATTAAATTCCTGCGGAATCTGCATTTCCCATGAACCTTTGTGGTTCAAAAGCGTTGAATTTTGAAAATAGCCTCACCCCTTTTGCTTTTTGTGCATGCTAGCTGACACAGCTTAACAAATTTACTTTGAGTGAAAGTTTTTAAAAAAGTCAGATTAGAGGGGGTTTTTTGTTAGGTTGATTGACCAAAAGAAATAAAATTCCATCACCAAACCATTATAATTACATTAGATCAAATATAAACATATTCTTTCATATCAACTAAGCTCAAATAATCTTTTTAGAGTGTATCTCAAAATATTAGAATATCATGAATTCTAATTTTCTGAGAGTCCTGTGTAACCAGCCCTGCTGTGGTGATACCGGACTACATGAGCTGCAGCGGGTTGTTCATTCTCACATCGAGAACCTTCTGAGGGAACACAGTCACTCGATCAGTTTGACCACTGATATGACGGTCATCAGATGTGAGCCCCAACTTTTGAAGAAGCATTACTGCCTTCATTTGCACTGTGACTGTAAATAATTTCAGTTATGACTGTTTACGTTTTGCCTATTATTTGTGCCACTGGCTAAAATTATTTTGGTCCGTCCTGATTAAACCTGAATGCCCATTTGACGTTATTGATGTTTAACCTTTTCATCTCAGTCAGTTCAGGACAAAAAAATGTTAATGAGTATTTTGGCCACATCATCCTCTTTATGCATGTTGTCTTTCTCCAAGCTGTATAGGCCAAAAGCCTTATACCAATTAAGCTTATCAGGTGATGTGCATCTCTGTAATGAGAAGGGGTGTGGTCTAATGACATCAGCACCCTATATCAGGTGTATTAGGCAAACATAATTATTAGGCAACTTCTTTTCCTTTGGCAAAATGGGTCAGAAGAGGGACTTGACAGGCTCCCAAAAGTAAAAAATAGTGAGATATCTTGCAGAGGGATGCAGCACTCTTAAAATTGCCAAGCTTCTGAAGCGTGATCATCGAACAATCAAGCATTTCATTCAAAATAGTCAACAGGGTCACAAGAAACGTGTGGAACAACCAAGGCGCAAAATAACTGCTCATGATCTGAGAAAAGTCAAGCGTGCAGCTGCCAAGATGCCACTTGCCAGCAGTTTTGCCATATTTCAGAGCTGCAACATCACTGGAGTGCCCAAAAGCACAAGGTGTGCAATACTCAGAGACATGGCCAAAGGCTGAAAAACGACCACCACTGAACAAGACGCACAAGCTGAAACATCAAGACTGGGCCAAGAAATATCTCAAGACTGTTTTTTCTAAGGTTTTATGGACTGATGAAATGAGAGTGAGTCTTGATGGGCCAGATGGATGGGCCCGTGGCTGGATCGGTAAAGGGCAGAGAGCTCCAGTCCCACTCAGACGCCAGCAAGGTGGAGGTGGGGTACTGGTATGGGCTGGTATCATCAAAGATGAGCTTGTGGGGCCTTTTGGGGTTGAGGATGGAGTCAAGCTCAACTCCCAGTCCTACTGCCAGTTTCTGGAAGACACCTTCTTCAAGCAGTGGTACAGGAACAAGTCCGCATCCTTCAAGAAAAACATGATTTTCATGCAGGACAACGCTCCATCACACGCATCCAAGTACTCCACAGCGTGGCTGCAAGAAAGGGTCTAAAAGAAGAAAAACTAATGACATGGCCTCCTTGTTCACCTGATCTGAACCCCATAGAGAACCTGTGGTCCCTCATCAAATGTGAGATTTACAAGGAGGGAAAACAGTCCACCTCTCTGAACAGTGTCTGGGAGGCTGTGGTTGCTGCTGCACACAATGTTGATGGTGAACAGATCAAAACACTGACAGGATCCATGGATGGCAGCTTTTGAGTGTCCTTGCAAAGAAAGGTGGCTATATTGGTCACTGATTTGTTTTTGTTTTGTTTTTGAACGTGAGAAATGTATATTTGTGAATGCTGAGCTGTTATATTGGTTTCCCTGGTGAAAATAAATAATTGAAATGGGTATATATTTGTTTATTGTTAAGTTGCCTTATAATTCTGTTTGCCTAATACACCTGATATAGGGTGTTGATGTCATTAGACCACAACCCTTCTTATTACAGAGATGCACATCACCTGATATTCTTAATTGGTAGTAGGCTTTCGGCCTATACAGCTTGGAGTAGGACAACATGCATAAAGAGGATGATGTGGTCAAAATACTCATTTGCCTAATAATTCTGCACTCCCTGTAGTTCATCATCAATTAGCAGTATGACAAAGATACAATCCACCAAAAACACAAATTTTATTACATTTTGTTTACAGGTTACAAATTTCTCTTCACATATAACTAAATGATTACACAAAATCTTCTCTCAGAAATACTGAAAGTATATTTTTTAAACTGAACAATTTCAGCACAGCAACACTTTTTAACAAGATCAGAAACTTTATTCAATATTTTTTTTGTCTCTTTTTTTTGTGACAAACAAAAAGTACAATCAAAAGCATCACCCGTCTCCTCCGCTCATATCTTTACTGAATATACTCATGATGTTTTAATCATCTCTTTTCTTTCCATGGTGTTACAATCCCATCAAGGGGGAATAAAAGTTTTATCAGTCATTAAAAGGAGAATTTACAGTTTCCTGATAGTCATATACAGTTGTGCTTGAAAGTTTACATACCCTCCAATTAAAGGCTGAATTCACAATAGTAACTAAAATAATACTAAACTGAAGAAAGTAATTAAAAAAAATGTGCTAAATCATAATTTATTAAAATGAAATGTTGATTTTTAATTTTTATTTAAAAGAATAGTTTTAAAAGACAAACAAAACTGTCCCAGACAAATTAGAGCACCTTGCTTATGAACAGTGGACCGACGTCTGATTGGACGTTACAGAAAACACACGAGTGCAGTGACTGCCTCAAAGTGTTGCTCAAGGAAATTTTAGCTCAAGAGCCCCATCATGTTTGTTTACTTGTTTTATCTTTTATATGTTTGTTTTTAATATTTCTACTAAACCAAAAAACAAAATCAATGTTATGATGTTCATAATTTTTATTTATTTATTATTACTTTTGTCAATTTCAACTTATTTAGCTGGCAGCTGATTTTTTTCTGTCTTTAATGGAAGGGTGTGTAAACTTTCAAGCACAAGTGTGTGACTTCACTTCAAACTGAACTTTCCTCTTGTGATGTTTATGCTTTTTTTCTTTATAAGTGGTTGGAAAGCAGAAAAGATTTCAACCGGGTATAAAATAAATGTTTACATGATCACCCTATAGTGAACTGGAGCTCATCATCGCTGTCCTCTATGTCCCCCTCCACTTCCTGGCTCTCTCTCTGGGCCCTCTCTTTCTCACCCGTCTGGATGTAGTTATCCTCAATGAAGCCATCGTCGTCATCATCCAGCCCCGTCCGAGTCCCTCTGATAACTCCTATCTGACCGGACACGTTAGGGAAGGCCACCTCGTCTTGGCCATACTGGCTGACCCCGTCAGTCTCTTGGAGCAGGGAGTGTCTGTAGCTGGCCAGAAAGCGGTGGAAAAGGCGAAACTTGATGGTCATCACGATGAGGAGGGAGATGCTGAGAGCTGTGCCCAGTCCTGCGGCCAGATAGGACCACTGCAGTGATTTTGGGCTATCATCTGGTTCGGATACTTCTGATAAACAGCAGAAAATACTCATTACATTACAACTAATTACAATTATAGAGCCACAATACAACTGCGAGCCTCAGCTCACATTGCTTCCTTTACTTACTTCCAACCCCAGTATGGTTAGTGGTGCTGTTTTCTTCTAGCTCCATCAGTAGATGTCTCAGGGATCCCTTTGGCTCGCCATCTTCAAATATAGTGGCAGAATGTGCAGTCTGGATAAAAACATGGCAGAGAAGAACTGCCACAAAGACGCAGCTGCTCCACTGACCCATCTCTTTGTTCTGAGGGGGAAAACATGATAAATGACATTCTGAAGACATTATATTTATCAAGGATCATGTGAAGTACATAACGAAGCAAGCAAATGTTATCATCAGGGAAAATTAAAGAAATGAAGGCAGGGGGCGGTGATTAGCTCAGTTGGTTGAGCAGCCGCCCCATGAACAGAGGCTACAGCTCCTCAGCGCAGTCGGCCCCGGTTCGATTCCCGGTCCAGGTCCCTTTGCTGCATGTCACTCCCTACTCTCTCTGCCCCTCTCCTGTCACTATATACTGTCATATAAAGGCCACTAGTGCCCAAAAAATCCTTTAAAAAAAAAAAAAAAAAGAAATGAAGGCAGAAACTTGATCTCCAAAGACCAAAGATGCAACTTGATTTGAAACGTCATGCATGGTGAAAAGAAAAAAAGTTTGAAGGATTCTTGTACAGATATTTGGATAAACATCTATATTTGTTGCTCTATCCAGGCAGAATTAGAGTCATAAATAAGAGGATAGGAAACATTTACACTGCCATAAAATTTTGTGTCAAAACTCTGGAGAAGTCGGGAATGTTATCAGTCGCTCTGTTTGTGCTAATCATAGCATAACTGGCTAAGTTACAGTCGCACTCAAAATCATTCATACCCTCCAATTAAAGAATTCAAAAAATCAGCTGCCAGCTAAATAAGGTGAAATTGACTAAAGTGATAATAAATAAAAATTCTATGAAAATCATGACATTGATTTTTAATTGCGGTTCACCAGAAATATTTACAACAAAGAAACAAAAAAACAAAAACTAAACAAGCATAACGGGGCTCTGAAGCTAAAATTTTGTAGAGCAACACTTTGAGGGAATCACTGCAATCAGGTGTTTTCTGTAATGTCCAAAAAGACTTCTACACCTGTTGACAGGTATTTTGGTCCACTGTTCATGGGGAAGGTGCTCTTATGTGTCTGGGATAGTTTTGTTTGGTTGTTTTTTTATTATTATTATTATCATTTTCAACCAAAATTCAAAATTAATAATTTATGTCACTAAATTATAATTTTGTAAATTTTCTATTCATTATTAATATCTTCAGTTTCCTGTTATTTGAATAATTATTGTAATTTTAGCCTTTTTTAAATTGGAGGTTCTGAATAATGTTGATGATGACTGTGCTCTACTCTCATAACAGCTTATTCACTGAGCACCACTGCCTATAAAACCTTAAAAACATGACTGAGGTAATTATGCTATATGGCTATCAGTATGCGACTGTTCCATATTATAAAGTTCAGATGGGACGCAACCTCTTCCATAGAAATCATATTGAAGAAATCCTTTCTGGTTTGTCTTTTAGACATCATACACATCATAGATGTTACAATTTGTTTTCAAACTTTTAGGTCGGGGACCACCTATGACCCTCAGAGCTGCCATAGATTTAACAAGGTGTTGGAAACATTGCTCAGAGATTTGCTGCCAATCGACATGATATCATCACACAGTTGCTGCAGCTTTGTCGGCTGCACATCCATGAAGATGATCAAATCAAGTCAAGCACTTTACATGCATAGCAACAGCAGCAGAGTGTAAACATAATAACAACAGTTTATTCCATCTTAAAATCATCAGCAATCACACACCCAAGTTTATCACCAAACAAATAAAAGCATGCATACATACACACACTCACAAACACACATGTCCGGTTTGCTACCCCCGTGGGGTACATCCATTGACATAATGCATTTCCTAGCCCCTTACCCTAAACCCAACGCCCACAACTGATTGCCAAAACCTAACCCTTGCCCTAACTCTAACCTAAACCTAGTTGTAACCTAAACTCTAAAACCAAGTCTTGACCCAGAAAAATGGATTTTTCTTCGGCTTTTTTGTGAGGACCGGCCAAGATGTCCTCACTTTCCAAAAATGTCCTCAGTTTGTTGGTTAAACACGCAAAACAGTCCCCACATTGATGGCTGGACAAGTACACACACACACACAGACACAACTTATCACTCTCTCTCTCATGGCCTGTGGTTTTTGGTCACTGTGTCTTAGTTTTGTCATAGTTTTGCCTTGTTTCCTGTTTTATTTAGTAAATTTTTCCCTCCTGTATTTGTTCTCAGATTTAATTTCTGTTCCCTCCACGCCTGGTTTCCATTGGTGATCTGCACCAATTTCTTAATTAATTTCTTTATTACTCCCTCTGTACTCCTGGTTTTCTGTTGTTCCTGGCCAGGTCATCATCATTCCTTCCCTAGTTAGTCATCCTCGTCCACGTGCTGCCCTTTACCGCCCGTTTTGTGAAATAAACCTTGTTAAGCTCCTGCACCTGCCTGCCTCCTTCCTGCACTTGGGTCATCCACTCCCACACATCCTGACACACTCACACACACTGAATGGACACAGAGCCATGACTCAACCCCACCCCAAACAGACTGTCTCTAATAAATACAAACAAACAAACAAAAAAACCAAAAAAAAAAACGATGTAATTGAAAATATGTCTTGGCACCAGATAAAGACACAATATCCTAGGGGTCCATCCTGCCCCACTCTCAACCACAGAGGTTGTCACCATGGAAACCACCCAGATAAGGGCAGATCGGGCCCACACCACAACCATAGGGCTGCAGCACAGGACCCCAACTACCCAGACAAGGACAATCACCATGGCAACAACCATGCAGTCAGAGCAGGCATAGCTCCTGATGTGGAGGACCACCATGAGGAAAATACTGGACTGGAATAAATTAATAAAGACAAAGATCAAATTAATCTGAAAACAGTTCCAACAAAAAATAAATACATAAAACGTTAATATTCATTCTGCTGCTGTGGCACATCGGCTTCACGGTTGGACGGGTCGTGTGTTCAGAGATGCTATTCTGCATGTTTAGTTGAACTGGTAATTTAATTTCCTGTTGACTTTCTGTCATCTCCAACATGCTTTCCAATTCCCCGACCTCTGACATCAACAAGACATTCTGGTCCAGACAACTGCTGCTCATGTTTTCTCTTCCTCAGACCATTCTGTGGAAACCAGATGGTTGTGTGTAAAAATCCCAGTAAATACTCACACCAACAACAATGCCACGTTCAAAATCACTTAAATCCCCTTTTTTCCTCATTCTGGCAGTTTTAAGAGAGTCATAAATTAAATAAGTTGCGACTGAATAATTGGCTAATTAGATATTTCTGTTAGCAAATAATTGAACAGGTGGCCAATGAACATATATAAAGCTTTCTATTAAACCTACTAACTTTGTCTTTATTGTCAGTGATTCTGTTTTTCTTTTATTTATTCTTTTTCTGTCCACCAGAGAGTGGATGGAAAAGTTTCTCAGTTCAAATCCAATCCACTTTATTTAAAGCACCTTTTACAAGGTGTTTCCAAAGTGCTGCACATACTCATAAACTAAACGAGAACAGTATCATTTCAAATGACTAATCAATAGATGAAAATACATAATACTTAAAGAGATGATTAAATAAGTAAAATAGAAACCACAAAATAAAAACAGATCAAAGAATGGTAAACATACTGACATAAAAAAATAAAAAAAAAACTGACATAAAAGACAACAGAGGACCACACAACTACAAGTAAGAAAAAAAATCTTGGCCACTTTTAAAATAAGCAAAAAAAAAAAAAAAAAAATTTTTTTTACTTGTAATAAGAAAAAAAAAGTTTTTTTTTCCTCGTAATAAGCAAAAAAATAAAAATAAATAAATCTGCAAATAGAACAAGCAAAGTTTTCTTGATAAGATTTCTTGAAATAAGAAGCGTTGCCTTAAGTTCCTATATCTCACTGACATGTTTCTCTTTAGGTAATTTTGTCTTATTTTGAGCGTAATGAGATATTGTGACTATAAATTAGAAAAATGTACTTGATAAGATTTGAGTTTTTGCAGTTTAAAAGTAACTTTGAGTCATAAACGTACAAGCCTTTTTGGGGATGGCTAATTTTACAATGAAACAGATAAATAATAAGTTATGATCTGAGAATGGAGAACTACAGCTGACCTGCATCAACGACTTTGCTAACTTTGGTTCTGTGTTTCATTTATCCAATATCAGATGAATGGGGAGCCATGGAAGCCACTTTCAGCATCTATAGTTTGTTTTTCAACTGACTAATGAGAAAGTTGTAACATCTAAATAGTGTGGGAGCACTAAAGGCATGGAAATAATAATAGAAAATAATAAATAAACCAATGGCATGGTTCGAGTCCCCGACAGGACTCCTAGGTGAACCACTGTGGACCCCTGAGCAAGGGGAAGTTCAGAATTTTTGACATAGGGCCTCATTTACAAGTGAGCCAGAATACTACTTATCACTGAAGACGGTTTCAACATATTTCATCCCGTTATTCTAGTTCCAGGAGGTTGCTGATGCTAATGCTAGTGGAAGTCAATAGGAATCTGCTAGCCTGTCATTAAAACCAATCTTATCCACTCCACAGAAGATCTGAGGCAAATCAGCAAGATTATCTGTGTAAATGCCGTGTTAAACTAGTAAACTTGTGTGTTAAACTAGTAAAACTAGCCTTGTATGACAAATTTTGCATTACATATTGAAGAACTAGTGTCTAACCAGCTTACTACCTTTGCCAGTGTATTTCAGTTCATAGAGACATGGTGACAGTTAGTTTGATGAAAAAAGTTCAAAATCATCTTCAAAATCCAACACATCATGCCTTTCAGATGTAGCCATATTTGTGTAATCAAATTCCTTCATGCATGTAGCAGCAGATGACATCACTCTGCTGCCAAATACAAGAAGTAAAACTTTGTAAAGTGTTTCAGCAGCAACAATCAAAATGCAAGTTAGTTTTATTTGTAACATTATTCTATTAACACGGCATTTACACAGATAGTCTGAAGTTATACATGATTTGCCTCGAATGTTCTGTGGAGTGGATAAGATTGTTATTAATGACAGGCTAGCAGATTCCTATTGACTTCCACTAGCATTAGCATTGGTGACCCAATGGAACTACAATAACGGAATAAAATATGTTGAAACCACCTTCAGTGATCAGTAGTATTCTGGCTCACTTGAAAATGAGGCCTTATGTCAAAAATCCTGAACTTCCCCTTTAACCCCACCAACTGCTCCCTGGGTGCTTTAAGTAGCAGCCAACTGCTTTCTGATACTCACAGTACAGAGATGGGTAAAATGCAGAGCCCTAATTTCCCCTCGGGGATCTTATCAGTATAACAAAAACCGAAAAAAAAAAAAAAAAAAAAAAAAAAAAGGAAACATGCTGGTTTGTGGCACAGGAAGGAAACATTAACAATTATTTTTAAAATATAATCCAACCACCAGTTTTTCTGTCACATGATGTTTGGGAGTTGTCCTGTCAGGGCTTGAGTAACATTCATTATTACAGTCCTGACTTGCTCACGAAATAACTTTAGACAATCATTAAACTTACGTGTTAGATTTTGATTTTATTCTAATAAATCAGGCATTTGTGGAATCACAGCTTTGAGGGGCTTTTCATTTCAACATTAATAAGCATTTATTGAGCAATGATACAATACCCGACTGATGTATTATGATTTACACATCAAATACAAGATGATCAGAACCAAAGACACCAAACAATCTTCTTCCACAAATGGCAAAAACTTTTTTAAAAACATGAAAAAGACCCACCTGAACAGAAGGGCTGACAGAGCAGACGTCTCCGAGTCCTGACTTATGTTTAAGTCTTCTTCTTCCGCATGTTTGGAAATAATAAAGACACTTTCTGGGCAAAGGTTGATGGCATGCCATAATGCCACCCTCCCTGCACCACGGCCTCAACACAGAGTCCTGTTAATGGGTTACTTGAACAGGTTTATCATTTATCTTGCTTCTGTACGTCCATTTGAACTTTTTCCTTTTTCAGCCAGGAAAAAGAAAAGATTTTACATTTAGAATCTGAAATAAACACAGTTTATTGCTTAAAAAAATCAGCTGTGAGAGGATATAAAGAATAAATTTGGGGTTAAGAAAAGAAAAAGGAGTTTCCCCAGTTGTTGCATTTATGCCGACAGGCCAGACAGTGGCGCTGTAGTCACATCACACCACAACATACCTGCATTTCTGGTTTTGGAATTTAATGTCAAACAAAATAAATAAACAAAATGATAAACATAGATAAAAACAAAAACAAGAATTAATCAAACAGAACTGTATCAAATATTTTTTTTAGGTTAGAAAAAAGGATGAAGTAAATATTTACCTGTTCCTTACTCTGGTATAATCATAACTTATTTTTCCCAGTTTTACTGATTATAAAATGTCACATGATAGTAGGGTAATAATAATAATAATGATAATAATAATAATAATAATAATAATAATAATAATAATAATAACAACAACAACAACAACAACAACAACAACAATAATAAAAAAAAGGACATAAATAAATAGTCCTTTCATACAGAGATCATTTGAACTAAAGGTTTTGCATGAAAATAATCAGGATCTCAACATTCAGAATCTGCCTGTTAGTGATAACAATATAAGGCTGCTGGTGGTGATAAATGCATGTGGAGATGGATTTTTATTGCAACTCTATTAAAAGAAACTGGTTGAAACAGGTTAACACTTCCATTTTTATCAGTTCTTTCTATTTCTTGGATGCATCCTGACAAATGAACATTAAATTGCTGTAGAGCACAATAGATCGAGAATAAACCTTCAATTATTTTTGCTCAGACTGGTCAGTGTGCGCAACATTTCCGGCTTTCTACTAAATTATCTTGCAGCGATGAAGAGGGTGCAGGTGAACTTGACTTTCCTGAACAAAATTGCTCATTAAATTACATCTCTGCCCCCATATGAGACCATAATGTGTCATCAACAGGGCTCAAAACATCACAAGAAATGTCACTCAGGGTCTCATTAGACACAGCATTCTTTAAATCCCCAAGGCCCTCGTTTACTGAGGTCTAGAATAAAGAATGCTAATTTGTTTGCGGTTCAAACAGATTGCGCGCACTGTGTCTTTATCATTTGTGGGTGATCTACTAAGATTGTTCATGCAATAGGTAACAGGCACAAACAGTAGTATTTAAATGAGCATTTACCATGTCTTATGGTACATGGAAAGTTCAGGAAAGCAAGAAAGCTGTAAATGCAAAATTGAATTTGATCCAGAGACTGAGATATTAGTAGAGGGAGAAGATAAAATACATACTATCAAATAATTATAATATGTATAAAACAAATAAAAACAATACTTCAGGTATTCCTGCAGAATCGAAGAGGAAGCCAGTCTAAGAGGACATGGACGAGGAGTTCAACTAGAACGAATGAAACCTTGAAGATGGTCTGACATTACACATGGAGTACGCACTCTCTGACACTATTGTCCCTTTTAGACTCGATCTGGAGAGTGGTAACAGTGTGGTCTTTGTCTTTCATACTGTTTGTGTTCAGACTAACATTCCGCTCTTTTACCTCGGAGCTGTAGTGGATATCTGACCCCCTTCAGACTTGCATTGCGGAATATTTGCAGTAAAGTCCATCCGCTCTTGAACCAGAGGCGTCCTTTCAAAGAAATCGCTTCCTTGCAGACTTCTTACATCCCATCCACATTCAGATATGTGGAAACGCACTGGATAGGTCGACAGAGTGACAGTTGTCCTTTCAACCCTGTCCGGAACATTTATTGTGCATTTTACCGAAACAACGTGCAGCAACATTTCCGCTCTTACGACATGGAGGCTAGCCGGTGCATGTCCACTACAGCTCCGACACAAAAGAGCGCAACATTTGTCTGAATGAAAACGGTATAAAAGACAAAGGGCCAGATCTACTAAGATCCAGATTTGAGTGAAGTAATTTGCCCGTGTAATTCAGAATTTTGCACGAGAGGCTGAACCACAGTTTGTGGGGGATTTACAAAGAATGATTGTGCAAATAACAGGGGGTGCAAACGTGTTGGAAACGGCCCTATATTAATTAGGTTTTGTGTGTTTCGAGGTTTGCAGCAAGGCAAATTCCAAGAGACGACAGCGCTAAAGGTAATACCACCCACAAAGAGATATATTAATGGAGGAGGGAGGGAGAAAATATAATTTAAAATAAGTATGATAAATATGAAAATTTAAATATTACAACATGTATCCGTGCAGTCTCAGAAGTGACCAGTTTATAAAAAAGCATGGATCAGGAGTTGCAGAACAAATGAAAGAGTCTGCAGCTCCGACATGGTCTCTGACACTGTCTCTCTATTACACTCAAGGTGCACCAACGACTTCAGAGGCTCACGCGGTCAGATGACTGTGATCCTGTCCAGCCGCTAAAATCCAAGTTAAAATGTGACGTTGGCAAAAAGGGAAATAAAGAGACACAATTAATGCAGCTTTAGTTTCCATTAAGCTGCACAGCAGCTGCAAACTTTCTGTTTCATTTGTCCAGAATATTTAACATTCACGTGTTAAATAGTGGTGTTTGATGGTGATTTTTACTGAATTCAACAATGAGAAATAAATTCATTGCCCTCATTGCTCATAACATATTATTCTGAATCAGATGAGTGTGTCCAGAATTGTCCTTCTCAGAAGTTTTTTGTGCACAAAGCTGCAGTTTGCACCTGCTTTTCAGACGCACTGACAATTCACGCAAAAAACCAGCAAGGCAATCCGTCTCATGGTTGATAAATCACTTTGGGAGTGCTAAATCAATATATTTACATTTTCTCCTCCCATCACACGCACAATTGCATGTAAACACCCATATATTCATAGCAGCAGATGTACTAAATGGATAAAAGGCACTATTTAGCATGTTTGAAAGACCGAACCCTTTTAGCACACTGTTAGTCCATCAGTTTGTACATTTTTTTGCGCATGCAATGAGATAGCTCACATTTTTATACGGGCAAACCTTTGATAGATCCGGGCCAAAGTCTGCACTATTGCTACTTTCCCGAGCAAGTCTGAAAGGGCCCATCTCATAACAGCGGAAATGTTGTGGCTGAATCAGGGGCTCTGCTAGGGATTTTGGGCCCAATGAAAAGAAATCCAAATTAAACCGCCCTTGCCTGCCTTAAGATGGCTGAAAGTTTTGATGCTGTTCTACACAAAATGATTCTTTAATGATATTTTTCACCAGCATACCCATATTTGTGAAAAGAAGTTACTTAGTGGGGAAGCACTAAAAGTTCAGTGAAGTTGATTGAGATTCTTTTTATTACCTGCAAGACTGATACTGTACATTCTAAAACCCATCTCTTTCTTTGGATACTTGAACATTTCATTCTCTTCAGATCAATTACCTTACAAAACAACATGGCAGACGTCTGCTGCAGCTCATCTGTTCGGAACATGCTAAACATTTGCCTGCATTGATTATTTGACTAAAACAAGAGTGGGGTACATTTCCGAAACAAAAACACTTAACAATAGAGCTGCATTATAAATATACTGTTTGTGTGATTTCAAGTTTACAGAGCATCATATTTTTTCAGTATTACAATGGCATCATGGAGCCCCTGTGGGCCAGTCATGCGGCCTCTACAATCCTTCTCGTTTTTCCCCCCTTTTCCCTCCCGGGGCTGAATGCAGAGAAATGTTCCAGACAGGTTTGAAAGCACGGCTGTTGCTGTGAACACTACAATCAACCAATCTGCAGCATTTCCTGATATCTCAGCAAGGCCAGGACGTAAGAAGTTCACAAAATAGTGATATGTTTGAAAAGACAACTCCAGTTAAAGATGTACCACAAATATTTTGCAATGTGTCTGAAAGCGGCTAGCAGCTGCAGAGCAGCAGCTGGATCTGAAGGGGGGAGCTGAGCTGATTTAAAAATGGGACTTTGGCGAAATAAAGAAAATAAAAAGACATAACTAATTTTAGCTTTAACTACCATAAAGCTACATTGGCTACAAATGTTTTGATGTGTTTGTCTAGAATGAGTCTGTGTTAAATAGTGATGTTTGCTTTTATTGTTTTTTTTTTTTTAACTAAATAATAAAAACAGCTCATAAGTGATTTTAACCCAATGCTGCATGTCTGCAGTCCTGCACCATTGGCTTGTTGCTCCTCATACAACTATTAGCAGGTAAAGCTGCCACAGTTAGTAAAGTACCTGTTTTTCTGACGTGTTAATATAAGTGGAAAAATAGCCACCACAATCTGTTTCACGGTTGATGAATCACACTACGTGTGCAAAGCTGATTTGTCTGCATATTCTCCTCCCAATATTTAGCAATTCTGGTAGAAACACCCAGATTGCATATTGATCAACAGTAGACAGGCTAAATGGATTGCCAGCACTATTTTGACTGTTTAACCTGCACAAGCAGAAGGTTTCTGCGTGTGCAATCAACTTTGCACTGGTTTTAGTACACGCAAACCTTTCATGAACCAGGGCCTTAGTGTAAACCCGGGTATGCTTCACCATGGTTCAAGAAGCAAACTTGGAAAAGGGAAGAAATGTAACCCTTAAAGTTATACCATGTTACTTTTGGCCACTAGGAGCACTGAACCTGCAACGGCGCCAATGTCTCACAGGCCTCACGGCAATGACACAAATTTAAATCTCCTCTCCCGTGTTTGGATATTGAAATAAACGATTCCATCAAGATTCAAGAATTTTCTAAAGGATTTTTCACCATTTGAGGATTTACCCCTGGTATGCACCTCTGTTTAATTATATATGTTTACATAGCTGAAACATCACACACACAAACACACACACACGATGCAAAGATAAATGCGCAATCAAAACCGGCCACGAAACCAAGTTGTAGTTTTGAGCACTGAATGAAGTCGTAACTTTGGCAAAACTCACGTTTGTTATGAGAACGTCTGGATTAGCTCAGTTTACGGGCCATTACAGTGGCTCTGCTTCCTTCTGAACAGCGTATGAAAACCATACAACTAAACCAAGCAAACTGCCGATCGTTCTGTTACTTCTTTGATATTTATATGAATTACAGAGAATGCATTTATTGCTGCAAACCAGCCACAACTGCGCAAAATGTTTAGGGAGTCACGTTTGCTTTGGTCTTAAGTAATTCTAGCTGCGTTTTGCTGACAGGAAACTATAGGCAGCTCATACGGCTCTGATTGACGTTTTGAATAAATGCTGACTGAAAAAAAAAAGAAAAAAGAAAGAAAAGCATCACATTTTCGTATGTTCACACAACAGCCAAACTTACTTACCAGTCTAATGATACCGTGGCAAACAGAGAGTGGGCTTTGCTTCCACACTTATATCTCCAGCGACTGAATTCTTTTCCAATGTCCACTCGTGTTTTTGATCTGCCGTGATCCCTTTGCCTCTTTTTTTTCTGGCCTGCTCAGACATCACTTTCACCTCTTTTCTTTCTTCCGCCATGATTATGCTTCGAGTAATGAGAGAAAGTAGCACAAGTAGAGCTTTCTGTGTTTATGGATGAGGATGGATGAGTTTATGGATTTCATCAACGGCCCGCCTCTCCAAAGTTACGATGTCTGGTTTCTGCATAGGGCAGCCCGCTCAGAGTGCTGACACACGTCAGTCACTGTATATTGGCCCGAAAAATCATCTAATACTGCTCATTTTAGGCTTAATGTCAGAGTCAAAAGTTACATGGTATAACTTTAAAAAGAAACTTTTTTAAAAAAGCTTTCATTTCTATTTATCAACATAATTAACTTTAAAAAAAATGACTATAAATTAATTTAACTTACAACCAGCCAGAAAGACGGCTCTAATAAAAGACACAGCAACTTCAAAGCCTGTTGTAATCTACAGTACTCTCGTACCCATCAGCTCTAAGTGTGAAGTCTTTTCATCTCCGAGCTTTCTTCTCATATTTTCCCTCCAGTTTCAAACAGCCGTAACCGTTATTTTCCACCTTCATGTCAGATGAGGTCAGATCATGCTGTAATTTCAGATTTTCTGAAACTGTAAGAACCTCTTGAACAAGATTAACATTTCATTTGGACCCTGTCCTCGACTTAAAATATATACTTTTTGTTTTGTTTTGTTGTTTTTTGAGGGGAAGGCTTGTTGTTTTAAAGGAGCCCTATCATGAAAAATGGACTTTTAAGAGCTTTTCAGCATGTCAGTGTGTTATTTCCTCATCAAGAAATGATTTAAATCGTTATTTTTCTTCATTCATGCATATTTGAGTAATCTACATGAATATTTAAACCAAGCGCTACCTCCCTGCAAACGGCTGACTACCCACCCTGTTACGTATGAAGGTGGCACCAATCACGAAAGTCCAAATGCGCACGCTCAGTATCGTAGCAAGACGCCCTCTGTTGAACAGAAACTCAGAGAATCATATACACACTCTCTGAGGAAGAAACTAACACCTGCAGGAAGATTTCCTCAGAGACAAGCAGCCATCAGCTAACAGACGTTTGCTCCAGAGTTCAGGAGAATTTTCTTCCTTTTTCTTTCTTTTTTTTAAGCTCTATAGGACAGCAAGTTGGGAAAAATGCAGTTACGTTCAGCGTAGTTATGTTCAGCGTGGGAGTTTATTTGTTGTACCTACTGGATGAATCGACTTGCCAGAAGTGGTTGGATTATAACTTAAGGAGCAGGGGAAAAAAAACCTCAACTTTGTGTGAACTTCACTCCTGACAACTTCATGAATCTCGGGCAGTAAAGTGTTTTTTTCTCTGGGATTACTTCTGAAACCTGACGCAGTTCCTACTATAAAAACGCGCATGAACAGACAACAACACTGGTGAGTCAACACATCTCTCAGCTCAATGCTAACTGTTAGGCTATGATTTGTTCGCTAATTTACTTACTTGTCAGGGGTCTCTGTGGTACTTCTGTGGTACAGCGTGTACTTCAAACTCCATAACAGACTCTGGGTTGAGCGCATACAGCTCCATAACAGGCTGGTCTGTTTTATCCCGTCGATCGGAGTCCGATTATCCATCAATGTTTACAAGATCCATGTGAGTGCTGCTTAGCTCAGCGCTAACTGTTAGCCTATGATTTGTTCGCTAAATTACTTGCTTGTCAGAGGTCTCTGTGGTACTTCTGTGGTACTTCTGCGTATACTTCAAACTCCATATCAGACTCTGGGTCGAGCGCATACAGCTCCATAACAGGCTGGTCTGTTTTATCCCGTCGATCGGAGTAATTATCCATCAATGTTTACTACTAACATCCACATGAGAGCTGCCGGTGCCGGTGCTACAGACAATTCTGTGACCCTTCAGAATAAAGGCCTTTACACACCTACTCCGAATATTTCGTCCGAAAGATTCGCACGGCAAAAGCTTTAATCAACTTAATATCAAGTCAACGGGAGCATTCACATCAGTGACAAAATTTCGTCTTGCGATTTTGCGACGTTTATTTTTTTGATCTGAGGTCGATTTTCTTAATATTCACATCCGACAGATACGCAATCCACCAATCAGAGAAGGCGCTCTGACCGTCACAGAGCTGGTCGCAAGCAAAAAGAGAAAGGAAAAAGAGAGAAGTGTCGCTTCGTCGCTGTTACTGCATCATTATGGCTCAGGTGTTATCACCTTCGTGTTGCAGGCAGCACTCTTGTTTGGCAAACGGGGGCTGGGGGGGTGTCACAGCTGAAGTAGCAGTGTTTTGCCTACAATTTGTAGCCATTCGAGGTTATTAGCTACAGGTGTTCCATTTAAAATCCCCATTTGCCATCTCCACGGTGAGATCAGCTGTTTTCAGCATCCAGAAGTTTCCCTGCAGCCGCCTCTCCCTCCGTCATTGCTGATGTGCTCACGTTCCTCTGGAATAACGGATGCGAGTTTGTTCTTTAGCATCATCGTAATTTCGCGTCGGACTAGGTGTGTATAGACAAAGACGTCGATATTTCACCTCCGAATTATTCGCAATTTCGTGCCGTTTATTCGCATCGGCCCCGGTGTGTAAAGGCCTTAAGTGTCTCTTCCGGGGCGACGTCATGAAATGGGCGTAAAACATGCTGCAATTGGTCGAGAGCTCCGCGGTTCCAGTACAGTCAGCCATCTTACTTCCGTGTTGGAAATTAGATGCATCGAAAAACTAATATTTAACACCAAATTAGTTTCTATAGTAACGATGGGAACATATCTAGCTTATAAATGCCTATATTTGACTTTTGGAACATTTGAAAAGCATGATACAGCTCCTTTAACTTTTAATCAATCTGCACAACTGAAAACAATTCAAGGTTTTAAGAATCAGGACAGAAATGATTTATCAAGAATCTAGATAAATTATCCACAACCCACAAGAACGACAGACATAACAGCCTCCACCTCACAAAATTCATGTGAAAATGAAAGCGATGCTGTTGGCCCCGCAGCCGTAAAGGGTAAGCGAAAAAGAGAGAAGACCTGAAAATACACAGACAGCTATCTCAAGTTCAAGTTCACCTTCAGGGACACAGATGGCATTGAATTTCCAATGTGTGTCATTTGTTCTACTGTGCTGTCAAACGAGTCTATGAAGTCATCAAAACTACAGCGTTACATTGATGGGTTTCATGTTTACAAACATTGCAGTTGCTCGTACAACCAGGGGGCAAAAAGCCTGTTTTGTATTGCAGTCTATGGCTAAACACACACTCATATCATTCATAAAAATATAAAGTAACCTAAGAAAAAAAAACAGAGAGTGTTGCATTTCAAATTATATTGAATAAATCTGTATTTTAAAGGAATAGTACACCCACAGAATGATGTAACTTTATTTTCTACTTACCCTCATGGTGAGCAAAACTCTGGACCACTTTTTTAATATCTCAAATGCAGCCGGAGATCAGGACGACTTCTCGTTTCCCCCCAACTTTCATATAATGGAGTTCGCCAGGGCCCGAGCCAAAAAGGTCCATAAAAGTCCACAAAAACTTGTCAGTATTCTTCCATACTGCTCAGCCAATGTAATCCAAGTGTCCTGAGTGGGTAGCATCCAGAATTTACTCGAAACAATGCCATTTACTATATTTTTAAGCCAAACAATACTACATCGCATGTCTGGTGAGCACGCCGATGCACGATCATGAAACTACGGAAGCCACGGCAGACGAGATCGAGCGTTCTCTTTTTCTTTCTTTCTTTGTTTTAAATCAATATCCAACCCCTCCTGTGTTTGTCCCAGTTCGTCTGCAGCTCTGGCGCTCTTAGTACAATGTAAACAGCAAATTTCTACTTCTACGCTTGCATTATCGGCAGAGCAGGCTCTGAACGCCGAGGCTTCCGTAGTGTCTCGAACGCACTTTGGCGCGCTTGCAGGAAAAAGGATATAGCACTGTTTAGGCTCTAAAAATTTACTAAATGATGTCGTTTCAAGAAAATTATAGACGCTACCCACTCAGGACACTTAGATTACATTGGACAAGCAGTATGGAGGAATATTGACAAGTTTTTGTGGACTTATATGGACTTTTTTAGCTCAGACCCTGGCGAACTCCATTATATGAAAGTTGAGGGAAAAAAAGAAGCCTTCCCGATCGCCGGCTGCATTTGAGATATTAAAAAAGTGCTCCAGAGTCTTGCTCACCATGAGGGTAAGTGGAAAAGTTTAAAGTTAAATCATTCTGTGGGTGTACTATTCCTTTAAGGTTGAAGTTATATAGCTTTGTTTTGATATGTTATTTCCCCATCCCATAGATACACACTGCAAAATTGGATACGCTCCCAAATACAGTGGATATGGAAAGTATTCAGACCCCTTTAAACTTTTCACTCTTTGTTTCATTGCAGCCATTTGCTAAAATCAAAAAAGTTAATTTTATTTCTCATTAATGTACACTCAGCACCCCATCTTAACAGAAAAAAACTAAAATGTAGAAATTTTAGCAAATTTATTAAAAAGAAAAAACTGAAATATCACATGGTCATAAGTATTCAGACCCTTTGCAGTGACACTCATATTTAACTCATATGCTGTCCATTTCTTCTGATCCTCCTTGAGATGGTTCTACTCCTTCATTGGAGTCCAGCTGTGTTTAAATAAACTGATTGGACTTGATTAGGAAAAGCACACACCTGTCTATATAAGACCTTACAGCTCACAGTGCATGTCAGAGCAAATGAGGATCATGAGGTGGAAGGAACTGTCCAAGGAGCTCAGAGACAGAATTGTGGCGAGACACAGATCTGGACAAGGTTACAAAAGAATTTCTGCAGCACTAAAGGTTCCTAAGAGCACGGTGGCCTCCATAGTCCTTAAATGGAAGAAGTTTGGGACGACCAGAACTCTTCCTAGACCCGGCCGTCCAGCCAAACTGAGCAATCATGGGAGAAGAGCCTTGGTGAGAGAGTAAAGAAGAAGCCAAAGATCACTGTGGCTGAGCTCCAGAGATGCAGTAGGGAGATGGAGAAAGTTCCACAAAGTCAACGATCACTGCAGCCTCCACCAGTCGGGGCTTTATGGCAGAGTGGCCCGATGGAAGCCTCTCCTCAGTGCAGACATATAAAAGCCCGCATACAGTTTGCCAAAAAACACATGAAGGACTCTCAGACTGTGAGAAATAAGATTCTCTGGTCTGATGAGACCAAGATTGAAGTTTTTGGAGTTAATTCTAAGCGGTATGTGTGGAGAAAACCAGGCACTGCTCATCACCTGCCCAATACCATCCCAACAGTGAAACATGGTGGTGGCAGCATCATGTTATGGGGGTGTTTTTCAGCTGCAGGGACAGGACGACTGGTTGCAGTTGAAGGAAAGATGAATGCGGCCAAGTACAGAGATCCTGGAAGAAAAGCTCTTCCAGAGTTCAGGAGCTCAGACTGGGCCGAAGGTTCACCTTCCAACAAGACAATGACCCTCACACACAGCTGAAATAACAAAGGAGTGGATCAGAACAACTCTGGACCATTCTGGACCGGCCCAGCCAGAACCCTGACTTAAACCCAACTGAGCATCCTGGAGAGACCTGAAAATGGCTGAACACCACCGTTCACCATCCAACCTGACAGAACTGGAGAGAATCTACAAGAAGAACGCAGAAGATCCCAAATCCAGATGTGAAAAACTTGTTGCATCATTCCCAAGAAGATTCATGGCTGTAGTCGCTCAGAAGGTGCTTCTACTCAGTACTGAGTGAAGGGTCTGAATACTTATGACCATGTGATATTTCAGTTTTTCTCTTTTAATAACTTTGCAAAAATGTCTACATTTCTGTTTTTTTTCTGTCAAGATGGGGTGCTGAGTGTACATTAATGAGAAATAAAATTAACTTTTTTGATTTTAGCAAATGGCTGCAATGAAACAAAGTGTGAAAAGTTTAAAGGGGTCTGAATACTTTCTGTACCCACTGTACGTCACATCCGTTCCGGATGTGGGGGAAAGGAGAGCGACTCTGCCATTGAAACCCATGTTAAACCAGCGTTTTTCACAGACCATTATCTACGACCAAATGGAATATTTAGACAAAACACTACCATCCTAAAACGACTAAAAGCCTGCAGACAAACATATTTTCAGTGCTGACTGGTATCCTCTTGATTTCAGCGATTTTGAGTGGTTTAATGGTGAGTGGTAGTAGGTGTTTTGGGCAAGTGGAATAACAAATATTGCTAGATCCAACGTTAAAATACTGATTCTCAAATTCGTATTTGAAGGTCCAAATGGCTTATTTCGAGGGTCTTAGGCCTCCGGACAGGGAAATCTCTATCTCAGGAAACTGGATATAATTGGCACCGACTGTTGTCCTTTTGTGTCTAAAGGGTTGAAGAGACACCCAATGGAGTGGCCTGAGGTGGCGTTCCCAGATAATAATGATAAATAATTAATAATTAATAACTTGATAATAATCACATCACTTGTAAAAAGTAGGTTTGCAGATTGTTGTTTACCCGTAACAAAATGTAGACTGCAAACGTACACATAGTTAGATTTCAGAGCCCAAAGACGTCTTTTTCTGTCCTCTCGCCGGATGGCTTGAAGCCACAACAATCGACTTTTCTTTTGGGTAGGAAGCCCAAAAAAATTTAAACCAGGGTCTCGGTGTGCATTTGTGGTACAAAAGGTAACACAGCAGCTCTGAGGCATTTTCAGAGGGTCTTCTTTGCCAAGCACACCTAGCTGGGGCCACTCACCATTAAACCACTCAAAATCGCTGAAATCAAGAGGATACCAGTCAGTGCCGAAAATATGTTTGTCTGCAGGCTTTCAGTAGTTTTTGGGTGGTGGTGTTTTGTCTAAATATTCCATTTGGTTGTAGATAATGGTCTATGAAAAACACCGGTTTAACATGGGTTTCAATGGCAGAGTCACGCTCCTTTTCCCCCACATCCGGAACGGATGTTACGTATTTGAGGGCGTATCCAATTTTCCAGTGTGTTTCTACTCTCAGCTAATTACCGTACTTTACGGATTATTGAGCCTGCCTAAATACAAAGTGCACCCACTAGAAAATGAGATTTGTACATATACAGGCCGCCGCACATTTGTCAATAAGCTCCAGGTATCCACATTGTAACATGAGATATATCGCTGCTGTCGGGTGCAAACCTCCTCCAAAACGGTTATTTTTCAGGAAGTGACAAAGAACATGTGGTTTTGTAAAACCTGGACACATCATCAAACTTTGGATTGAGTTTTTTTACACTAACGTAATATATTTGATTATATTCATTTTTTTATTTACTTTTTAAATGTTTTCATCAAATCAAGCTCACATTAAGTAGAGGGTTTTTTAATGATGTAAAACAGAGATAGGAGGTTTGTACCTGACAGCGACGATATATAGGCTATGTGCCGACCGTAAATGTTTCATTTTTTTTTCTGAACAGTGCCTGTAACAGCTGGTTAAAACATCTCCAACGTTTCACCGGTGGACACTAATGCCAAGCTTACACACAGGAGCTCCACCCAGAGATGCTAGAATGAACGAACGAACAAGTACTATTGCCCCGTGAGTTCAGAGTTTCGCAAATTGTGTTTTTCTGTTGTTGTTGTTGTCTGAGTAGCGAGCTGCTCTTCTCACCTGTACTATGGAAGTACGTATCGTGGACGGGCGACTCTGAAAAGTGTGTACAACACCCTGAAAACTAACAGAAAGCTAAATCTGGACTCACGGGACAATATTACTCGTTCATTTGTTCATCAAGGCATATGCCACCTCTGGGTGAAACTGAGCCTCCCCCCACAGTCCCCTGAGTTGGACAAGTGGGCAGAAGCGTTTTCTAGCTGACCCAGTCATTCTCTGAATCTTGCAGCACTGACTTTAGCTTAGCTTAGCTTAGCATAGTTGCTGTAATCGGGTGGTTTCAAATAGCATCACTTGGATAGTAGCAAAGGCAGCACGCATGCACAGCAACCCCAACTTCTGTAAACAGGGTTGCCACCAGATGCTGCGCATGCGTGCTGTCTTTGCTACTATCCGCGGTGCTTCGCCTATGATTCACCTGTACTTCCGCGGCATATAGTTCCCTTATTGAATGCCGCCTAGTCAGTCTTTTAATGTGAAATCGTTTTTTTTTTTTTATTGTGTACATATATATATATATATCTATTTATATATATATAGATATATATAGATATATATTTGTGTATATGTACATGCTCTTATATTTTGGGTTTTCTTTGTGAAGGGCAGCGGGCGGGAATGTTTTTAAACTGTAAAGCGCTTTGAGTCACGCAACTTGCTGGAAAAGTGCTTTATAAATAAAGATTGATTGATTGAGTGATTGAGTGATTGATTGACTGATAACTCTGCCATGCAGCCATTTTTGCCCCCCAGTCTCTTTCTGATGGTGGAGTCATGAACACTGACCTTAATTGAGGCAAGTGAGGCTTGCAGTTCTTGGATGTTGTTCTGGGGTCTTTTGTGACCTCTTGGATGAGTCGTCGCTGTGCTCTTGGGGTAATTTTGGTCGGCCGGCCACTCCTGGGAAGGTTCACCACTGTTCCATGTTTTCACCATTTGTGGATAATGGTTCTCACTGTGGTTCTCTGGAGTCCCAAAGCTTTAGAAATGGCTTTGTAAACTTTTCCAGACTGATAGATCTCAATTACTTTGTTTCTCATTTTTCCTGAATTTCTTTGGATCCGAGCATGATGTCTAGCTTTTGAGGATCCTTTGGTCTACTTCACTTTGTCAGGCAGGTCCTATTTAAGTGATTTCTTGATTGCAAACAGGTGTGGGGGGTGTAGCTAGAGAAATTTAACTCAGCTTTCCAAAGAGGTCATAAACCCCAGATTGTTTATGTTTTAACAGAGGGGGCAATCACTTGTTCACACAAATCTGTGGAGGTTTGGATTTTTGTCTCCCCTTATGAATAAAAATTGTCATTTAAAAACTGAATTTTGTGTTTACTTGTGTTATCTTTTGTCTCACATTTAAATTTGTTTGATGATCTGAAACATAAGTGTGACAAACGTGCAAAAAAATAAGAAATCAGGAAGGGGGCAAAACTTTTTCACACAACTGTAAATGTACTTATTATTTATAAAGTGCACATTAGCAGCAAAAAGAAATAAAGAACACCTCTCTGCTCAGCATGATGACATAACCAGCGTTGCAAACATAGAATTGAAGTGACTAGATCGCTGTAACTGTATAATATTAATAAAGAAAAAGAGGTTATTGGATCGGATTGCTGGATCGGCCTCATTCATCCCATATCCAGTCAAACCACGCATCTCTAATTGAATCCTTATATCATCTACTCTAAAAAATGTTCAGAAACACCTAATTTACAAAACCCTTTGGAGAAAAATGCTAAGAACCAAAAACCAGAAACAAATCTGAACTGTCCAACTTTAAAAGGAAAAGGCTGAATGGATCCAAGTGACTCCCTCTCTCCCTGCTGTGGGGGAGGAGAGCGAGCCGGAGACAAGCTTCATCATCAAAGCTTGATGAGTTGTATGCATACACAAGAAGCTTTGCAGCAGAGTTGTCCATCACGCTGTTTCTGTGAATATTTAAAAACATGCAGGGTCAATGCTGATTATGTTGCTTTTTGATTTAATCAGCTTCTGTGTCATTATAGAAATAATGATTTTCAATTACTGATATCTGACGAGTGCATCAAAACGTCTTTTCCAAGCGTACATGATTTCAATCTCGTTTTTCATAATGTGACATCACGACAGTGTGTTTGATCTCTGAAATGGCAGCATCAGAGCAACACCATCGGGTTTTAAACTCACATTTTATTCATGGTTTTTTTCAAGAACTGTGTGAATAAATCACTGCATAAATTCAAGAATGCATCAGAAAAAAAACATCAGATGAAAAGGAATCAAATCTTCCTCTTTGGTTCCTTTTTTGTTGTGAATCACGCTGGAATAAGGTGGCTGATAAATTCTCCAAAGGATGCT
The DNA here is from genome assembly GCA_023101725.1 of Atherinomorus stipes. Lineage (NCBI taxonomy): Eukaryota > Metazoa > Chordata > Actinopteri > Atheriniformes > Atherinidae > Atherinomorus > Atherinomorus stipes. The sequence goes on from JALJCO010001435.1 coordinate 113,817, forward strand.
ATTTTCTGACAACTGAAGTTATAAACAGAGGCACACATGCATCAGAAGCTGGCTGCTTTAAACACAAACTTACATTTTTACTTTAAACACTGTTGAACTGGGTAGCATTTGCAAGGAATTATAATTTGCAGCTGACTTAGAAAACAACAGACTGTTCGGAACTGGAGCACAGCAGCTGATAAGGGCAGCTCCATGCACAAAATGTATAAAAATATGTGACATTTTGCCTAAATTTAGAAAAACCTTCAGTTAAAATGAAGGACACGAGAACAGATCCAGCAGATACTGAGCTCAGGCTATTAGTGTGTCAGTTATGCAGCTTCCCCTTCATAGATGCCTTTTCATGCACAGTAAGACTGTGAATCGATCAGAACAAAAAGTCTTTTCAACATTTGATTAGAGTAACAAGTCATTACCTCGTGAGTCATGCTGTTATTTACTCTGCAGTGTATTTTCAACTGTCGCCTCACAGCCAGAAGTCTGTCATTCCAGTCTCGGATGGGGCCTTTCCATGACAGTTTGCATGTTCTTCCCATCTCTGGGTGCGTGTCGGTTCAGTCTGGGGACCCCGACTTTTCCGAAAACATGCATGTCAACATGCATCTGTGATTCTGAAGTGAACGATTCAGTGTGTGTACAATTGTCTTGTTTGTGCATGTGATGGACTGGTGACCCATACGGGTGAACCCCATATGTTGCCCCATGTTATCTGGGATCGGCTGCTGCCCTGCCAGGGACGCCTGCAGAGATTTTTTTTAGGGGTGGCCATTGGGTGGCCAGAGAAAATAGCAGGGTGTCCAAGGGTTATTAAAGGATAACTTTTGTTTCTTTCCACCTGAACGTTATTTCTAGGAATTTATACATGTATTTACTCACCAGTAACATGTCTGCATCACTCTGACTCCTTTGGATCCTACTGTATTCAGATCAGTCGTAGATCCGCGTATATCCATACAATGGCGTGACGTGGGCAGAATGAATGGGCCTCTGTAAAGGGCATTATCTACCCCAAACTGCCTTACTTTCACCAATGCACTGCAAAATCTCAAATTTAACCAAGTATATTCTTCTAATTTCTAGTCAAAATATTTCATCACACTCAAAATAAGACAAAATTACCTTAAAAAATTTTCAGTGAGAAATAGGAACTGTTTTTTTTAAAGACAAATGCATCTTATATCAAGAATTTCACTTGTTCCATTGGCAGAATGTTTTTCTTATTATGAGCAAAAAATATATCTTTCTTTACTTATTAAGTGGCCAAGATTTTTTTTATTTGCTTGTAATAAGCAGTTCAGTGTGTGTTGCAAACAAATGACTTCACAAAGCTTCACTATGACAACCTCGCCCACACTGCAAACTGTAGCTGATGACGGCCTCAGTTGCCCTCAGTTGTAATGTGAACAAACTAAACAGGCGTAGTGTGGTGTCAGCCACACTCCTTCGTAAATGCTAATGTGAAAGGGGCATTAGAAACTTGTTGGGGCAGTTGTAGGTGGTGCCTTCCTGGATGAATTTGCATAATTAGGCGTCATAGACCTGCGGGGGACTACGGCAAAAGAGCAATAGCAGAAAATGGTAGGTCTATTGTAATATTTTTATCTATTTTATTTTTATTAGCTTATAAAGATTTTGACATTCAAATGTAAGCAAATGTGGCAAGGGCACGTAAAAAGGCTAACTTAGCTTTTATTTATAAAACTCTGACGCCACTCTGGGACTTTCACCCAGAAACTAACCTTACTCAGAAGATATCAGGTTCGTATGCACTGATGAGGCTTGAGATGAGGTTTCCACAATACAAAAGGTTTATTTAAAAAGAGACAATTAAAACCCAACAATTTAAAATAGTGACTGCTGGAGCTTACCGGGTTCCGATGGGCTGGACACAGGTGGAGGAATCCCACGAAGTCACCCCATACGCACACACCCCAGCACACGTGAGGACACAACAAGCATGCAGAAGAGGGTTCACACCAAACCAAAAGAGGGATTCCAACCCTGGAAGGCACCACCTCCACGGGATCAAGCTCGCAGCAATCGGGACATATCTATGACGCCCGGACAAACACCCAGCCTCAGCGCATGAACAGAATAATGCCGCATAAACCGTCCTCAATGACAGAGGGAAGAGGCGCAGTTCACTCCGGAACTGGTAAACAGAGACTTGACATAAATAAAGGGTAAGCAAAGCAGCAGTACTCCTGTGTTTGGTGCCCTCAGAGCAGAAGACTGCTGCAGCACTGCCAGTGATGTGGACCGCAGCACCCAGCAGCTGCTCGTCTTCACTGCTTCTAAACGTCCTTTCAACAGACATAAATATATGAGCTTTCAAACAAGATGAGAATATGCTTCAGAATGACGACACTTACCGATCACTGCAAAGGGTTTGTCAGGAGGGGCGTTCTTTTGACAGCACTAGCACAGCCAAGCTAGTAACCTACAAATGGAGTTGGTTAATGGCTACCACCATTCAACATGAAGACGGGGGGATCCAGCGTACATACCACATTGATTCCAGTGTGGTCTAGGCTGGCGATCACAACCGAAGATCTACACGAAAGACCAACTATAAGCACAAAGCCTCTGGCCCAATACTGAACATAAAGACGCGAGGCACATACCTTCCGTGACTGCTGGAAGTCACGTGATCAACAAGTCAGGTGAGTTGCTTGACGTCAGGAGACACTGAGTTCTAGCAAGATCTTACCCGTCTTATATACGTCACTGCTGACCACTGATTGGCTATACACGTGCACACAATCTCATCCTGCCACACAAAGCATGCATCAGCCTGTTAATAGTATATAAATGAAAAAATATCATTTTTGTTGGGGGGGGGTGGCCAGCTTTTTGTACAAGGGGGCCATGGCCACCCCTTGGGGACGCCACTGTGCCCTGCCACAACCCTGATTAGGATAAATCATAGAAAGAGGATGGATTAGCCAAATCAAAATGTTCAGCAATACATGTATCAATTACTCACAAAAAGTTAGTGATATCAGGCTTTTTGTCTGATCTCAGAATGAACAATAACCAGAGGCTGTTCTAGGATCAGAGGTTTAGGGGTGCTGAGCACCCAGAGAGCTGCCCAGCCTGGAAAGCTAAATTTCACTGTTTTTTACAGTTAAACACAATTTCATTCCCACATGTGTGAAAAATCAGCAAAACACTGTGAAAATACAATTAAAATATGTATACGTTAGGGAAAAATCTAATTAGGATGTGGGGAAAAAATCTAATTGCGATTTTTTTTCATTTTAAAATGCTTTTTTTTTTTTTTTTTCTTCACGTACTTTCCATGCAGTATTTTGCCCATGAAGTACAAAGAAACAGTTCAGTGTAACAAAAACATGATTAAACCAATAAATCATTCCAGAAGGCAAGAACTTTAAAGCATAACTTTCTTTTTTTTTTTTTTCATCCTGGACCTTATTCTAGGAGTTTTATTTCTAGGCTTTCCACAGAGACACCTTGCGCTGATCTTTAGACATCTTCACTGAATTTATATTGTTTATATAAGAAGAGTTCATTTGCAAAAACAGTTAACCACCATTTACAGTAGAAAAGCGTTAACTGCTTTTCATCGCTGTTGGGTATTAACCTCCTATCTCCATTTAACATCATTAAAACCTCTACTTCATCTGTGAGTGTGATTTGGTGAAAGTATTCAAAGGTAAATGAAAAGTTTATTTACAGAAGCAGTTAACTCCGTTTTTTTCTAAATGGTGGTCAACTGTTTTTGCAATTGAACTCTTTATAAGACATCATTTTGGTGGTGGTGGGGGGGGGGCAAAGATCACATAAAGTTTAGGGCCAAGTGTTTTCTCTTCAGAATGAAATAATACAAAAAGGAAAAAAAGAAAAGCTGTTTAAGCAAAACACAACAGTTGCTGCTTTCCAGTTTACACTGAGCTTCCCATTTCCATACCAATATGAAAATAGGGTTGTTTTTTTGTTTTTTTACATTTATGTTTCTGCATTTTCTTCTTCCCCAAACCATCAAAACCATCAGTCCAGACATGAACCTCATCTTCACCTCATCTGAAGGGGTTTTAGCAAAACTGTGGATAAATTGATGGAGATTAAACCTCTCCAGGAAAGTCTGAACAGCTTTGCAACCTCTATCAGAAAACCATCTGATCCGAGAGAGTTTGGCACAAACTCTGTCATTTCCCACAAACACGGGTTTCAGTGCGTTCCCGTTGTCTGGGAATTCCCGTGCGGCTGAGAGAGCAGGTAACTCTGGCTTCTCTGCTCCGCCCCTCCTTCCCAGGTCATTATGTAAAACACGGCACATTTTCTACCTCTCAAAAGGATGACATGTCCTGGTAAAAGTGGATGTTTCACCACCCTACAAAGCATGCATAAATATACAAATAAATATACCAGGCATGGGGCAAGAGCCCCATGATACCCTTTCCAATAACCTTTCCAGATTAACTTAGTTTTACTTTTTCTAAACTTTTAAATACACATAAGTCTTCATTGGTTAAGCACTTCCTCCATAATGTGAAAACCTTCAACAAGATGATTAACCACAGAAACAAAAAAAAAGTCTGAACCATAAATACCAGTAAATTTTTTCTTTTAATGGCAGCTCATATCTAAACTGCCCTCTTCATCGTACCGTTCACATTCTGACATAATCAGACAAAGAGGACACCTGCAGGACACATAATTGGGACTTTTGCCCAGTTCCAATTCCTGCTTCCATCCCTACCCCTACCCCCAGTCCTTCCCCTTGGTCCTAGCACCTAGATTGAATTTTTCCCCAAAGAAATGGGACAACCTTTCAAAATCCTCACATATTACCAACAGCCGTCCGTGGTACAGTAAACTGACATCACAGTTGTTTCCGGAAGAGTTTGAAGTGCTGTCTGCAGCAATGAACTGTGAAAGATTTGGAGAGTTTTGTTTTTGTTTTTTTTAATTGCAGTCTGCAGCAGCAATAATCTCCCTTTCCTTGGCGATTGGATTCTTTTTTTTGGGTTTGGGCCAAAAAACGTAAAAATGAAAGGAAAAGAAGACGCCTTTGACTCAAGCTTAACGTTACGTAACAATAATGAGCAGATGCATGTAACATTACAAAACTAGCTATTTTTTCACATTTGTAATAAAACTGTCTGTAATACATGAAAGTGACCTTAAAATAGCAATTTTCAGATTTTATTTACAAAAAAAACTCACATTGGTGCATTTCTTTGGCTTTCCTTGCCATTTTGCCCGTATCTTGCATGAAATTATGGGTAACATCATAACACTCATTTTCTAGTGTGCCCCTGGAAAATTAATGTTTTAAGGGTCAGACAATCCTACCACTTTCCCTCCCCCTCGGTCTGAACCAGAATACCCCTTCACATAAACGTGCAACATGGAGGGTAAGGGCCGAGGGCTAAGGGGGAATTTGAATTCACCCATTGACATTTTATGTTGTGGCATACCAACCACTGTTACTGGCTTTTGTTTCATTAAATAGATTGAAATATACATTATTTTATCTAAATGTCTTACATGCATGATATAAAATCAGTGTAGCTTCAACATTTTCTGTCAATTTCACCTGAAAGTTAAATATCCCTCACTTTTTTTGGAGTAATGTACATTGATTTAAAAAAAAAAAAAGATTCAATAATTAATGATCCAATAGCACTGATCTGAATTGTAAATATAAATTAAACATTGATACAGCAATCATTTGTAAGACATGCTGAAAGCAACTTTCCGACCTCAAAACTCTGCCTTTCTGACTCCTTTTCATGGCACACTGACATTCATTATGTACATTCCAGCAGCAGCTGAGAAACTGAACTTCACAGTTTTATTTTTCCAGGCTGAAGCATCATGTGACAGCTAGCTTAATGACACTGCATCACACTGCAGCAACTGGCTGCATCGAACATGCACTTTAGCTGATACAATGAAACTCATCAGAGCAAGAGAGGAAAAGAAAGAGAGAATGTAACAAATTAAGAAAGGGATAAGTAATCAGACTGGATTTTACTGGGTGGAGAGATCTCAGACTGGCAGAGGCTCAGTTTTCTTTACATGACATGGAAATTTTACTGCTCAATAAATGTGATACAGCCTGTTTTTGTTAAGTTGTTTCTCATTCAAATGTCTGAACGTAAGAAGAAAATACAATTTTGATATAAAGTGATTGTGTCAAATCAGCATGTGATGTTGTTTCATACTGATCTCTATCGAATCAAATTGAATCAAAATCATATCATGGTAATATTTTTGAGATCTGGAAACTCTGGATCATTAAACACTGAATCATACCATGATCAGACTTCTGATTACATCCCTGGTTTTTATGTAATCTGCATTGCAAACTGTTTTCAGTAACTCAGCTTTAACATTTAAATCATTTTTCATTACATATAGTAGCACAGCCGAGGTCCCGCTCCAATTTAACATCACTTAAAAGTGTAATTATTAACAATCTTATCAATTCCGCAACACTGTATAATTTTATTGAAAAGGGGGTATTTTGTCCTACATAAAGGTAAAAGCTATCAGCTTAATTTTACCGTAAAATAACAGTTAAAGGAGTGGAGACATAGCAGTATAGACATTTTCACTTTTTCATTTTCATAGTTGATATTGCTGCATACTGTATATCAATTCGCAAAAAACCCCAAAACAACAACATTTTTTTCAGGAGGGATTGTTTTGACTCACCAGATTTCCCTCCTCAGTAAAAGGGTTGGGTGTGGTATTGATATGATCTGCCCAGAGACCAAGTTAGCTCAATTTTTGATTGGCTACAACCTTATTTGGCTGTAACCTACAGTATTTAGAAAAACTAGGGCCGTGTCTCAAACAGCGCACTTACACTATGTGGTGCACGACTTCTGAGTGTAAGTGTGGTTTCAACCAAAATTTAGTGCTAAAGAACCCGGATGCTGCCTTAAAAACCGTCGAAAATCCAGTGCGGAATGAAGCACACTACTCGCACTAAACGGACACCATCTTGCTGACAAAGTGGAAGAGACTGGACTTTCTAACTATTTTCAGAACTGAATGATGGCACAGAACGAAGCGGTAGCGACCCCTGCCGCAGCAGAGGCTGTACTGTACTGATATAAGTAATATTCAGAAAATGATTCTGTATATTGTGGTACAGCATGCTACCAAGCTGTTCACGCCCTGATGACAGTTATGACAGTTATGATTTGGTCATTTGTTTGAGGCTGCAGTTATACCGGTTCAGTTAATGCCTATTTATGTTTGACGCAGAGGACAGACACGCAGATGGACGGACCGTCTGCGTCCGTTGCGTGCGTAATTTTGTGTGTTTTCCAGGGGCTTATTGGTCTGTCACTCAACGCATAAGGCGGAGCAATACCACGGGAAACCGCAGAGTCAGTGTTGAGCTGTGTAGCTGATATGCATCAGACAAAAGGAACAAACCAGAGAAGAACAGGAGCAGAACAAAAACAACACAAAAACCATCAGGGCCAAATAGCCCAATAAAAGCACCTGCAAGAAGACGCCAAACAAACGGAGAGTATCTGTAGACACTTTGCTGGAGCTTTTGAGGACAGGCTGTCCCCAACACCAAGCAGTGTAAACTGACATTAACATAGGGAACTTAACTATGAAATCGGCACTGCTGCCTAGTGGACAAACTGGTTTATGAACCATGGAAATGCAGAAGACGCATGGAAGCATGAACGAACATCGCCATTTACGTAGGCTACATAAGGAACCATAAATGTGTCTTTAGCAAACGTTAGTGCTTTAGGCTAGTCCGTCATTTCCTGTAAGTGCAGTGCTCCATTCGGGTCAGTATTTACCCACGATAGTGTGCACTACAGACTAAGTGCACAGTGCGCACTACACACTAAATTTCAGTACACTTAGGCAAGTACGCTGATTGAGACACAGCTTATAGGTCAACTTGCTGGTAGCTAGCGGCCCATGGCTATCTGTTAGCATCATAGGCACTTCAGACAGTGAATGTACGCTTCTTACACAAGACACTATTTAGGATATAAATAAACCCAAGGGTAATGACAATGTTGTGGTGACCTCCTTCAGTGTTGCTCTAATTGGAGAATATGAATTACGTAGAAGCAGACTACGTAGAATGATAAGCTGCTGTCTGATTCAACCGTTTTTGAACAAAGAAACAAAGCTGCGACCATGAAGAGGAACTTTGATACTCGTTCTTGACATTCACATGGCCTCATCAGTGCGCAGATCACATTACACCCCCAAAACCACAGAAAAGTGAAATTTCTTATCACAGCACCTTTAAAGAAGTAAGAACATCTCTCATTATGGAGATTCAAATCTTTTTCTTGTCAATGCTTTCCATGTATTTGCAGACAATCTTCAGCATGATCAAATACTTGAAGCAATACAGTATAAACTCTCATGCTTTTTAGCATCAGTGTTCAGTTCAGTTTAAGCAACATTCATAGTTTCACACCTCTTTATGTTTGCAATTTTACTTCAGATTGCTGTCACGCTAAAACAATGCCATTTTTCCTCTGTATACAGTATTTATCAGAGAGTATTTCAACATGACCTCGCCACAAAAGCTACATCACTCCACAAAACAAAATATCGCTGTTCAAAACAAAGGCTCAAACATGAAACAACCACTACTTTTTTTTTCCTCCCTCAGTTCCCTCCAGGTAAGCAGCTCATGCGTTGCTACGAGACAGTACTGATGTTCATCATCTTAGGAACAACAGGTTCATATTTAACATCCCATAATACAACAATGTACATGTTTACAGTTTTTTTTTAGGATTCTTTCCACTCAATGTTGAAAATAAGGTTCCTTTTTTGTCAACACCTCAATTAACAAAAGATCACAAGTTTGCTGCACACCCCAGATTATTTGCAAAATGAAACACATCAGCCAAAATAAATTAATAAATATCTTATTTTGTTGTCATGTTGCTAATACGGGGGTTGTTTTCAGTGATTGGACATCATTTCAATCTATTACACACAACCACAAAAAATTCAACACACATTTGTAAAAAAAAAAAAAAAAACGGGTTTTTCTGTTGTTGTTTGTTTGTTTGTTTGTTTGTTTTTTAGGAAAAAGAGAAATATTTAAAAATATTGTTTGGCAGTATGGTGATGAGAATTGAGATGTCAAATATATTAACAAACCCAATACTTTCTTCATGATCAGTTTGAGGTATACAGGGAAAGTACACAAATGAAATACTATAAACTTGCTAAACTCTGCACAAGGAGAAGGAAATAAAGTGTGAAAATGTGTGTAGTTTTCCAACTTACTGAGTGTAATGTTTTCCTATAAGTGTGAGTTTGATACTGTGCTTATTGTTGTGCACCTCTGGAGTGGTGTTTTGCTTCCGACGTGTAAAGAAAATATCTTTACACGCAAGATAATAAAGATTTTTCTTGTGTGTGAAAACTTTCATTTTAGTGTGTAACAATCCCAACAGAAAACTGTAATACAAAAAATTACAAAGAAGCACAGAAAATGGAACAGAAAAACACTGAAACACCTAATTTGATTTACAGTAATAAGAATATGTACAGAATAAACGTTATAAAAGAAACATTGAACATCAGATTAAGATAGAAAAAACAAAACAACTTCCCACAAGTGTTTTCTGGACCCATTAATGCACTTCGGCTCTTCCTCCTCGCCTCCTGTAATAACCAGTAGGGTCATTATGATCCACTCAACTCACTGTAACATGGCAAAAAGCCTGTGTTGGTGGGGAACATTTAGCTTGATACAAGCCATGAAATTAATTTAAAAGGTGTAGTTGAGTATATGTACAGTTGTGCTAGAAAGTTTACCCTCCCATTAAAGAAAAGGCCAAATTCATAATAGTAATTCAAATAACAAGAAACAGAACAAAGTAATAATAAATAGAAAATTTACTAAATTATAATTTAGTAAAATAAAATATTGATTTTGAATTTTGGTTTAAAAAATAATGACTAAAAAAAACTCCCAAACAAATTATTGCTCATAACCAGCTGGTCGAAATGCGTGTAAACAGGTGCAGAAGTCTGATTCGTTGTTACAGAAAACAGCTGATTGCAGTGATTGTCTCAAACTGTTGCTCAATAAAATTTTCGTTGAGGAGCCCCATCATGCTTGTTTACCTGTTTTATTTTTTGTTTGTTTTTAATATTTATGTTGAACCACAATTCAAAATCAATATCATGATTTTCATTTTTTTTTAAAATTCTGTTTATCATTACTTTTTTTCAATTTCAACTTGTTTTTTTTTTTACTGGAGGCTGTTTTTTTTTTTTCTTTTTTTCTTTTAATCTTTAAATGGAGATTTCTCTTTTTTTGAACCTGGGGTCTGTTTTCTTATGTCCTTTCATATATGTGAGTGATGGAGAAAGGAATTTTCAAGACAGCTCCAGTATTTAACCAGGCAGGCAGCCTGGCAGCCCAGCTAATGAGAAGTATGGGGCAACTGGCCCCCACATCTAAGTTTGCTGTAAAAATGTGTTTTTTTTCCACACTGAAGGGCTCAGAGAGTCTCAACAAGTGTCCGACAACATACTAGAGAGGAGAAATGACCAAAAGTATCTACATCACTCGGCGATCGCTAATTGTTCTGATCTCTGTTTCCAAATGTTGAGATGCTGGAAATCAAATCTTGTTCCGAAATTGCGCAATAACTCGCCTCAAAACACCGGACCCAAAACAAATAGCGATCACCAGGTAATGTTGATACTTTTGTTCATTTCTCCTCTCTAATATGTTGTTGGACACTCGTTAAGACTCTCCGAGCACTTCAGTGTGGAAAAAAAAAACACATTTTTAGGGCAAATTTAGATGTGGAGGCCCGTTGCCCCGTACTTATCATTAGCTGGGCTGCTCAGCTGCCTGCCCGGTTAAATACTGGAGCTATCTTGAAAATTCCTTTCTCCATCACTCACATATATGAAAGGACATGAAAACAGACCCCAGGTTCAAGAAAAGAGAAATTCCCCTTTAATGGCTGGGGATGTGAACTTTCAAGCACAACTGTATAAATCCTGCAGACATGCGCATCTGCTGTACTTGGATCTGTCAACACAATACTGGTCACATAAACTTGAGGTAAACCTGTTGATGGTGACCCTAGACTTTAGCTATTCAAATGAATGAAGCTGATTGTCGTACTGTTTTACTTTTATGCAGCTAATTTCTGGTGTTGAAACTTGGATCAGCCAGTCCGGGCTGATCTTTTCTCTTTGTAGTTGACGGTTTTATTCATGTTTCACAGTCATTCATTGTGGCGTCAGCTGACCGCTAACATCACCACCTCGTGATATTCACTGCAGCACACTTTGTCACAGCCATCACAACAACTTCATTCATGTTAATAAACACATTAAAGAGGATACCGCTTTTATGGTTGATTAAATTCATGAAAAATAATGTGATAATGTATGAAAGAGACCAGTTTTGACTGCAGGTGGGGAAGAAAGCTTCAGTGAGACTGTTCCAGCCAGTCCTCCGAGTTGTCAGTCAGCTGTTTACACCAGGATGTTTATCAGGAATGTGTAAACATGTCATTTAAAGCATCTGAAGAAACAGCAGAAAGTCTGTCTTTTGGTTTTGTTTGTGAGGAAAGTCTCCTCGTGCTGTCGGCTCCAGCAGAGTCCCTGAGGTAAGAGGTCTTCAGGACGGTCCGGCTCTGCACACACCCTGTATTTGTCTTTTTCCGTATGTGCCATCGTCTGCATCATCCCTCTGTGCACAGAAAACAACGCTTTCTGGGAGTAAACAGAGCTGTAACACTTGTCCTGCTTCGGCATGACTCTCAATGATTCAGCAAAGTCAAGAATGCACTCAGATCCAAGAGGATGCATGATTAACTTCCACTCATGAGAGGCCAAGAAAAGATTTATAAATGTTTTGTGGTTCACCAGTTATTGTAATCACACAGTAATTATTCCACTTTACAAGACAGTCAGTTCATGTTGGCCTCCTCCTGTTCGTAGCTGAACTCTGTCTTCTTGATCTGTTCTCTCCTGGTACAATTCCTGATCAAAAAAGGGGTTTTGAGTGGTCTACGGAGGACTTTCCACTTTCACGCCAGCAACTGTAGCCGTGAAACACCTCTGGAAAAGCCGCTCAGGGTCTGAAGACTCGTTATCCGAGTCCACTTTCCTGCTTGCTAAGTGCTTTCTGAATCCCTGCAGACCGGAGGTGCTGGTCACTCTCACATGGCTGGGACCCTCACTGGGATCTCCTGCTGAAAAAGCGAACAGACAGTTGCATGAAATGCAGAAATGTCAATACGAGCTCATCCTGAAAGTTTTAACTCACTGAAAAAGCTTCTGAATAAGAAATGTTTTCAGTTTGGATTTCAATAGAGCTGCTCTTTTCATCTTAACTTGTTAAACTTTGGCCACATTTTCAGAAAAAAACACCGAAAACGATATAACCAAAGAAAATGAGGAATTTCTCCAGAATAATAAGGTTTGGATGTCCTTGGGGTCCAGGGACATCGACGGATATCAGAGAATGAAGTGCATTCCTAGGGACAAAATTTTCTCTCTGTTACTATGCTTGAGTAAACTGGAATTAAACAGAGGAGAAATGTGAAATTCCAATCATTGTCTTGTTTTTTCTTTCCACATTACACAGAGGATAAACCAATGAGCCCTGTTCACCAATATCTTCTTACCAGTTGACTTAAATTTGTTCTTAAATTGTACTTAAAAAGATCTTTACGTAAATCTTTCGTCAGATTCACAAATGTGTTTGTGAAATTTGTATCTTTCTTTAGATTGGTGAATGCTAACCTCTCGTGAACTGAAAGGACGGACCAACTAGCCCTACTTTGCAGAGGTAAACATCCAGAAAATGTCCATAAAAGGTCAACACTCACACAGTCTAATTATAAATAATCACAGTGACATTCAAATAATATAAATGCCATTTTATGTACCAACGGGTAATTAAGTGGCAAGATTAATGCAATGAAACCTCCAGGTGAGTCAGTCAGTAGTTGTATCAACAAGGCTATCAGGGCATAATTGATTTCCACATGAAACTCAAGACACCATTATATTAAATTTGAATTATTAAAGTGCGTCTTTCATGTTCTTTATAATGGCAGAAAATCATTCTCTGGGATGAGGCAGTAACTGTTAGGTCTCTTGAATTGACATAAACCAGGAAGTGTTTCTTTAAAAGGGAGGAGATAAAACACTCCTTTACAAACACTGCACAGTTTTGTAATCATGTGACCTCTGACATCAAAGTAGGTGATGTCAAGTGAATTCCACAGCTGACCAATGCTAAAACGATAACCGATAAACGACAAGACAACAGCTGTTTAGCAGTTAGACATCATCTTTCTTAACCTCCGTCTTCTTTCTTAACCTCACCTCTACAGTTGAAGCTTAACTCTCCCGTTTAGCACCTTCTTGATCGGGCCAGAGACGTCCTCTTCTCATTGGACTGACTCAGCCACAGCAGGGTCCTGCCAACGTTAGCTTTAGCTTAGCATAGCTTTAGCCAGCAGAGCTGCTGGAGCTTCTGCCAGGTTTCAGTGTTTGTTTCTCGCTGTTTCTCTAAACATCTCAAGCTCAAAGCCGGAGGCGGGACTGATAAACGCCCACACACATGATCCGTGGTAAAAACGGTTTGCGCTGCCGTCCCAGTTTTCCTACGGAGACAGCGGTGGCGCCGACTCATGGAGACCGGGGAGAGATGACTCACTCCGCCTGCAACCCGCAGCTCTGCAGCCGCATCAGACACTGCGTTTTCTCCGCTGCCTTTTCAGCACAAAATCCTGGGAAAAGCGAGGATTTCTGACCGCAGAGTAACTAGAAGAGGAACGAAACTCGTCCCTCCAGACTGAGCTCACGTTTGGCTTCCAGGACGTCTTCTCTTCCTTCCAGGATGGTTCATGTCAGCTCCTCGGTCACTTTCAGCGGCCCGCACTGAATTTTCCTCCACATTTTGTCTCCGAACATATGTAAAAGGGCTTTGTATGAGCCGTGAGACGGTGTTGCTGTTAGCAGAGACATCTTCATCATGCAGGGATATTCTTGTGGTTGAGGGTGCTTTAATGCCTTTGTGTGTACAGACTGTTGCACCGAAGGTTTCAGGACGACCAGCAACAGGATTAAATCCTGTCTCAAGTGCGACTTGCTCCCGAATAAATGCCTGAAGAACAGTTTAATTTTCCCCTGAGGAAACTTATAACCTGACAATATGATCTGCAGTATCTTGCTATTAATTTTGAAATAACTAAATATTCAACAAATTTGTTATTTTAAAGATCTGACAAAATCATTACTGTAATTTTATTACAGAATCTAATGAACAGAACAGCAGAAAATAACACAAAAGCCGACTGTGTTCAAACATCTCTGCACTGAAATGTTTGTGTTTGTAGGATTTGTTCTTGACTGAAAGCAAATCCAAGATGTCAAGTTTTTCCTGAGTGCCACAATCTACGTAAAAAGTTGGTAAGTAGGGCTTCAGAACAAATTTGTTCGTAAGTCGGGTTGGTGAATGAGGCCTATGCACACACCACTGATCACCTTTAGCAACAACATCTAAATGTTCGCTCTGACATACTCTTCTGATCCTTTCTTTTGAACATTAACGTCTAAACCTTAAAAAAATAACTAAACAAACAAACATGTCTGCTGTTATCATTCTTTGCAGCGGCTCAGGTGGTAGAGCAGGTTGGCCAATGATTAAAAGATCGGTGGTTCAAATCCTGATTCCCAGCTATCAGTTGTTGGGCAAGACACTTACTGTGACCCTCCTTGCCTCCAGTGGGGGAATCACTGGTGTGTGAATGTTCCAGTGGTGGTCGGAGGGGCCGAAATGGCTGCCATGCTTCCCTCAGTCTGCCCCAGGGCAGCTGTGGCTACATACGTAGCTTACCATCACCAAGTATGACTGAGGAGTGAATAAATAATGGACCTACTGTGAGCGCTTTCCGTGCCTAGAAAAGCACAATATAGATATAATCCATTATTATTATTATTTTATCAGTTAAGGTAATCACGTTTGTAATTTTGTCAACCCTTTTATGGTCCAGTTGGATTTAAAAAGCTTGAAGGGATCTATCGTTTCTGATAGAGAGAGACCAACCTTATACCCTTTTCCCACTGACCAAAAAACCTGTTTAAACTCACGAAACCCATTTAGAGGCAGTGGGAAAGGCTCACAGACCCACGTGAAACGACACGGCAAGCAACACAGGTTAAAATAAGGGGTGTCAACATTTACAATTTTTTCTACACATGCAGTTGGGACTACTAACCATCATGTTCATGGTCACACGTCAGAGATGAATAATCTTTAGGTCTGAACTCAGAGCAGAAACACTGTAGTAGAACCAAAGTAAGGTTCTGGATATTCATCATTTTAATCCCCGAGATCTGAAACAATTCAACAGAAAAATCTCTTTTACTGGGTGCGATCCGAACGGAGTCCGTGCAGAAGTTTTCAAACAGCTGACATCGACTGACCGGATTTTTCCGAAATCTATCAGATACATAAAAACCCGTCTTCATACACAGGAGAAAGAAAGCTTTCACAGGCAGGGAGGCCTGTCGATGTTTCATGGCTGGCTGGGCTGAAAATATGGAAATGTTTTAGCTGAGAGAAGTAAGTCGTGTTCTGCTGATCAACTTCAGTGTTTCTCACAGACCGGGCAGCAATGTGGTGCTACCCTGGTTAGGCTGGGGGGGATCAGGGCTTGTGGCGTTGTGGTGGTCAGTGGAGTTGGTCGTCAGGGTGTTTCTAAAGAGTGTGAAGCGGGCGGCTTTCAGACACTTCCTGAGCTGCCATATTAAATATACCCCTGTATACTGATCTGATCTATTGTTCTTCAAAGTAGTCTGCTGAGTCAGTTTTAGAGCTACAGGAAGCATTAGAAGTTATTATTCAGCTCAATCTGGGTCTCATCAACAGCAACGATGAGACAAACTACATCATCAACGGTGCTGAGGTGGAGCAGGAGCAGCACCAAGTTCCTGGGTGTCCACATCTCCCAAGACCTGTCCTGGGACACCAACACCACGGCCCTGGCCGAGAAAGCCCAACAGCGACTCTACTTCCTGCGGAAGCTGAGAAGAGCAAGAGCCCCGTCCCCCCATCATGCACTGCTTCTACAGGGGCACCATCAAGGGGCAAACTCCGCCTCAGAACAGTGAAGCTCTCTTCCGCGTTGTAAATAGTGTAATCCTCCCTTCATCCACTAGGGGCTGGCTCCAAGAGCGAGCAAATCCCCATAGACTCCCATGTTAAAAACGCCGACTTCACAGCAGAAATAAACAGGTTTACAGCCTGGTTCAAAAAATCATTTTAGGTTTATTAGGTCACGTTTACCTTCATGTCAACTGTGAGGGGGGTGAATTTTTTTATAACTCATTCGTTTAGATGTTATTTATTCTTCAAATTACACATAATTAAGGGCGTATCCTTATGATTGACATGCGGCAGACCGGAAGCTCCGCCTGCCGACCGGAGGCTCCTAGTTAGCTCCTTCTTTGCTCTTAATAAGGTCTCAGTTTGTTACAGAGTCGCACAACGGCGGTGTTTAGTCAGCGAATTGCAAGTCTAAGCATGTCTTACCTTAACCATGCCGCTTAGGGGGCTTATCTTTGTTAGCTCCTCTTAGTTTCGTGTTAGCTCAGTTAGCGTTTAGCCCACAGTACGTCAGCTGTCAATCATTTGTCCCGCGGCCGCGCTGTGCCCATTTTAGGATTTTCCTGGAGTGACGACGTACGTGACACGGCAAGATGGCGACGGTAAGACACGCCCAACTGGCTTCACATTTCTCTATTCAGAAGAGACCGGAAGCTACGTCCAGTAATTATATACAGTCTATGGGCACCATGGAGAGCATCCTGACCAGCAGCATCACCGCATCCTGCCGCAAGACCCTGAAGCGCACAGTGAAAGCAGCGGGGAAGATCATCTGTGTCCCCCTCTCCTCTCTATAGGACATTTACCACTCTAGCCTCACCTGCAGAGCCACCAGGATCGCACCTGACCCCACCCGCCCCACCCACAGTGTCTTCACCCTGCTGCCATCAGGGAGGAGGCTGCAGAGGCTCTGGGCCAGAACCAGCAGGCTCAGAGACAACTTTTCCCACCAGGCAGTGAGGACGCTCAACTCCCTCCCTGCCCTGCCCCCCGACGCCCCCCCAGGACCCCCACTGAGTCGGCCCACTCACAAACTCACCTACCTTAGGACTTTTCATCTTTTTGGTGTTTTATCTTATAGTTTATTGTATTTTATTGAATGCGCCATGGGTCGAGACAAGGTTATTATAGTTCACTACAACTAACGAAAATACTAAAACTAAAATTTAAAAAACATTTTGTTGACTGAAATAAAAATAAAACTGACAGTTTTTCAAAAAACAATAACTAACTGAAACTGTATTGTTTCCTTACTAACTAAAATTATTGCAAAAACATCCTTAGTTTTAGTTTTTGTAAATTTATTTAAAACATAAGCTTTTGGGTTGATATGAAATCTATTTCAATTTACTGTAATCTATTTACTTTGCTTTATTTTGAGTGACTTTCTGATGATTTTGAATGCCACGCCAGACAAATACCCATAATTTATGAAAAAAAAATCCCCCAAAATTAAAACTAAGACTGAAACTAATAAAAACTAAACTAGAGCTAGGCATTTTCCAAAAGATAAAAACTAATAAAAACTAGCAAACCTGCTCAAAAAACTAATTAAAACTAACTGAATTGAGGAACAAAAAGTCAAAACTAAATGAAAACTGAAACTAATGAAAAATCCAAAACTATTATAACCTTGGGTCGAGAGAGATGTAATTTCATCTGTGCTGTATGTCCACATGTGGCCCACTTGACAATAAAATTGAAGTTGAAGTTGAAGTTGAGTGGAAAGCATATGGTTTCAGAAAGGAGCAGTGAAGACCACCATTCTTTGGTGGTTGCATGAAGGGGGTCCTCAAGGAAAACAAGTTGGGAACCACTGCCCCAGTGGACGCCCTGAAGTGTACTATCTATTCTTTCAATTCAAAATTACTGTAGGTGTCTGTATGTGTATAAAGCCCTTTTTTCCACTACGAGTGTGGTCATTCGTTAACATCGTGGCTGGTGTGACTGCACCTCAGCCTGTACAACGATATGGTAACTGTACGGAAACACATACGCGCAGGTAAAAGGTTTTCAGAAAAGACACACAGTGAAGCCTCCTGGGCGAGCGACATAAGAGAGACTTATAACACACATCCTGACCTGGCGCTCTAAGGGGTAGGCCGTTGTCAAGGCGACTGGGTTTGGTGACAATGAAGAGGTAGCAGAGGACGCAGACGGTGATGAGAAAGGCGAGGAGGACCACAGCAGCTACAGACAGACCAACCAGGGCACCGATGCTGCGAAGAGAGGAGATAGGTTGATCAATCTGGAAACATGCATGAGAGGGAAAGGAGCATTTTGGTGAGCTGGTGAATGAAACTCAAACAAAAACAGCATTTAACGATCTCAGTGGCTTCCATTTTATCCATTTTTAGTTAAAAACACTGTTTACTGGTAGAATATGAGACAACAGTGGCTTGGTAATTAACTTTATCATGATATTTCACCATTTTTTCTTATTTTTCATTCAAGAATTTCTGAAAAATATATCAATTTTGTAAATCAGCTAACAGTGTTGCAAGACCTGCAAGACTTATAAATCTAATGACATGAAAAGTGCATCAAAAGGAGCTTTTTCCTTGTATTGTTTAACTGTTCACATCTTCCTGAGTGAAGGTTTGGTTGGATAACAACTGACTAAAATATGATGAGCTTTATGCTAATAACAAGTTCTGACTTTTTAATTAGACCTAACCTTGTAAATAAATATGCCTTTTCCATTATTATTTTTAGTCTTTTCGTTGCAATAGTTCTACTAATCCATGAACAAGAACAGCATGCAGCGCGCAGCTTTTCCTCCAAGTGAGAAAACTCCTAAAACAAAAATCATGTGAAATAAGAAAAGAGAGGAAACTGCGCTCACCTTAGCCACCACATGTATCCGTACTCATAAGGGAAAAAACTGTTGGGGTCATCACAGCAGTACTTGACATCGTTAAATCCACAACAGTACACAGCAAACGCGGCGTTTCCCGGTTTGGGGCAGGAGAAACCCTCCACGAGCACACCGGCTGTGCTGTGGTAGCTGCTGCATTCAGAGCTCATGGTGCAGCCACGACACGGAGGGACGGAAACATGGAGAACTTCACAGGGTTCAAGAGAGGAGGAAGATTCCTGCGTGAGCGCGTGAGCCAGAGGAGGAGAGGAGTGCGCCTTCATCCGAGAAATGTTCCTGCTGAACATGCGGAGAGAGAGAGAGAGAGAGAGAGAGACGCACTTCTCTTCAAAGTTTTCTGTCAGCCTTCCTGCCCCCCCCTCCCTCTCTCTCTTTCTCTCTCTCTCTCTCTCTCTCTCTCTCTCTCTCTCTCTCTCTCTCTCTCACGCACACACACAAGCACATGCGTGCGCACTGAAATGTGATTTGTGCACCGCATAGTGAAGGATTAAGTGCTGTAGAATGACTAATGTCCACGACAAATTAGCGTCATTGCTGCATCTGCAAGTGTTCAGTGTCGAATCATTGCTGGACCCGCGACCTGGATGGATGGATGGATGGATGGATGGATGGATGGATGGATGGATGGATGGATGGATGGATGGATGAATGGATGGATGGATGAATGGATGGATGTGTACGAAAAGCAGCTGCAGTTGATTAATTATCTCTGTGTAAGGCAGGAAGCATCAGGCTAATTGGGCCTCAGTGTACTTCAGTAATTCAGTGAGGGTGGGGATGACGAGATACCGAGAGTAAAAAATATATATATGTTAATTATTTATCTTATTTTCCTCAAAGTTTGCAGATTTTATCCTCATTGAAAATGGAAATTAAGTTAAAGGGGCATTATTAACATATCTATTATATCCACATATGCTACATTACAGTGCTCAGACAAAGTAGCTAATCATTACCATTTAACTCGCCAAGAAAAATGTGATTTTTTAGGGAGACTAAAGAATATTTATGTGTCCAGCCCCCCCCAAAAATAGGCCAAATGACATCCATAGCTGATACTAATCAGAGTTGTACTTATTCCTGTTTTTTGACTGTTAATGTAAAGTGTTCCCATGATGCTAAGTGTTAAATTTTATATCAAATTAATTTTTATAAGTATATATACATATATATACACACATATATGTGTGTGTGTGTGTGTGTGTGTGTGTGTGTACAGTCGTCAAAACTATTCATACCCTCCAATTAAAGAAAGGGCTAAATCCACAACTGCAATTCAAATAACAAGAAACTAAAGAAGCTAAATAAAAATTACTAAATTATAATTAAGTGAAATAAATTGTTTTTAAATTGTGGTTGAAAATAATGATAATAAAAAACAAACAAACAAAACTGTCCTAGACACTGGACACTTGACCACGATACCTGTCAACAGATGTAGAAGTCTTTTTGAAAATGAAAGAAAACACCTGATTGCAGTGATTGCCTCAAAGTGTTGTTCAACAACATTTTAGCTTCGGAGCCTCATCATGATCGAGGACTTTTTCTTGAGGCAAATGGTTGGAAAGAAATTTCAAGCATATTAAACAACTGGAAACCATCTGGCAGATTGACAGTGTGGATGAGTGAAGACTCCTGAAAAAAGCAAACTGTGTGTTTTTTTTGTTTTTTTTTAGATAAATGCGGGTTGAAAACTGCTGAAAATAAGAAAAATGAAGCACCTTGGCTTTCAGCAGAAAAATGTCTAAATCCACCCCGGCTTTGAAGCACAACATTTGGAAGCAAACAAGCTCAAGTAGCTATCTCATAATAATCCTTATTATGTGAAGGATGTACTCTTCAGTCTCTGAGGAACTCTGAGTGCTGTAGCTGCCTTGTTTGCCATCTAACCAGCATCCTTGCTGCCACATCCACATTGGTGCAGCAATTAAGACAAAATTAGTAATTTCAAAGCATTTTTGATGCAGTTGGCTCAAGCATTTCTTTCCGTCTTTCTTTTTTAAATCTTCTGTTCAACTTTTACCCCTTGGCATATGCTTCTTTTTTTATTTCAGTTGCCTTCATCCAGTCTTTTGAGTGATTAAGTTGAAGAAATGGGCTGGGACACACTGAAGTGGCTATAAATTTCCAGAACCCAACCACCCACACAACCTGAGCCTGTGATCACTGAGTAAAAAGAGAGTAAAAATTAAAGAAGAGTTGAGGTATTCTGAATTTGCACGTGAGAGTTTAAATTATCCATTCACTTACATATTCCGGTTCTTCAGCCTTCAAAAATCAAAAACATGTACGTGAATGGAAAATTAAAGTTTTCACTTGCAAATTCAGAGTGCAACTCCTCTTTCATTTGTACAATGTTCTTGGCCCTGCGAGTGTGATGAGCACCTGTACGTTTGCTGTCTACACTCAAAGAAATTAATCTCTGACTTGCATAACTTTTTATGTCAACACGTTCCACATAATTGTAATATGTTACTTCAAATTAAAAAACAGGTAATCAAATTGGGGGTGCATCACTGAGATAATTGTTAAAAGTTCTGTTGAAACCAAAATTTAAAATCAGTCATGATTTTCATAGAATTATTTATTGCCAGTAAAACAGACTGCAGTTCAGCAAAACATAAGTGAAAGATTCAGCCCACCTGTTTTCTACTTCCTGTGGTGGTATTGTCTGCAAGAATGTAATTTTATAATATATTTATATTTTACTTGCAAGACAGCAGATTAAGTGAGAACTTACCAGTATACTGATAAAAGTGTTATAAAAAATGTTAATTCATAAGACTTCTTTTCTTTGTATTTGTCATTTTCATTTCCCTCCTTTCCAAAGAGTAGATCTGTAAAAACGACCACTTGTCAGCATATGTTGTGAAAAAATGCATTCGCTGGCTGTTGAAAGGCATGCCTTGTGTGGAGGACAGCACATGCCCCATTTGGCTATTCAGAACTCCTGAGGTCAAAACTCAAGAAGTACGCGTAGGTTGTTTTGTTTTTCCTGTTGCTGCTTTTTGCCTCGACATGAGAAAGAGCTCATTAGCTTCTGTGTGGAAAGTACACATTGTAAAACTGAGTACTTTAGTATGGATCGCTGCCAGAGAAGGTTATTATAGTGAATGCTTCTGTGCTCATAAAGGTGGTGAAATTGGCTGTTGTCAGCGTGAGACAGGCCTTCCTGGCTTAAATCAATTTTCAGCCAGCAGTCAATCAGCATGTGGAATCAGCTCCAAGGGAAACACACTGTTAGCTTTTTGGAGGACTGCGTGTTTGCTCTGTATTGAAAATTGCCTTAAATTCTTCAGTCTGCAGGTACTGGGCTACATCACACGCCCACAGGAACTCATTTCATCTTCTTTTCTCTCCTTCTCTGGTGGAAACACAAAAGTGTCAGAAGAAATCAATATTCAGTTTTACCCACTGATTTAAAGTGAAAAATTAAAGTTGTATGCATTAACAGTACAGTTTTAGTTGACAAAGGTTGCCAAGGAGCAAAATGCTTTTCAATCTCCTTAATTTTAAAGCAAATAATAGTAAAGAAACTGAAAAACTTTCCTTAAAAAATGCATATAATTATAAGCCAGTGCAGAGTAGATATCTTTTACAAATTGTTTCTGTGTGGTTTGGTTGTTAAAACACCAAATGAAAAGTAAAAGGCAACCCAAAAAGGCACATTTCTTTGTTTTTGCCCAGCTTGTTTGTTGTTTTCTTATTTGTTTTTTTAAATTACAAGTCTTCAATATAATTTTAATTGAATGTACACTGTAAAAAAAAATCTGTATGCTGGCAGCTGTGGTTGCTAGAATTTTACTGTAAAAAATATGGTGACCATGTATAACACATTACGGTATGACTTTATAGAACTGTGAATTACAAGGTTAAATGTTATATACAGTAAATTACTTTTTAAAAGAATTATATATCAGTTTACAGTAATGTTCTGTAAAAATAACTGTAGAATGTAAACTATTTTGCTGTAAGCTACTGTAATAAATATGGTGACCATGTATAAGTAATTACGGTATGCTTTTTTTAAATTATCATGGTTGAAAACTTTTTATTTAGGGTAAATTGCTATATAAAATGATAATTCAGGTTTCATAATAAAAGATTAGATTTATATCGCATTTTTTTTCTTGCAGGGTACTCATTCACTCCTCATTCATACATGGTGATGGTAAGTTACGTATATAGACTAATCCAGCCAAACATCACAACTAGGCCATCCAATATTGCAGGGGGGGGGGGGGTACATCTGTAATTAGAACAGATGAGAATCAGACTATTTTCTTTTTTTTTTTTTTTTTACTTGTCCTGTCCAGCATCGAAGCAAGCAGAATGGAAATCTGTTGCTTTTTCTGTTGAAGTTTTGCTTACAAGCGGAGTTTATGAATGGCTCCCTTGATTATGTTTTTCATTTTTTTCTTAATTAAACATTTGTTATTCACCATTCATTTATCTGCTGGGCCTGACAAGGAGAAATGAAAGTTAAGAGGTTATGATAGAAAGTGAAACAGAGAGAAAGGAGTAAGGAAGAGGAAGAGGGAGGAGGGAAAACATGAATCCACTTACACAGTTCCTGGTCATTGTAATCGGGGAAACCCAGGAGGCTGAGGTGGTACAGATATACACACACGCAGACTACGAGAGAAGAGGCACAACTGTATGCAATGAGAAGCAGTGTCACAGTGTCAACAATAATAAAGGGTTTCCGTGGTGATACTGTCATGCAGATGCAGCCTCGTCTCTGCAAGGAGGGGGAGGCCCGGTATTTTCTGAACAATATTGTGGTTGTTGGAACAAAAGAGGAAAACTTTAATGGTGGTAATAAGTGAATAAGAAGAATTTATTTCATGAAGATTTCTGCTGTCTGTGACAAAAGTGGACGGTGCTGCTCAGTCCACTGATGTCAGTGTGTTGGGGAGGACTTTCGGACACACAGAGCAGAGGAGGAATAACTTGCTGTCACAGTGGAGAAACACTGGATTTAATCCCCAACAACAAAAACACGGTAAATTATGGTGAACAATCATTAATCTGACAATTTCTTTCACATATGCTCCCCGAAAATGACACACCACATAAGTTATTATGCTAGCTAATGCTAACAGAGACAGCTGTGGTGTTGCGGGGAGTTAATGACTTATCTGGGAGATATTGTGAAATATAACGTTATTTGCTCTGATCAGGGCAACGTTGGGACCAGAAAATAAAAACAGTTCAGATGGAAACGGATCAGGAAGACGGTGTCCTGCAGCCTTTAGTTTCATCTGCAGGACATGTGAAGGCTACGTGGTCTGTACAGTCCTTAACAATACCAAAATCCAAATGTGTGATAAAATAGAAAAGTAACCACCTCTGAAAGAGTTTAGTTTTTTAAAAACTTTGAAAAATGATCACGAGATGTGCGTGTTATTCCAGTGTGGCTTGTCATTAAAGC
Organism: Atherinomorus stipes; assembly: GCA_023101725.1. Lineage (NCBI taxonomy): Eukaryota > Metazoa > Chordata > Actinopteri > Atheriniformes > Atherinidae > Atherinomorus > Atherinomorus stipes. The sequence goes on from JALJCO010001435.1 coordinate 138,270, forward strand.
CAGTTTCCAGAGATGAATAATAGTTTAAATTAATGCTCCGATGTAAAAAAAAATAAATAAATAAAATAAATGTCAGAATACTTAAGAGATTTCCGGATAACATATCTATAGGTTATCATGACTTTAGACGACTGTCCAACGTTGTAAATCCAGATATTCACACTGCTTTCCATGTTGGCAGATAGGAGTTAATCGGCAGCGCAAGATGGCGCAACACACAAAATACTCGTCGGATTATAGCCACAGCTGACTAAACGAAATGTAACAGCCCTTCCTTGCCATTGGCCTCTCCAACCACCACCAAAACAATCACACACATTCATACAGAAGCGATGCCCTCACTGGAGGCAAGGAGGACCCAAAGACACAGCAACAGATGACTGGAGGAGCGGTATTTGAACCGCAGATCCTTCAGTCATTGGACAATGTGCTCTACCACATGAGCCACCGCCTGAGATTTTGCTTGAAGTGATTTTGTGGACTCCAGCTCTCGTTACGAGTGATGACGTCGTGTATGTTGCTCAGGCCATTCCTGGTTCATGTTTGAATCATATTTTACTTGATCACATTTATTACACAAATATGTGTTTTCCACATATTGTAACACTAAAATTTTAAGTTATTTAGCATTTTTTTTACTTATGGTTGTATACTTTTTTTTCTAATTTAAAACATTTTTAACCATATTTTTAACATCTTATACCATAAATTTAAAAGTACTCTCATCAGCTCTGTAATTTAAACAGCATAATACCGTTAATTTTAGTGTGATTACATATTTGTGACATTATAGTATTTCCCCATTAATCTTAACACACTTTCATATTTTCCACAGCAACATTGTCTTTTTTTACACATTGTTACAGTGAAAGGTACAGTTCAACACCATTTCTTAATTTACAGTAATTGTTTGTACTCTGCAAAAGCTCAAATCTTAGCAAGTATATTTTTCTCATTTCTAGTCAAAATATCTCATCACACTCAAAATAAGACAAAATTGCTTAAATAGAAACATTTCAGTTAGATATAAGATCTCGTTTTAAGAATGCATCTCATTTCAAAACATCAAGAAAATTTTGCTTGTCCCATTGGCAGATTTTTAGTTTTTTTTTTTTTTTTGCTTAAAGTTGTCTTCGTGGTTTTCATTAATTTTCTGTGTTCTCTTTTATTGAATGCATTCTGATCGTTTCTGTTTAAAAACCTTCTGGTTGATTAGTTCAGCTGTATTTGTATACTAGAAGAGAGGTTGTGGTAATGGAGTTCCGGGCCTTCTATGAATTTCCGTCTGATTGGCTGCCTGCCATAGTGTATGAAGGAAGCTCCGCCCTCCGCTCTTTTTCCTTACAGACAGGAAATAGAGCCGAAAACAAGTTTGTTCCGTCATGCTAACAAACAGTTAGCTAATTAGCTTCTCAACTCCGGCTACAGTCGTGCCGCTTCTTAGTGTGTAGTGGAGGGTTACCTGCCTTCCAATGGACAGATAGAAACCCCGTGGGATACGCTTTTGCAATGTTACGTAGAAGTGCGAGGCTGTTCCCGATTCGCTCTTTTCTTCGTATTGTTTCTGTGATGAGGAAGCACAGCCGACTGGGGGGAACGCAACGCTAGCAAGTCAGCATGTGTAAGTAAACAAGGGGAAACACTCCGTATTTCAGAAGGAGCAAGTTAAATGGGTTTTCAGTGGAAGGAGGCCTTGAAGAAAGAAATCTTTTTTCACTTATTTTAAGGCAATGCATACTTTTTCAAGAAATCTTATCAAGAAAATTTTGCTTGTCCCATTGGCAGATTTTTTTTTGCTTATTACAAGCAAAAAAATCTTGAAATAAGATCTTATATCTTACTGAAATGTTTCTCTTTAAGCAATTTTGTCTTATTTTGAGTGTGATGAGATATTTTGTCTAGAAATGAGAAAAATATACTTGCTAAGATTTGAGTTTTTGCAGTGTATCTTATACACTAGTATACTGTTTTAAATTTTACAGTCTTTTACTGTTGGTATTTGACAGTTTTTTACTCTAAATTTTACAAACATTTCTTACAGTGTAATTCACCATGAGGACACAGTAACTGGTGTAATCCTGACTATCCTTATTATCAGTGATCGGAGCAAGAGGATGCCAGTGCAGTTCGGCTCCGTTCACACTGCAGGTCTTGATGTTCAAATTCAACTTTTTGATTTTGAACAAATCTGATGTGTTTGCATGATTGTTCATACTATCATTTCCATGTAACCTCCATCCGACTTCAGTGCCTGTACAAGGCTCTGAGTGACTCGCATATGCAGAGGACGGTGCAACGTCATACGCAGCACGCTGTGTTTACAAAGGCAAATATGGACGTTACACTTGTTCGCATGTGTGCATCAGTTTGCAAGTTATGCAATCAGAGCCAGAAATATTGTAACGTTGTTTAACTCATTGCTTAATACAACCTTACTGCATCCTGTCCCCTCTGGTGCAGAAATGTCTGTCTCACCTCTGTGACGTCAAAGCCGAATGAAATGCAATATGTCCGTTCAGACTGCTGCAGTTTCGACACAGGTGGGATATGTATCTGATTTGGGACCACAAGAAAGCGGCCTGGGTCAGATTTGAAAAAAACTGTATTTGCACCGTTCAGGCTGTCATTAAAAAAAAGCTGCAGTGTGAATGTAAGCGAGGAGGAACAATAGGGGAAGGAAGAGAGGAGAGAGAATAAGGAAAAGGCTGATTTCTGCTCATTTTTCTCTGAAAGTAACATTTGGTATCAGTTAAGAGGCCATTAAAAACTGAAGGTTTGTGCTGTAACATTTGACATCAATAACGTCTGCTCATTCATGCTGTCTGTTCCACCACCGAGGAGAGTTTTAAAGTGGGTTTTCAAGTCTTGTGGAGCACTAATGGAGGAAAAATTACTAAAAGCTCCATACTAAAAGAGCATAGGCGATGAAATCTGGTGTCAAGGCAAAGTCAGGCTGTTTTGTTTCAATTCAACTACTTTTTAAAGTATTCTCACCAGTTATTTATGGCTTTGATGGAAAATTTATAAAAGAGAAATACCAAATTTTTTTGGTGTATGCAGACACTCGTCATTGCAGTAGAATCTTTTAAACATTAGAGATGACCTTTTAACAACAGAGACCCTTCAGATTGACACCGTTTAAAACCATAATGTTATACATTTTAGATAAGCATTTTAATCATTTTCTGTACTATCCTGTTCTTGGGTTTTCTAAAACAAAATTAATCTAACCTCTAATAGTGTTTGTTGTCATTTCCCACATCAGCCAGAGGGTATATGGTTTCATTCTGGAGAAATGAGTTTTTATTTAACATAGGACCCCCAGCGCCCCAACCAGCTTGGTTTGCTCCCCATTTTACAACAAAACCAGGCACCCGTAATTATATCTACCACAGCACAGTGTCGCTTCTGCTTTTATCAACAGCTTGTAAACATCTGGAAACTGAGGGATCCAGTAAATGAACCTTTAATGGAGAAATGTTGTCCTGTTATTGTCTGATATGTGAGTGTAGCTTGTTGAGCGACGCAGAAAGTATGAGATGCCCGGGAGTGCAATTTGAAGGTATACTTGTGTGAAGTCATCAACATTAGCTTTAATCATCAAGCCATGGCATATAGATTTGGTCTGCTGCTTACGGTGTAACCTTTGCTGAAGGGAAACGTGTGTGTAAGCTGTGTGCTGAAGAGAGGAGTCATAGAGGAGGGGGTCAGTGCCTACTGTAGGGGAGGCGATGAACCAGCGATAGCCAGAAATTCGAGGAGAAGCAGGATGTGTTGTCAATACATAAAGTGGAGCAAGATGCATTTGGTACACGACTCGAGTATGCTGTCTGCAGAATTCTCCCCAAATCCACAGCAGCAGAAAGGAAATGACTGACAGTACAATATTTGTATTTCCGTAAGCGAGATGTATACTAGGTAAACACCCTAACTGAGGAAATCTTCCCACAGGCTGTTTGTTTCTTCCTCAGAGAGTGTGTATAGGTTAGGATTCTCCTCGAGTTTCTGTTGAACAAAAAGGGCATCTTGCTATGATGCTGCGTATGCATATTCATGATTGGTGCCACCTCGTTGCGTATACAGGTGGTCAGTCAGTCATGTTAAGGAAGCTAGAGCTTGGCCTGAATATTCATATATATTACTCAAATATGCACGAATGAAGAAAAAAAACGACTTGAATGAAGTTTTTATGAGGAAATAACACAGTAACATGCAGAAAAGCTCTTAAAAGTCCATTTTTCATGATACGGCTCCTTTAATGCAAGGACAGAAATCTGCTGCACTGACGCATAAATTTTTCCTGATGCATAAACAACAAAGTTATTACTCTTGCCATATTAAAAACATGAATTTGGAATTATCTCTGTTAGAGTGGCCTATCTTTGTCACAGCTGTTAAGTAAATCCACCAAAAACCACCACTTTATTTAATCACGAATACTCTGATGGTTTTCAAGCCTTATACTGTATTTATACTGCCTTTATGTGGTAGGGAAAGATGACCACTTGTTAAGTGAAAATTACCTGTGCATTGTGTTCAAGCTGTTGTAATGAAGTGAGTGAAACACTGACAGCTATCTTCGAATGACTTGCTAGCTAGCTGCCAGTTAGCATCTGCTCTGAGGAGTTAAACCAAACAACAGCCTTTTTAAAATAAAACAAAACTAAGTTTAAATGGCGGCATTATTAAAGTTCTGTATGTCACAGATGATGCAGACCACAAACTAACCAAATGAAGCAGCAGAAATTTTAAAACATAAAGCAATGGATCCCGTTCAGGATGTTTTTGTTGTTCTCCACCATGTTGCCATGTCAGCATCTTAACAGGCTGGTTTAAGAAAGGAAAAAAAAGTTGGGCTTCATTAGGGCTCGGCTCTAAGAATTTTGAAAATCTGTCGAGCCGAGCCGGGCCAGGCCGGGCCGGGCCGGGCCGGGCCAGGGCTCCACCCCTTCGGGCCAGGGCTGGACTGTGCCCAGATATTAGGCCTGCGCAGGACATTGTAGGCTACTCCAGTTTTGGCTCTTCTCATGCCACTCCTCTTCAGAAACGGATAACGCTATCTCTGAAGCAGCTGCTTGACTTGCCAACTCCACCATTTTGCCCCAGTGCCAACTTAGCTGTGCCGAACATACGACTGCCACATAGACAGTATTTGGCAACCTGCAAAGGCGACCTGTATTGGCTTGTAGATGTAAACATAATGCCATTGTCGAAGTCGAACCTATTTAAGTTTATTTCATACTTATTTTCAGGCTAAATATCATTTTTAAAGGTAGAGTCTGGAGTTCCTCCTCGTTTCTCTTTGTAAACACTATTCAAACTGAGTGCCCCACCCCCCGGGCTAATGGCCGCATCGCTTTTCAACTTATTCAGCTTCAAGCCTCTCCTTCAAAGCTCTGAAGCAGGTAAAAGCCAAACCATTATAATGTTTTCGGGAGCGTTGGTTTGTCTGTATGTCCGTCAGCAACTTTACAGAAAAGTGCTGGACAGATTGACCTGAAACTTTCACCAGCCGTGTGGTGAAAATGTCATGTGTTCAAGGCAACGGAGAAACGTGGGTGGAAACGTTCTTTTTAGTAATTAGCACTTTATCACCCATTTGCATTAAAAAAAAAGGACATGCATGTTTGTTTGTTTTTTAAATTCCTACCTTTAGTCCCTTTAACCTTTATTTAACCAGGCAAAGACATTAAGAACAAGATTCTTATTACAAGCTAGCTGACCTCTTACATGCCAGTTACTGTAACTGTTAGCCTTGAACTCATATGCATGTTTAGCCTACTCCTAACTGTAAGGGATTTATTAGTAATAGTTAATACCTTGAATAGGTTTCTTTGCCAAAGCAAGGTTCCTCATGGCTTTGAATTTCTCTATTTATAGACCACACTCACTTCCATCCAGCTTCACCTTAACTAGCCTGGACTAGGACTCCTCACCGTTTGTTGCATTATTGTGCTGTTGTGATTCAGAGTGACCAGTAAAGACAGTTAACTGTAGTGAGTCCTGTGTGTTCTGACCGACACCCCCATGGTGAACATCAAACCTCCTTACCAACGCCTAAACAGTCTTACATGAACATCACCCTAACAGGCCAAATTTGGGAAATTTTTCCATATAACTCCATACAAATGGCCCGCATGTTTGGTAAAAAAAAAAAATACAAGAAAGGATCTCAATGAGTTCTAGAATGTTTCAAAAGTTGATCCAGATCCAGAGAAAATTCTGAATACTATGACCCAGAACACACAAAAATAAGGTAGTCGAGCTGCTTGGCAGAGGTCTGCGCTCTCCGAGGGCATTTCTAGTTAACCCTGGTTTTTCCAACGTGTGCAGATTACTCCCTCTCTTGCCTTTTTTTTTTTTTTTTTTTTTGATAGAGCAAGTGACTGGCGTCTCCTGCAATCAATAGCTTCTCCCTACACAGCGTCATGCCCTCACCTCTGTCATTGGCTGGTGATATACACAGATATCTCCGCGAGAACAAAAAAAAACAAACAAAGTTGAATTACAGACAGGGGGGGGATTACAAACAAACTCACCACTACACGAGAGCAGAGGCCCAAAGGCACGGATTGGGACAGATTCAACTTGCACAAGTCTAGCATTTATTTTCAGGGGGGGAACTCCAGACTCTAAATGAAATGCTGTCCTTTCATTCTGCACCCTTCTAAATGTTTAATGGAAGTTTTTTTTTTTTTTTTTTTAATGTAGCATTTAATAAAAATGTTCCATATCAAACATTTAACTGCAAAACCATAAATACTTAAAGCAAGGCTACTCAGATCGGTCCTATGAGGGCCTCAGTCCAGCAGGTTTTCCATGTCTCCCTGCTCTAACACACTTGACTCAAATTAGATAAATCTGCTACAAGCTCTGCACAATGCTCATTAACTTATGTTGGATCAGAGAGACACGGGAAACCTGCGGCCCTCGTAGGACTGAGTTGAGTAGCCCTAACTTACACTGTAGCCTACACCCATTTTATTGAGTTAAATATATATATTTATTTTTGAAATTTTAAGCTGGAATTTAGTTTTATTTTGAGATACAAATTTCAGATTTCAGACCCCTTCACAGAACCTTAGTATAATGTTTAAGTCTAAACAATGATTTGTCTTCATCTCCACCCATGCATTCCCTTTTCTTTTGTCATCTTGAGGTGCATAATCAGCTTGTTCGTCCCCTGCTGATGTTCCTGCAGGTGACTGTCAGCTTTGTTTTCCAGCATTGACCATGGGATGTTCTCTGTTGTGTTTCTGTGCCAGTCGGCTGTTCCGGTGTAACTTTGTCTTTTCTTCTTTTCACTTTTTCTTCATTTTCAACAAGAAAATTAATAAATAAATGAAAAATAAAATTCAGACTATCTAAAGGAGCCTTTTATTGACAGAGCTCCTCTCAGCAAATTGCAGATATTCAACACAACAAAACAGCCAGGGCAACATTCTTCTGCTACAATGCTAGAGAGGACAAGTTAATAAAGGGGGGGACCTTGAGGCAGATAATGATGACAGTGGCAAAGAGATACAGGGAGACTGAATTCAGACCCTGCAAAGACAGAGGAAAGGAAAGTGAACAACAACTGCATTTCTCCATTTGCTGACCAATAGGAAGGTCTGAGAGAGGGTTTATGGGGCGCTTTCACTGTTGGCATGTTTCATAAGATATACTTGTTTTGTTTTTACTTGTTAAATATCAAATAATCAATTAAATTTGAATCTCACTTTCCAGCATTTATTAAATATTTCCTGCTGTATGAGTGATCAGTATTTGCCATAAGCAGAATAATACAAGGTTTACATTGACACATACAGTAGTGACATGATCACATTGAGTGACACTAAATCATTTGGTGTGTCATTTAAAATTGTGTAAATAGCATAATTATGAAACCTGAAAATGTTTACCGAATACAGTTTGTCAGTTTGAATCAATTTGTACAGTTGATTGACAGCATAGGTCTCACAGTGAGTGATGATTTAGAAAATAATGCACAAATGTAATGAATTCACAAAAATATGATAGATCACAGTTTAATTGTAACTTAGGAAAGTTATAGTCCATTTTCATTTTATATACAATTATTTTCATGTTTTACCATGTAACTAATTTAGCCACTAACGCATCAAATTGGCACATAAATTCTGATTCCATGTGAAAATCTAAAAACAATTGTACTTTAAAGATAACAATTAGGAGAACAAAAGTCAACCATTTTATTTACCTGTTATTTGAAGTTTTTGAAGTTTTTTCTGGTACTGTGTATTAAAATGCGTGCTGTTTTGCAGTATCTAGCAAAAGGATCATGCTGCATCTTCTCTCATTTAAGAGATTTATTTTCTTTATAATCAAAGAAAATGGGACTTACTGTACAGACTATTCTGAATTTCTACCCCAATATAGTCATTAAATGTGCAAGCAGCATTCACTTCTCCCATATCTCACCCACGTTAACACCATCACACCTTTCTTCTGTAAACAGCACAACATGCCATACACAAACATCCTCTTCTATTCTCAGCCTTTCTCTCCTTCATTTCCTGGTTCTTTTCATCTCTGCTCCTGCAGCTGACTTCTTCGGACTCTCCAAGTCTTACAAAACATCATAACTCCATGATAAGCTAACATTATATAAGAATAAGCAAACAAACACATATCAAATCAATGTATTGTATTGTATTGTATTTATTCATTCATTTCAGGCAGTACATCCACATATTCCATAGAACATAAAAGGATGACCACTTACATGGCCAATCACAAAAAAACAAAAAAACACAACAATCGTGTCCATCACTATATCACAAAACAAACAAGTATGTTAAACCTGCCTGAAAGGGAGTGGGAAGAAGCGAACTTATTAAATCCCACCCCCATTTCTCTATATGAAACTCAAATCAAAAGTCATGCTTCCTTCAAACCAATAAGAAAAAGCAAACTATTGACCACATTTGGAGCATTAAACCATAGAAAAGCTACTCAAATTACTAGGTTAGAAGCGTTACCATAGGCAACAATAACCATTACATTACGACAATAATCCATACCAACAATGGTAACAACTCATCACACATATTAACGATAATTAGAGAAAACAGTAAATCACAAAGGTAACAGATAATGTACCAACAATGGTACGGGACAGTATACCAAAGACGGTAATGAAAAAAAGAAGAAAAGAGAGTACATCAACACTAGAACTGCTATCGAATCAAGATCCACTCTCTATATATTGTAACCAAACTATACGTTTATATAACAGTTTATATCGGTGAATATTTTGACATTGCTTTTGATGTAAATCCAGTTTATTCCAAAGTTTAGCCCCACATACCGACAGACAAAAACTTTTACGAGTAGTTCTAACTCTAGGTATGATGAAATTCCCATATCCTCTCAAACCATGAGTTCTTTCTTTTATTTTGAAGAGCTTCTGCAGGTTAGTCGGTAATAAATTATTAAATGCTTTATATAAAAATATTAATGTGACATATTCAACCAGGTTATTAAATTTTAGCAACTTTGATTGGACAAATAGATAATGAGTATGTTCAAGGAATCCAGCTTTATGTATGATCCTCAATGCTCGTTTTTGTAATGTAGCTAATGGATTTGTTGTATACTGATAGGTGTTTCCCCATACTTCAACACAGTACATAAAGTATGGTAGTACTAAAGTGCAGTATAAAATACGGAGCGTATTCACATCTAAGTAATGTTTCACTTTGTTCATGATTGAGAGGCTTTTGGAAATCTTTGTTTTTATATGTCTTATGTGGGCTTTCCAGGATAATTTGTTGTCAATTTTAACTCCTAAAAATATATTTTCATTTACGTTTTCAATGTGTATGCCTTCAATAACAATATCTGGTTCCAAATTTGTTTTAAAATTGCCAAATATCATTACTTTAGTTTTATTTATATTTAATGATAACTTATTCATATCCATCCATTTTTTTATTTCATTAAGTTCCTTATTCACAGTGCTTACCAGTTTATTATAATTATCACTACTATAAAATAAGTTTGTATCATCTGCGAAAAGTATAGGTTTTAATGATTTAGACACATTAAAAATATCATTAATATATATATTAAACAATTTCGGCCCCAATACAGACCCCTGGGGTACAGGGGTCTGTATTGGGGCCGTAAACACCTTGTAATAATAAAATGATCCTCTTCACACAAGGATATATGTAGGATATTGGCTGGATCCTTCAATATGTTACTGCAGTCTTACAATAAAAAGCTGCATGACTCTACCTTTGAGCTCCTGAGATCATCTCACAAAGCTTAAGTTTACATATCCTCCCATTAAAAAAAAGGCTAAATTCACAATTTAGTTCAAATAACATGAAACTCAAAAAAGTAATAATAAATAGAAATGTATTAAATTAGAATTTAGTAAAATAGAATATAGATTTAGAATTTTTGTTTTAAGAAACAATTAAAAAAAACAGTACGAGACAAATTGAAGCACCTTGCTCATGAACAGTGGACCAAAATGCTTTTCAGCAGGTGCAGACGACTGATTGGACGTTACACAAAACACCTGATTGCAGTAATTGCGTCAAAGTGTTGCTCAACAACATTTTAGTTCAGGAGCCCCGTCATGTTTACTTGTTTTTTTTGTTGTTGTTTTTAATATTTCTATTAAACAATAGGAAATCAATGTCATGAAGTTCCTAAAATTATTTATTACTTTTGTCAGTTTCAACTAATTTCACTGACAGCTGATTTTTTTCTGTCTTTGATGGAAGGGTGTGTAAACTTTCAGGCACAACTGTACTTTGATATAATATTAGAATGAAAATGCATCACGTAAACACCTCAGCTCATCCTATCAGCCTTGATCAGAAAATAATTTTCATTCTGACTTTTTGGATGTGTTTGGATCAGTGAGAAAAACACTCATCCTGATGGTTTCTGTGGTGTACAGTATGTTGTCTGCAGGCTTCAACCATGTGGAGGTGGAGGTGATGCAGCAGCAGAAAAGAACGGGACTGCAGTGGATACAATGTTTGTTAGAAACTGCAATACAATCATAATGAATTGAATTTGAATTTAATTAAATCTGCGTCAAAAAGTTTATTCGTACATAAAGGCATCAAATAAAAAACAACATAAAATAAAAATGACAGCTGGAACATCTGATACCATGTAATGTAAAGGTAGCTACAAATGACATCAGCCTTTTTTTTTTTTTTTTAGGTTCTGGGGGGGGGGGCGGGGGGGGGGGGGCGGTCGGCGCGCGCCCAGCCCGGGGGGGGGGGGGGGGGGGGGGGGGGGGTGCGGGGGGGGGGGGGGACGGTCGGGGGGGGGGGGGGGGGGGGGGGGGAAAGCCCGGCGCGGGGGGCCGGTTAGATGGGGAGAGTTTGCACCCCGCCGGGGGGGGGGGGGGGGGGCCCGGGGGAGGGGGGGGGGGAGGGGGGAGGAAAGGAGGAAGAATAAAGGCCGGAGAGAAAGAACAAAAAAAACACAAAAAAAAAAAAAACGCAAGGAAAAAAAAAAAAAATAATTTGTTTTGCCTTGGGGAGGGGGGGCCTGGGGGCTCTGGCCCTTCCGCTGGCCCTAGTATCGTCCCTGTCCCCGCTCCTTGGCGTGTGGCACACGTGTGCCTCCAGAGGGCCAGTGCTGACCCCTTAGCTGCAGATCTGACCACCTGGCCGTGGGGTCATCCATGTCTGGCTCCTCCTGTCCTGGGGGGATCCCGGGAGACGGGGGTGCCTAGTGCCGTCAATGGCGCAACTTCCAGAGGGAAATTTACTTCCTTCTGGTCTCTTTTCTCTACACCACCCCCCCCCCCCCCCCCCCCCCCCCCCCTCCACTCTACCTTACCAGTGTTGCCACAGTTACCTTGAAAAAGTAATCTGACTACTAATTAGTCCTACAAAAAGTAACTAAGTTACTTTACTGATTACTTTATTTCAAAAGTAACAAAGTTGGATTACAAGTTACTTAATCAGTTACTCTCAGCAGCTTCAGCAACCCCCCCCCCCCCCCCCCCCCCAACATTAAAGTTGCAACATGACATGTTATGAGTGAAACAGTGGAGCTGGGTGAGTAAACCAGCGGTTGTACCTCATTACCAGGAGCTTTTCAAACCTCCTTTTTCTTCTAGGAGTGAGTACCAAACCTCCCAGACAGGAGCCGCTCCACAGGAGCACTTGATGGGGTTGGAGCATTAGACTTTAAGATGTTCTTTATGATTGAAAACTGATGCAGAATCTGAAAGTCATAGGCTGACCTCAGGGAGTCCATGACTTCCTTTCCTGCAGAGGAGGTGTCTTCCTCCCACCTGGGCCCTCCATTGCGTATCGCCACATTAGATTTGAGGAACTTTAACAACAGGCAGAATCATTTCTTTCAGATATAGTGAGCACACTTGCAGGACTCTGTGCTACAGGAGCAGTTGTGCAGCACTCTGCTGTCTGAAGCTCTTTAACTTGCTCCCTCCTACTTGGATCTCTCAGCCATCGGAGTTTGAATTTTGGACAACTGGCAGCAGCGAGAAGGGCATCTTTGTCGTTCAGCACACTGGCAAAACGAGTCTGGATTGCATAAAAAGTATAATTGGCATAATAAATATTAGACATTATTGGCATAAAAAAAAATCATTCAATTAATAGGAAAACAAGCCTAATGTGGGATCAATACTAATTTGCTTTGGGTTACTTACGACAATTTATATTTATTTTAGTTCAAGTTCAAAGTTCAAAGTCATTTATTGTCATTTAAGTTTATGTTAAAAAAAAAAAAGTGACAGAACAAAATTTGTACCCAGGTCCCAGATAAAGAAATTAACAAATATAAAAATAAATAAATATATGTACAGGGAGTGCAGAATTATTAGGCAAATGAGTATTTTGACCACATCATCCTCTTTATGCATGTTGTCTTACTCAAAGCTGTATAGGCCAAAAGCCTACTAAGAATTAAGCATATCAGGTGATGTGCATCTCTGTAATGAGAAGGGGTGTGGTCTAATGACATCAACACCCTGTATCAGGTGTATTAGGCAAACAGAATTATTAGACAACTTAACAATAAACAAACATATACCCATTTTAATTATTTATTCTCACCAGGGAAACTGATATAACAGCTCAACATTCACAAATATACATTTCTGACATTCAAAAACAAATCAGTGACCTTTCTTTGCAAGCACACTCAAAAGCCTGCGGTAGTTGATACTGCTGCTCCCGAACGTCTGGGCCCTTGGATACATGCCGTACCTGCCCCAGGGGGGTCGGCATCCGGCGGGGTCAGTAGTTGCTGGTTTGGTCCGCTGGGCCCCGAGACCATGGGGGGCTTCGGCTGGGGCCACCCTCTGTGGGGATGCACATCCGTCCCTTTGGGTGGGTGGCTGGGGCCCGATTCGCTGAGCGGCTGCTGATGGCCCGGGTCTCGGGCTTCCCTCCTCCTCCCAGAGACAAGGTTGCATCTGCATGAGCAGGTAGAGCATCTTTTATTCTGCATGATGACACTGTGATGCTGCTTCCGGTTGGATGTGTACTAGTAACTGTTTCTGCCTGGCTTTTACTACTTTTCTGTGTGGTTCTGTATGTGTAAGTATGATCCTATGATATTCTAGTAGATGTCTTTATTTAAGTTGTCTTCATTTAGGTTGCCACCTGCAGGTCCTCCTGTAGCGGATTGCTAGTTTTGTTTTCCAGCATAAAGAATAAAATCCTTATGATCATATTTGTATTATTATGATCATTTATTCTAATTGATTATTACTGATATGATTCTTCACTGCCAACTGACTGATTATTTTGTTTATCCGTGATACACACATTTCTGGAATTTAATCACTGTGCATGTCCTATCTTTTTACACAAAGAACACTATTGTACTACGGAATACACAGAATGTACTGTAACATTCTGTTCCATGAAGAGCACATATAGGAACTTTCCAGACTCGGATGATGCTGTTGACCTCGCTATGACGGTATAGCGGGTTAAAGCTGTTACACCATCGGTGCTTCAGTTTGTATCTTGTCTCTGCACAACATGCAAGCTCCCCATGAGTAAACTCTTTAACTGATTCCACTGGTCTGTCTTTCTCATGCACAGTCTTGGTGATTACATTTTTTTCCAACAACTGTCAGTTAACAAAGGTCAGCATTACTTTCTGTTAGATTTTCCCCATGATTGCAAGTTGTTTAATAATTGGATTTGTATAAGTATCAGTAAACTAAACAAAATCGATACTTATATTTCCACAGGCATACACACAAACGCACAAATACATCAGTATAAAGTGAAACACCAATCAAACCCCTCCTTCTCCACACTGATCTTCTGATCTTTAGTCAGTCTATTTTGAAGTTTCACTTCACAAACAGAGACATGAAATCTCTTGAAAGTTGTTTGTACTACGGCTGGACGATATATAAAAAAAGATCATCGATTAAAAAAAATCTGTATCGATCAATATTGATATTTATCAAACAAAAAAAAGCCATTATCGAATTAAAAGCCATTTTAGGTGCAGCTCTGGCCATTTAAAGGGGAAGTTCGGTTTCTTTTAACCTGGATCCATTTTCTAGCATGATATAGAGAAAGAAACTGAAAACCGATTTTAGGGGGGGGTTTATGGAATAGAAAGGGGGGAATATTAATAAAACACAGAGAGAGAGGGGGGAAAAGGGAAAAAGGAAAAAAAAAAATAAGAGAAAAGAGGAAAGGGGTGGGGGGGAAGAAGAAGAGAGGAGAAAAGGAACACAAGGGGGAGGGGGGGGGGGGGGAAAAAAACAATCCCGCGATGGAGGGAGAATGAGGAGAAAAGGGGGGAGAAAAAAAAAAATGAAGAAACAAAAGGGGGCCCCCACCGAATCCCCAATGGCCACCAATAAAACCACTGTATATTCATTTACTTACCCAGACAGTTTTGGTGTATCTTGAAATCCTTCAGGAGACATTTAGATCCACTCCAGATCAGCGTATGTCCGATATAATGGAAGTGATGGGGCAACCTTGTGCAACCTCTAAATAAGGCATTATCTGCCACAAACTCCTTCATTTCACCAACGTATTGTTATGTAACATTAGTCAGACCCCCTGTGAGCTCGGAACGGCTTTTTTTTTGTGGTGATTTGTCCTTATATTGGACATAAGCTGATCTCGAGTGGATCTAAATATCTCCCGAAGGAATTCAAGTTGCACCAAAACTGTCTGGGTGAGTAAATGAACATATTTAATGCTAGAAAATAGGTCCAGATTGAAAGAAACCAAACTTTCCCTTTAAACTTTTGCTGAATGACCTAATCATAATAAAGATCACACTAACACTGAATTCCAATTCAGCCTTTGCCTGGGTCTGCGCTTGTGATTGGTTTGGCGGAAGTAGTGATTGTAGTATCATGCTACCTGATGGGCTACAGCAGAAAACTGTGCTTCTATATTGAACTTTTATTGACCCTCTTTTTTTTCTATTGAAAAAACCTCTATCGATCGATATATATCAATATTGAATTATCGTCCAGCCCTAATAATAATAATAATAATAGTAATGGATTTGATATATATTGTGCTTTTACTGCTGGACACTCAAAGCGCTCACTCTGGATCCATCATGTGTTCACTCCTCAGTAATAGTGGATGCTGCAGCTTTGTGAATAGTTTATAAAACATGCTACCATGCACGTTCAGGATCTTTACATCCAAAATTGCAAAGAAGCTCCGCCGGCCTGCAGCAATCATTTTGGGCACGGCTCAGCCTCGTCACACAGGTAGACCATAGACGGATTACCGCATGGGCAAAGTGGGCGTGTGTCCAGGGCCCCAGAGCCAATAAGGGCCCTTGGCCTTCACGTTTTTTTTTTTTTTGTTTTTTTTTTAAATAGGCCTACAGTAAATAAATAAATAAAATGTGTTTGCTTTCTAACCTACTTTCCAACGTAACGTTTTCTTGTGTTTGCTTTCAAGTAACATAGGCCTACTTTTTGTACCGAAAAAAACAGTATGTATGACGTCAAAACAGTTTGTTTTCAAAATGGAGAGGTGAGCGCTCAGCGGTTCAGAAAAAAGAAAGCTAAGGAAAGAAAAGAAGGATAAAAATGCTGCTTTGGTGCAGCAAATGCCATCAATCTCAACATTTTTCACCAAAAAACAGAGGCAAGATGACGGTAGGCCTACTCATAACAGCGGTGGCAGTTGTACTACACCTCACTGCTCACACCATCAGCGAGATGCTAGCACAAGTGCACCAGAGACGTCTGATAGTGGTCAAGCGACACTACCTCCTACCGATACCGTCTGCACTTGTACGACAGGCAACAGCCGGGTGGCAGAGACTGAGCTAAGTCCTATCACATCAGCAGTGGAGGATATGATGGTTGCAGCTGGTAACGAACCTGAGACTGCCGATGTTCTGGCCGGAGAACAGAAGGATGATGATGATGATAACTCCTGGTGTGAAACTGTTACAGATCCGGCGCTGTGGGGAAATATTTCCAGTGACAAAGTAAAAAGTGTTCTTATTGAAAGAGGGCCCTTATCGTTTCACAACAGACGTGCAAAATACCCTGCATCGACAAGAGACTCTGGTCTAGGTGGTCGGGCGCGTTCATTAACCAATGACATGATGTGCAGTCGACTGCCCAACGGACAGGTTGCACCACGAGAATGGGTGGTGTATTCACCATCAACTGGATGTGTATTTTGCTTTGCCTGCAAACTTTTCGGGACAGCAAAGAATGCTTTTGTTGACGGTTTTTGTGACTGGAAACACCCGCATCGCATTTCAGAACACGAGAGGAGCCCTGTCCACATGTCTAACATGCTGACAGTGCAGAGGATGAGTGGAACTGGCGCTATTGATTCTGCCCTGAGAAAGCAAATGTCAGATGTGAAGGATTACTGGAGGAATGTTCTGCAACGTGTGGTGGCAGTAATCAAGTTTTTAGGAGAAAGAGGACTGGCATTCAGAGGGAATGATGAGCTCCTTGGATCGCCACATATCGGCAACTATTTGGGAATATTAGAGTTAATATCCCAATTTGACCCATTTCTGGCAGAGCATATTAAAACATATGGCCAAAAGGGCAGAGGGAGCGTCTCATATCTATCGTCAACAATATGCGAAGAGTTTATTGACATGATGGGAGAAAAAAACAGGCAAGTAATTGCAGAAGAGCTCCGTGATGCAAAATATTTCTCATTGTAGATTCCACCCCCGACCTCTCTCATGTTGATCAGTTAACATTCATATCCAGATTTGTTAGCAAGCAAGGTAACATAGTGGAGCGTTTCCTGGCATTTGAGCCAATTAAGAGCCACACAGGCCAAAGTCTGGCAGATTGTGTGACCGCCATGGTGGAGAATCTCGGGCTGGACTTGAATAACTGCAGAGGCCAGTCATTCGATAATGCCAGTAACATGTTGGGCCGATACAATGGATTACAGGCGCATTTGAAGCAAAGAAACCCATTAATCCACTATGTGCCTTGTGCTGCCCATTCTTTAAATTTGGTGGGTGTAAACAGTATTGAGGCAAGCAGTTCAGACGTGGGACAGTATTTTGATTTACTACAAAGCTTGTATACATTCTGCGCTGCCTCCACACACAGGTGGGAACGAGTTTTTTGGAACTCGGATATTCATGTAGATTTAACATTAAAATCCTTGTCAAACACTCGTTGGAGCTGCCGAGCTGACTCTACTAAAGCTCTGTGGCAAAACTACGCTAAAATAAGTGAGGCATTAAAGAGCATTGCTGATGATGACACAGAGAAAAGAGACACAAGTGAGGCCAGCGCACTCGCTGAAAAATTAAATAAGCTACATAAGCTAAATAAGCTAAATTAAATAAGGCGTACAAACATGACCTCCAGTGCACCAGAAAGACGATTTGAGGATGACGGCGGAGAAAAAGATGCAGTATTTGATGGGAAAAGCAAATTCCAAATAGAAACATTCAATGTGGCCATTGATAACTTAGTCAGCTGTCTCTGCCACAGAATCAATGCCTACAAGCACCTGTGTGACATGTTTGGTGTTCTTTTAACTGAGAAAGCCAACACACTCAAAGGAAAACAAAGGAAATGCTGATTGACTTCCGTAGAAGTCCCACAGTCATCTCCCCAGTGAGGATTCAGAATGAGGCAGTGGAGCTGATCAGTAATTATAAGTACCTTGGAACTTATTTAGATGACAAGCTGACCTTCGAGACTCAAGTTGACGCCGTGTGTAAAAAGGCCCATCAGCGCATGTATTTTTACAGGAAGCTGCGCAATTTTAATGTGGACAGCACTTTTATGCGCATGTTTTACTTCTTGTTTTATCGAATCCATTCTTACCTTCTCTTTTATTTGTTGGTTTGGCTCCATCTCCCTAAAGAGCAAAAACAGGCTGCAGGGCATTGTGAGAGTGTGCAGCAAAATAGCAGGTATAAACCTGAACGACCTCACTGCCCTTTATCAGCGCAGAACTTTGGGCAAGGCCCACTCCATCCTTGGGGACCGGAGCCACCCCCTGGCTGGTGAATTCCTGCTTCTCCCGTCAGGGCGTAGGTACATGCTACCAAAGTGCAGGACCAACAGACTCAAGCACTCATTTGTCCACGCAGCCATTGTTTTCTTAAACAAGTGACTAACCTGTCATGATGCTGTTGTTTCCTATCTGTTGTCTTTGTTGTTTGAATGACTGTTGTTGTTGTGTTTTAGCACTGCTAGTTGCGCAAGAAATTGCCCTACGGGGACAATAAAGACTCCTTGAACCTTGAACCTTGAACACTCGTCTCTGCCTATCCCGCTGATTTGGACAGCAATCTTGGAGATGAACTGATTCACTTCAGATCATTCATCAGATCAGACGGACAGAATGTCCCTCCATCAAAATGTCTGAAAACAATACTGGATTGTGGATTACAGTCAACATTCCCGAATGTGTACATCGCACTGAGACTGTATCTGACACTTCCCGTCACAAACTGCGAGGGAGAATGGTCATTTTCTCAAATGGCCAGGATAAAAAACGAGCTCAGGACTAAGATGACCCAGAGGCGCCTGAACAGTTTGTCACTCATGGCCATAGAAGCCGAACTTGTCCGAGAGTTGGACTTCAATGACATTATCCAGGACTTCTCCTCGAGGAAGGCCAGGAAAAAGCTGCCGGTTTAGGTGAGATTTTATTTCTTTTAATTAAGGAGTATTTTATTGTTATGTGGCCTGATGCGTGTATCTGTGTTGATATATGTACACTGTAGGCAAAGATGGTTCTCGGCTCCTGAACTACAGATCATCACTGATACATGCATCAGAAGTGGTACCATGGACAGCGCCAGCGATGTTTTTGTTTGTGTTTTGGTGGCTGTGTGTTGCCCAGTGTTATGTGCGTAATGCGCGCACTGGCAAGGGCCCGACGCAAGTTTGTGTCCAGGGCCCATGGTGGTGATAATCCGTCTATGAGGTAGACCACGTCTCCCGGTGAAGAAAACCAGCGGAAAATCACTTAATCCTTGTTAGTGATGATGTCTCCCATAGTGATTGAGGCAGACACGTTAAATCTTCATCACTGCCCACAACCAGCGTTAAAACAGCTGCTGTATGAGGGATCTGGATTTGACACATTCGGGAGAAAACTAAAAACAGAAAAGATGCTGCTTCTCGGTCCGACTCTGAGCCACATTCAGACAACTCGTGCTTTCTCGTGTTGAACATGATCTAATGGCTGCAGGTAGAACATAAGATCGGCTGTGCAGAAGGAAAGTTAGGAGTCCCCTTTGGAAAGCCGATCTCAGCTAGCAGCAGCGCCTCGCTTCACAACTGCGCTCTCCACAGGAACCGCCTTTAGTGACAGGCAGTGCTCATGGGAGTTGTAGTCTTTTAGTCTAACATTTAAGTTTGTTTGTTATTTCAGATGCCGTTTGAGAAAACTACAATTAAAATGTAAATAGAATTCAATTAGCCAAACTGGTTAGTTGGAGCGGCCGTGTTACCCGCCACTGCTGAAATTCACCTACATTGGGCGGGTTGGGGGGTGTTAATGTCAAGCCCTGTGCACAAACCTTTCCTGCCACGAATTAAGTTTATTGTAATTAGAGCCCGACCGATATATCGGCCGGCCGATATATCGGGCCGATTTTGGCGTCTGGCTCATTAATCGGCATCGGCCAAAATGTGGCCGATATGAAAATTCTAGTTTTGCTTCAAACAGCTAAAAGAAACTTCTGCTGCGCGCTTCTGCTCTCCCCCCTCCCTTCCTGAGAGCTGCTCGTGCTGCTCCTTTCCTCCTCCCCCTCCCCTTACAGAGGGCAGCGCTTTCTCTGCACCCCCTTCCTACTCCCCCTCCTACACACACGCGCTACGCAGGCAGAGAGGACAGCAGACCGATGCAGACGTTTAGTTTCCTCCTGGTAAGCTGAGACTTTCTAAAACTACATAAAACTACACTTTAGTGCTCCGTTACAACAAACGTCCTCGTGGAAACACGCTGTTAGAGCGCATTAAGGAGAGCAGGCGAGTTTTAAATGCGCTAGTTTTAGCGACAATATTAGCATTTTAACAGTGCAAGTTGCCTCTTTGTGAAATAAACAAAGATGCAGCTGCTAACTCCATCTCTATTATTAGCTAATGTCAGACTGTTTTACAGCAGTAAACGCTGTGTAAGTCGCCTCTTTGTGACACAAACGAGATAAACGCAACTGTTAACTTCCATCTCCTGTTATCTAATATAAAATTAAAGTATTGTGTCCCTCTATACTTCATGCCGTGTAGGTTTTACTGGGACTCGTAAATTCAGAAGTTTAAGTTTTCATTAAACTAATTAAAAGGCTCCAACTAATGTATTTATTTGTAATTCTGTTTAGATGTTTTAAAAGCTGCAACATTGCTCTTAAATCTAGTTTGGTCCCTTGTGTTAAGTGGAAGATGGAACTTTTTGAAGCTTAAAGATGAAAAATTTATATTTCTAAGGTGTTTTAGTGAATGAGTCTTTAAAAATATATCATTTATAAAACACTTTCCATTCATCTGTGTGTAATCACTGTAAGCTGTTTGCAGCCACTTGTTTTCATTTTGAAATGGTCATCTATAGTATTGAAATCTAATTACTAAAATACACTAAATGTGTATATATATTCATTCCCAGGCAGAGAAAAAGAGTAAGGTGTGGAGCCACTTCACAAAGATTTAACAGGTGTTAGATGCAACATCTGTGGTGTGAACGTTAACCTGGGCTGCAGCACCAGTAAGGCAGAAAACACAACAAATTTGTGTCACCACCTAAAACATCATCACAGATTCTGGATGATTTGATTCTTAGTGTTGAATCACATTTTGGTCATTATAAGAATTTAAGTTGGACTACAGTTAGACAGTATGTATGTCCATGTTCATTTTTTAATATCCTGGCTGATATATATCGGCTGACATCGGATATTGGCCAATATATCGGATATCGGGTTTTTTAAAGCCCCCAATATCGGCCTCAAAAATCCCATATCGATCAGGCTCTAATTGTAATGTATGGGTAAACCCCCCCCCCCAAGCACGCTCGGTCGCAGAGGTTTTTCTAGTGTATGTAATGACTTAACAAAAACAAACTTTTTTCTTGTGCTTGCAGCCTCAAGGCCAAGAACAAAGTTCTCACTTCTCGTGGAGTATGTAACAAACTTTCCTGAAAACCATCAATAAACGGTTAATTAGAAAAAAAGGAAGGTGTTCAATGTTTCTTCTTTTTTTTTACGCCCACAATATCTGAGCAACATACCAGCTGCTGTTGGTAATTTCAATATTGGAACAACAGAGAGAATTTTTTTGTTTAGTTTAAAAAAAGACAAATGAAAAAATTGTTGAATTAAGTGATAAAGAATGAATGTGAATTAGAGAAAAATGTGAAAACTGGTTGCTCCACCGCAGCAGTGATGCTCATTCCTGCTCCGGCCAATCATTCTTAATGTGCAGCCTGTGACTCCAATAAACTTTGTCCTGATATGATATGTAATGGAACATGTCTAAGCTGACAGCAGAGGACGTGTGGTTGGCTCTCCGTGTCTGCCTCCAATGAGGAACACACCATCTCTGACTGCTCGTGCTAATCCCAGATTATCTCTGATAGACCAATCCAGAAACAGGGAAAAATTGTCAAAAGAAAGGAGATTATCTGACAGTAGTAGAGGGATTGTGAGGCAGTGTAGTGGTTAAAACACACAAATACTTGTTCATGAAAATCACTCAGACATCTTCACAGTAAACAAGTAGAAGTGCCAACATGACGTATGGCTGCTTCAGTACAAAGTAGGTTTTTATCAGCATTTGCTCTTTTAAGGCGGTTTTGATTAGTAACTTAAACATGCAGAGAAAATTAATCTTTTTCATTTAAATGCTTATCATACACCGCCTATGATTCCCACATACCCAATTTTAATGGATCAAAAGACATTTCAAATCAATGTAGCAAATTTTAAGTATATCACAGACTACGTTCTTCCCTAAAGGCACGAGCCGAGCAGTTTCCTCACCTACTGCTGTGCTACTTTAATGAAATAACAGTGCACACAAATGTTAATTTTTCTTTTAAAAAATATAAATGTAAATGCATTTCAAATCATGTAGCTTTGCAGTTATCACTAAAACCAACAATTTGGCTTAATGTATGCTTAACTCCGATTCAGTGGCTGGAGTTATTATACAATAACGCAATGCATGCTATTCTGACATGTTTGCTGTCATGACAGAACAATACCATTTCTGTATGGGGTCCCCTTCAGCTGAGGTCCTTAATTGATGCAGTTCGGTTCGGTTGTACAACACAATTTCATAATGGATATAAAGCCTATAATAATTTAATTACTATAAACAATTATGTAAAAAAAACATAATTAAAAAAAAATTCATTAAAATAAATTATAAATGATAATCATATAATAATTATAATGATTTACAATAACAATAATTTATTTATTAATATTAATCATCAATACTATTTATTCTAATTTATAATAATAATTATAAAAATAATAAATCATTTATTTTAAAAATGAATTATTATTTTACGAATACATATGTGTATTTGTGTACTAATGCTAATACAATTATGCAATTACTAATAATAGGCCTTTATGTGACTGGTAAAACTTCCCCGCTCATAAGCATAAGCATAAGATAAAAGATCAAAAGCATCATAAATAAGGAGGATAAACATGTTAGTTGTGGTTTTGTTCAACTGCACAGTTGAGCCAGATGTCAGAAATAGACTCTCCTTCACTGCAAAAAAGCCATTTTCAGATCTTTGTTCTCGGAGCAGCATGTAGCTGTCACAAGCCTAGAGCCCCCTCTTGTGGCTGTAGACGGTAGTTGATACTTCTTATAAATATATATTGTTAGCCGTGCATGTAAAATAGTTCAAATTTGCGATTAAATTCCAATGTACGCGTGTTAACTCATGTCAACTTGTGTGATTAATTGCAATTAAAAATCCCAATCAACTAATCAGCACTAATATATATAAGTATATATATACACACGTTCGGGGTGCGCATGGGTGTATCTGCGCATGCATGAGTGCATATGTATTGTCTATCCATCCAACATTTTGCGTAAATCACTTCCTTGTGCATATTTAGGCTCTTACAGCTTTTTTTTTTCTTTCTAGATCCCCATTTCCCGGGGCTAATATTATCTGCACCGGTATGGAGACTTTAGGTGTCTGGTGGAGATATTTTGAACAACACTGAAGACAAGTGCAGTAAGTCTGCTGCTTTTTTCTGAACTTTTTGGTGTTTTGCATTTTGTTTTGTGTTCTTTTAATTGAATTTGATTGTAAATAACTAGAGTGTATTTCTGATTGCAAGAGCCATAGTCGCATCTAATTCTGCATGTTTAGCTGCAGACAGCAGCAAATCCTGCTGCACAGTCACAGATTACACAACAGCCTTACAGCAGATGTGGCATCTGGCATTATAATTAAAGTAATATCGCACATCAAATGAAAGCTTGTTTTGTTAACATAGCTGAAAAGCCTGTGGTTTTCCCCGTGTGTCACACGTGGGGCATCGTTGCTTATGAAATGACATAAACCATTTGTATTGTGCAATACTTGGGCGTGATGGGGATCTCAGATCTGTGTGGGCTAGTCAGACCTGTGGGTTTAGATGTGGGTGGTTTGAATTGTAATACTATTTTACAGTTGGTGTTTCTTTTATTAAAGTATAATGTAGACACAGTTTTTTGCTCTCATTTCAGTCTCATTTTACACATTCAAGGTCCACTGAAAAAAGTCAGAAGGCCTATTGTATGGTTAGTGTTTATTATCGTTATTCTTTTGGAAAAAAGAATTATACTTATTCACGTCAATTTGAGCATGCATATTCACAAACTGATGTCACGAGTTTGTAGGGCTACATTTTTCTGCAGACTGTAAGGATGCATCGTCCCCGGGACTCGGTTCACACTCAAAAATAGAGGTAAGAGACAGGAGCAATTTAAAATCTTTTAAAAATGTTCTCTCAAAAGTACAATATTGGTCTTCATGAGACCAGAAGTACCTATATTCTATGAAAAAGGGTCCAAAGTAATATAAAGTACAGATTTGTACCATTTCAACCCTAAGGGTACCTGGAGCATTGGAAAATGTGCGTACCCTGTACAATAACTACAAATAGCAGTCCTTCTAAACAGTAGTATAATTATAGTTATTACATTGTGATTTTCATAATAATCATAGTAATCATAGTAATGATTATATGTATAATTATATATGTGTTTGGCCCAATATTTATATAATAATTTTTCATTTATTATTAGCATCTTTGATTGTTGTCATAATCTCTATTTTATTGACTCTTATTCATCATTTTTAATTGGTTTAATTGTACTTTATTAACTCATACAGCTTGATAAGTGGGAGTGGATAGAATCGTGGTTAATGTCGCGGGCTTTGGCGCGGCAGACACGGATTTGAGCCCCTGACACGGCACTCACCTGAACCACTGGGCACTTTAAATAGCAGCCCACTGCTCTCAGGTTTAACCTAAAATGCAGAGAATGAATTTCCTAACTGGCTGGTAAAGTAGGATGAATAAAGTATACTAAAAAAAAAAAAAATGTACCAGGACCGAAGGGTCCAGAAATGTCTTTCAAAAAGGAACACCCCCAGTGACGAGCTTTATACCCTTTTAAGTACAAATTGGCACCTCTAATTTTGAGTGTGTTTGACTGGGTGGGGAATTTAGAGAAATGTCACATCTTCATTTTATTTGGTTTGTTTTCACATTGTACTTAAATCAAGCCAATCAAACCACCTTGGAGACGTCACGCAGTTACCTCAACTGCTCATTTAGGGCAGTATTGTTTGTTAAAACTGCTTTTCACGAATGTGAGAAGCAGGAGTAAGAAAATCTACCTCATCAATGGACAATTTTTGTAATTTTTGCATAAGATAAATGATCATAAGCATCATAAATTTGCAACTGCGCATGCTTGCAACAGCTTTGGAAGCTTTGGAAGTCCACTAAAAAGGACCAGTGACTGGTCTTTACAGAGTTTATTACAACAATGCCAAACAGTTGCTGTGTGTTTGGCTGTTTCAGTGTAGGAGGGGAGGACTCTCCTAGACAGGGGAGAAGTTTTTACTGATTTCCCATGAAGAAACACAAGCAATCAGCCTGGATTCCTGCATTCATCTGTGTTAAAACTGGAAGCCTTCGCCAGACACCCGCTCTCTAGTTTAGGATTTAGCCTCCTGTCCTGTTGGCATCTGATGACCGCAAAGACGTGCGTCTATAATCTTTCTCTGGAAATAAGGGGGAAGATGAGAGACAACGGCATGAGTAGGAGGCAGCATTGGCTCGATCAAAGCAGTCAGAAATGCAAAAGGTGTCCAGCACTGTTAAAAATTCACTAGATAAAGAAACTCACGAGTTCCAAACGGCTGTGATTGTCGTGATCGGTTATGAGTAAGCGCGAGTGATGTGTGCACAAATTACAAAAAGGATTCATTGTCTAGGACAGAAAATGGAAATCCTTCAGCTGGCATGTTCACTCAATGACACAATTAAAAAAAATTGTAATGTTGAGGACTGCTTTTATATCAGTTTTCAAACCTAATATGGTTTGCAGCAGAGTCTGTGTAGTTTAAGAAAGAAAAGAGGCAGTGAGATATGTTCGACAATGTGCGTAACATAGTTACTTCCTCTCTTTGCTTCAGTTTGTCTGTTTTCTATCACACTGCAAGCATAACAAGGCTCAATCAAGTAGGACATACACAGAACATCAGACTACCCCTGGTTTTCAAGCAGAGTACAGTTGACTTTTATAGTCTGCACCGTTCTCACTGCTCCAAACCAACCGTACACTCAAAAAACTGTGGAGTGTTATCTACTTAGAAAGTCTTAGGAAATTTTTGGGACGTAGATATGTTGAGTAAATTTTACAAGGGTTAATTTCAATTCAACTTTACTTGCATATATGAGTTATTACTATAAGAAACACCCAAATAACCTTCACATGTATTTATCAACTTTGCCATCGTATTTTACTTTGTCGTGATGAGTAAGTTCTACTTAGACTCAGTTTACATTAAACTGAAAGTCTCACATTGAAACACATAAGAGTATTCTTTACCAACCACACAGGGACAGACGAACAGACTAGTCATTTAAACAGTTGAAATGTAGAACACAGTTGAACATCAACTGTGATGATGTTCCCAATTCCTTAGACAAGGATGTAAAATTTTCCATGGGTAACGGGGATGGTGGCCTTACTTATCTATACTTTCCTTCTCACTCATGGTAACACCTTCATAATTCAAACACAAAAGAACTTTCCAACATTGTCAAAAAGTAAACCATAACAGCAAATAACTCAAATTTAGAGCATAGCATTCACAAAAGGTTAAATTCCTGTTGAATATGAAACCCCCATGAGCCTTTGTGGTCAAAGTTATTTTTACAAGGCCAAAACATCCTTTTTCAGGGTCCATGAAAGGGGACCAGGGATTGTTTAAAGCAGACCAAATAGCGCCAGTGTGAATTCACTTTACGGTATGCTTCTATATTCTTGTAGAATCCAACCACTGGAGTTTTTGCCCAGTCTCACTGAAATTATTCACAAACTACTCCAGCCACTTTAATATGAATGGATTCTGCGAATGTTCAGAAACTCACAGAATCTCAGATGAATACAATTACATCTGAAAATGATTTCTCCTTCACTTTTGGTGAAGCCTTGGCCAGGAAGAGTTAACGTCATCACACGGTATCCAACAATCATTGGGGGTTTCGATCCCGAACCACAACACCCTCAACATTGGTGGGTCTGCAGTGGTGGCCACATCAATGTGTCCCAGCAACCCCTCCTGGCTTCCAGCTAAGCTCAGATCTATTTAAATCAGGTCGAAGAAATATTTGCATTCATGTAAATGTAGCTAGAATCCTGCTGGAGACTGAACCTCCATCCCATTCCCAAATCTCTGAATCACTGGAACAGGTTTTTTCCATGAATTCCTTTGTGTTTAGCACCACCATTCCTCGTTTCTAACCAGTTTTCCAGTTTCTGCTGGTTAAATCAGTCCCCACATCCTGATCTTGCCACCACCATGCTTTATTGGGGGTGATGGATTTTCCCCAGACATGGTGTTTTCCTAGAAGACTAACAAAAGATCTTCTCAGATATGTTTTAGGAGTAGTGTTGCTGGGCAGAACAAGCAACAAAACATGTCATGTCTGTAATGAGTTGCTTTGCCTGCAGAGGAGCCATACAGAAATTAAAATAAGAAGGCCAATTTTCTCTAACACACATCACATAAATAACTATGAAGAAATTTTATCATCATCCATCCATTTTCAGGTCTGTGATAATTTTCCTTCTTCACTGAAAATTAAATGGGCCTATAAACTGTGTCGATGAGTCACCAGTTACCTTTCTTTTATTGCCTTTTGTCTCATTTCTGACACATTAGTGACATAAAATTCATCTTGCTGAGAAAGTAAAAGGACCACACTGGTATTCAGAACAGTATTTTTCTTCGAACAAAAAGAATAAGAGTAAAATGATAAATCCACTAAAACATGAGACAAAAACCCTGTCTAGCAATGACATGTACATTCATCAAACCCAACTGATACTCACCAACAGTCCTCCAACAGGGACTAATGTCTGTAATTTGAATAGATTCATTTTAATAACAGTCCTCATCTCATTCAGTAATATGTGGATAATTTTGTATTCATCTCACTACACCTCCAGGTTAGTTTTGCTGCACTTTAGAAAAACTTTTTAAATATTTTCACAGACAGAATACAAATGATGTCTTACTGCGAGCTGGTCTCGCTGAGCTTGAGCCGAAACGAAAGAGTTCACATTTCGTGTGGGTGAGACCAATTAAAGAAGATGGGTTGGCTCCTTTTCATCTGTCAACATCACAGAGCATGCCTTGAATAAAGTTTCCCAAATAAGTACACTGAAAGAAAGGATTTCTTAAATTAACTTTTAAAAAAATCATGGAAAGTATTTCCACAAGTTTTAAAACTTTTTTTTATAACATTAAGCTGTTTCAGTCCAATATACTTTATTTGAATCAACCTAATTTATCTGAGTTTGTTTAAGCCCCAATACACAAAGAGAAATATCTAAATAAACTTATCTTCCAGAAACCAATCACAGCAACTGCAGTATCAACTTGAAAAATTAAAAGTTTGAAAATTCAACAGTGTGACTACACATTTCATATTTGTGTTTTCTATTTTTATTTACAGTCAACACTTCCCTCAATTTTATATCAGTTTTGTTAATATAAATATTTATCAATATAAGTGCAGACTCAGAGATACCCTGACTGACTCATACCTCAATGACATGGATTGTTTGTTGTTATTGTTATCATAATTGGTAGCAGTCTGGTGGCTGCAGTTGCTGTCTGCTGTCCTTCTAACTAAGGCTTCATTGTTAATTTGCCATATGTTTTACATGTAGCATGTCACACTGATGAAAAAGAATGTGTTTATTGAAATATGAAATGATGAGTCTCTTCACATTTATTTGAGTTTTACCCAAGCCACAACCTCCGGTGGACAAATGTGATTCTGCACCATGAATTTTGATTGACAGGCGACAGACTGGATGTTGGCTTTAGTCATGGTGGCTAGTACTTAGCTTCCTGTTAACTCCTAGGAAGGCCTCAGCCTGTAGAATGGCGGTTGTTAACCAGTCAACAGCAAGTCATTTCTTACTGTTATCCCGCCTATCTTTATTCACTCCTATTCCTTCCAGGTTAACTCAGTTAGCATTTAGCTTTGCTGTCAATCATTTGCCTGAGTCTCGAAGCCACTCCCTCTTTGTCCATTTTGGTATTTTCCGGGACTGACGTGAAGCAGTGAAGATGGCAATGGTGGCAACCACCCAAACAGCTTCATTTTCAGCTCATCAGAATCCAATGATCGACATAAGTGGATACTACCTCCATTATTTTTAGTCTTATGTTTCACCCGCGTTTGGCCCGTGGCTCACAGGCACATTTTACATTGGCCTTTGGAAGCAAAAAGTTTGGGCACCTCTGCTATAGAAATTAAGTTTGATTAACCCTAAAAGATTTTGTTAAACCAAACTAAAGATATTTAGTTTAAACAACAAAATTGCTTAAAGGTGTACAGCGCAAGTTTCATCTTTATAGAAGCATGCCCCTTCTGGTGACAAGTGAAAGTGACCCCAATATTGTGCACCCACATGGGCCGCTTCGACTGTGTTAGTTTTTAATTTAATCCACATTACACTCAGTCTGAGAGTTAGAGGCACAATGTCTGCTGAGGTAATAAAGTTATGAATCTGCAAGTTGTTTACAGTTTGATACCAGAATAAATTGACAGACTGTATGCTAATGGCAACAACAGGCTAAAGCTGGCTTGTAGACAAAATATCCAAATTCACAGGCTGAAACCACGATTACCTTATAAAATTATTGAATCAACTAAATGTAACGAGTGGCCAGAGTGTATCTCTTCCCCAGGAACAGTCATATGGCTGTCATACTGTTACATTTACAGCTTTAGCAATGCAATATTATGTATCCTTATTTCCATCATACATATCACATTTAGCTTTTTAGCAAGAATGAAGCCAACTGCAGGTCCTGTTCCAGTGTCACCAGGAGACCGGGGCCCTGCACAGGCTCTCGGTAAATGTATTGATGAGATTAATGACTGGATGTGCCTCAACTTTCTTCAGCTAAACAAAAACAAAACTGAGGTGATTGTTTTTGGAGCCAAAGAGAAACGACAGCAGGTTCTCACAGAACTTTAGTTCATACACCTAAAAACCACCAATCAGGCCAGAAATCTGGCGATCATTAAACACATCAAAGCGATCATTAAATCAGCCGACTATCACCTGAAAAACATCTCAAGCATAAAAGATCTGATGTCTCAGGAAAATCTGGAAAAACTAGTCCATGCATTCATCTTCAGTCGGCTTGACTACTGTAACAGCGTCTTTACTGGTCTACCTAAAAACCAGTTAAACAGCTGCAGCTCATTCAGAACTCTGCTGCCCGAGTTCTCACAAAGACCAGAAAAGTGGACCACATCAGTCCAGTTCTGAGGTCTTTACACTGGCTGCCGGTCCATCAGAGAATAGACTTTAAAGTTCTGCTGCTGGTCTATAAAGCTCTGAATGGTTTAGGTCCAAAATACATCAGTGACCTCTTGACCCAGTATGAACCTACTAGACCCCTCAGGTCATCAGGATCCGGCCTTTTATCAGTTCCCAGAGTCAGAACCAGACATGGAGAAGCTGCGTTCAGCTTCTATGCTCCACATGTCTGGAACAAACTCCCAGAAAGTCTCAGATCAGCTGAAACACTTAGTTTATTTAAATCCAGGCTGAAGACCCACCTGTTCTCAGCTGCATTTACGTAGATTTTATTCAAAAGTTAAAATCTGCACGTCTCTATATTCTCTCTTTTTAGTCTTAAATTTTAATTTTGAATCATGCTTCTAATTTTTAATCCCCCCCCCCCCCCCCCTTTTGCTTATAATGTTTTATGTAAAGCACTTTGAATTGTTCTGTGCATGAAATGTGCTATACAAATAAACTTGCCCTGCCATGTTATATTCCTAGAGCAGATCGGAGCTCTCTTACATTAAAAAAAAAAAGAAAGAAAAAAAGCTGCTCTGTTGTTTACTCTCCTCTTATTCCAGTCTTATTCTGGCACCGTTTGACTCTAGTTTGGCTCTTTTTGTCAGTCTGTGTTGGGGTTTGAGAGGCACTTGTTATCAGTATTTAAAAGCAGTCCTCGACGAAACACTAATGGAGGTGGAATATACACAACACCGCCGCACCGCAGCCAGAGGAACAATGTGCAGATCGTCAGATTGTCATTTCCGAGAGTGATGACACATGCGATGTGACGAAGATGGCGACAATGGGAATGCCCAACTGACTTCAAAAAGCCGTCCCCTTTTTTTACAGTCTCCGTCCTCCCCTGAGGATTCATACCCGAAACTCTCACAGTGAGCATGCAGAAACAGTGTCAGACAACCGCAGTGAAGAGAGATCAGCTCATTCTACACATCAGGCAATTGCAAGAGCATGTGGAGTAAAGAAAAGAATAGTATTTAAACTTGCAAAATGTACCTTTAATGTTGAAAAAGCATAATGTCGCAAAAGCGTTTGAACACAATGCTATATTTCCATTGACTATTTGAGCTTCATTTCTTAATGTTAGTACAGTGGGAATGACTCATCGACCCGTGTCGACCCACGTCAAACGACTCTGCAAGTGACGCGGGTTTAAATCGCCTTCAAGCGGCTCTGCTCCGATCGGCATGCAGTGGGAACACCAGACCCGGGTTGACCCGCGAATTTACACAACGACGTTGAGCGCAACGTGCGTACGTCGCAACATCGCGCCAGTCGCGTGTGATATAACAAGCCAAAACAACGGCAGCATGATGGCGTCACCAGACACGTAGCTGTAGGATCAGAGGACACGCAGCTAGCGAGCAGGTGATCAAACCCGGCTTTTTTTTTGTCAATGGGAAAGGAGCCTAATGCCGATTATGAGCGGGTCGACGCACGTTTGAAAAACCCGTGTAAACCTGCTAATTTCAGTGGGAAAATGGCTTAACATATTTTAATTAAAGGTAAAGTCCGAAGTTTCTGCTCTGGAAATAAATGTTAGACTTCTGCAAGTAAAATTCGTATCAAACCTCGCCTTTGGGCCTCTGCTCGTGTGCAGTGGTGCGTTTGAATGCAACTCTCCCCCCTGCCTGTAATTCGCTCTTTCACTTTGTTTTGTTGTGGTCGGACGTTTTTGGGTGGAGATTTCCGTTTGTATCACCAGCCAATGACAGAGCAAAGGGCACATCGCTGTGTGGGAATAAGCTCATGATTGGAGCAGACGCCAGTCACTCGAAATCTCAAAGAAAAAAAAAATGACAGAAAAACGGCAGATGCACCAAAGAAAAGGTAAGAGCTTTAGATAGTGCTTGTTGGAAAACCAGGGTTAATGTTCGTTTGGCTTTTACCTGCTTCTGAAGGAGACTTGAAGCTGAATGGGCTGAAGAACGAGTGGTGACAACACTGTGGTTTGCACAGTGGGGGGACTTCGGACTCTACCTTTAAGTAGAAGCTGCTGTACATGTTAGAGTTGAGAGACCTGAACAAAAAGTTTCTTTTTTTTTCAATGTACAGTATTAATTTTATGCAGTTAGGTGGATTGTTTTTATTAACTGAAAGCTTACGTTTATTGTGCAGAGTAGAAATCCTACATATATATTTATTTGCTAAACACTTGAAGAGCCAGTGGGTTTTCAGAGCAGATTAGTCACCTTCACAAAGCTTGTAAACAACATAACCTCTGCCACTTGTGCTCTTAACTGCTGTACCCTCTATTTGTTCTTGTTTTCTTTTTCTTTTTAAAATTATTGTTTTTTTTAACAGTTTTATTACACTGTGCTGTAAATGCTGAGGTAAGTGCCTGAAATTTACCAGAGATAAAGTATCTAAAATGTGGATTAAAAATTGACATTCCCTCATATTTATTGGTTTTTTTGTCCTTGATCATGCTGCAGTTCACAGTATTAATGTGCATTTTTTTCATCAATCATAACCCAAAACAGATAAGGCACCATGAAAACCTGATGAATAATTTAAAGCTTTAGCTCTGCAGCTAATAAATAGCATTTATGAGCACATAAATGGGTTTGAAAGAGCAGCTGTGGAACTGTCTGGTACGGTAATGTATGATTGGCATCTTCATGCTTTTTGTGTACATCCATCGCCAACATGTTTAAATATTGAAACACCTTATTAGCTTTAAAATGACACATAAATTGTGGTAAACAGCAGGTGTCTGTCAAGAGTTTTCATTTTACTTCTGTCTTTCTTGTTAAATCGAGGTAAGCTTTCTTCTCTTTTGCAGGCACAAAGTAAGCATGGCCACTGTTTATTTACTTTATATATTATTTTAAACTTAATTGCTCACAGTCACA
The DNA here is from genome assembly GCA_023101725.1 of Atherinomorus stipes. NCBI lineage: Eukaryota > Metazoa > Chordata > Actinopteri > Atheriniformes > Atherinidae > Atherinomorus > Atherinomorus stipes. Next base: position 171,711 of record JALJCO010001435.1, read on the forward strand.
CATTTAGTCATTCATTTAAAGGGGTTAGCATGCAAAATGTTTCAGTTATAGCCTTGTCTTAGTCAGTCTTCAGGCATAAATACAAGTTAGTGTACAAAGTGATGCGGGAAAGTGTGATAACGGGTGAATTACTTTAAAAATAACTCTGATTCCCACAATATATTAATCCCAGAAATATTCACATCTAACTGCTGCATTTTTATTTTTCTTATGTAGCTTCAGACATCATCAAAATGCAGTCATAACCCTGTGAAACAGAAACACTTTGGCCTTGCTTTACAGTATGTTTTGCACAATCTTTCATCTTGTGTTTCTTGTCAGGATTTTTTTTCTTATCTTCTTAGGTTTTTTTTCTTCTTCTTTTCTTTTTGGTGTTCAGGGACAATCTGTTGTCCAATTGTTCAGAGAGCACTCTAATCCAGCCTTAGATCTGAGTTGTGCTGTACAGTCTAATAGGATCGTAGTATTAACCCTGATGACAATACCACCAGCTGTCGCAGGGCCCTCTGTTGGCCGCTGCTAGAAGTGTGTCCGAGGGGGGGGTGGGAAGGGGGCTGCTGGAGAGGGTTGACTGACAGAGACGGAGGCAGATGCAGATTGACAGAGACAGAGAGAGCGAGTCTGTGTGATGCTGAGTTTGATGTGAGATAACGAAGGTCGCAGCTCGGAGGAGAAACTCCTGAAGTGCTTTTTTTTCTCTGGACAACTACCTCGATTTAAATCTTCATCCTCCTCCGTTATTTAAATCAGTTTTATTTTTCTTTAAACTTCTCCTTTCATGGTTACTTTTCTGTCTCACAAGCCCAACTTTTCTTTCATCACCCAACATCTGACCACTTTTCACCCCCTGCTTCATCTGCACCCTGAAACTTGTTGCGGCGTGGCAGCAACTGTCGGCTCTGTACTGGTCCTATATGGCTGAGTAAGGCGGTGTAAGGGGGGTTTGCTCTGGTGGTTTTCTCTGAGGGATTGCGTAGTTGAAGTCAGGACCAGGACAAACAGGCGGAGGAGGAGGATGGCGGTGGCTCTGGAAGAAGTGTGGGGCCGGGTGAAGAACGTCTGCAAGCAGAACGGACTGCTCATCCTGTCTGTGCTGGCCGTGGTCATCGGCTGCCTGCTGGGCTTCTTCCTCAGAGGCAAGCAGCTCTCCGAGCAGGTCAGTCGGTTAAAATACTGCAAACTGAATGGGATCTCCCCACCATCCACCTCTCCCGACAACAAACATGGACTTTGTCCATCTACTCTTCCTCTTGTCTGCCTTATCCCCCACCTCAAATGTCTCAGCGTGATCCCCTCACCCCCTAAATACCAGTATGGATTAAAACACAACTAAGACTCAAGAGTTAAACCACTTCCTTCATCCCCGCATCTTCATCTTTGCTTCGACTCCATGCCATATGCACAAACATTTTCATAAAAGCATGCTTTTATGCTGTAACTCTGCAGGGATACACTGCTGGCTTATGTTTAGTTCATGGAGTATTAGCCACAACCGGCGCTTAAAACAAACATGATTTAACCTCAGAAAGCCAGATCAACCCCCAGAGTATCCATTACTTGACTACTGACTTTTCTTCTGTCCACAGGTGGAAAATAATACACTGTAATAGAATAAATAGGAGAGGACACTCAACCACACACATATAGCAATATGTGTTAGTTTTGGAGACAAACCTGTTTGCCCATCAGATTTGAACAAAGTGTGGGTTTCATGACTATCATCGGCCAAACAGTGAGCATTAAAAGGAAAGAAAGTGCAAGGGAATTACTGATAGAACAGACTATACAGGTGAGGGGAATGTGTTGATAGTATGGATGGGCAATGGGCTATATGCACAACTGCACTACTTCCTGAACGTAGTAGCACTCCTCTGTTTCCTGTCTTTCATTATTGGACAATTTGATTAATCCAGGTGTGCCTGACCTCAGTAAACACAATGACAATGGCCAGATGCACCTGGATTAATCAGTTTGTCCAATAATGAAAGACGGGAAACAGAGGAGCGCTACTAGTTGTGCATATATCCCATTATCATATACGATATATCATCAAAGAAACTCCTGATGGTTATAATTTGTCAAATCACGATAAAAACGATCAATTCAATTTATCAGGTTGTATTTACAATAATTTATATGTTTATTTTTTCTGTTTGCACTGTTTGAATAAATGTCAAATCTGTTCTCATATTTCAGACTTGTTTGGTGTCACTACAGTTTTGCAGCACAGGTGGACTACTTGAACTTTACTGATGTAGTTTAGTGGCTTCTAGTATTATTTTAGGGCTCTCAAGACTGATGTGATTGCTTTATGTCAACAATTTGGCTGATATTTTAATTGGAAATTATTGTTACTGTGATAAAAAACAGAAATTATCATGTTGCATTTTTTAGTCTTTATCGCCCATCCCTAGTTGATAGATGTTTTATTTATGGGACTAAAACAGCACTCGAACTGTGAATGCAAAACTGAGTCAAAGTTGCTGTCAAGACCTCAATGACTGGCTGTTTTAACTCCAGAAAATACCTCCATGATTGAGGACATGGTGTCAGAATAGTTCACAACCTCAAATATGTCACAAGGGAAAAAAGGAAAAAAAAATATATTGTAAAATTCATCCCCAAGTAAGAGCAGTATGGTTTTTTTCTATTAAAAAAAAAAAAAAAAAAAAGTATAGCAGTATTAGTTGCTTAGATTGTGTACAGCTTGAGTGAAACCACGGCCAGGGATTGCTTATGGGGAGATTAGTTGTCAATCGCCCACAGAACCATCAAGTCCGCATCATTCCATTTGTTCTTACTTATATAATTCACACAAGACTGAGAGGGAAGAGGAATTAAATAGTCAGAATTCAGAGAACAGTAGGCTGCTACCAACGGATAAAACATTAGATTAAAAAAATTATGTTTAATGGAAAGCAGGATTGTTTTGAAATTCAGTATGATATAATGAACGTAGACATCAGTACAGCAGGGTGAAGCTATCCGAGACCTTCAAATGTAAATTAGCTTTCAGTTGCATACAGCATCCATGTTTTGGGAAAAAACATCAAATCTGTCATCAGTCAGTCATTTTCTGTACCGCTTATCCAGTTCAGGGTCGCGGGGGTTGCTGGAGCCTATCCCAGCTATTATCAGGCGAGAGGCGGGGTACACCCTGGACAGGTCGCCAGTCTGTCGCAGGGCCAACATGGAGAGACAGACAACCATTCACGCTCACATTCATTCCTAGGGGCAATTTAGAGTGATCAATTAACCTAACATGCATGTCTTTGGACTGTGGGAGGAAGCCGGAGAACCCGGAGAGAACCCACGCATACACGGGGAGAACATGCAAACTCCACACAGGAAGGCCACAGTTGGAATTGTTCAAACCCCCTCCCCAGCCAGGAATTGAACCAGCGACCTTCTTACTGTGAGGCTGCGGTGCTAACCACCACACCACCGTGCAGCAACATCAAATCTATACTTTGATAATCATGGCTGTCATCTGTTATACATCACAAATGTCTCCTTTAAGAGGAATGTAAATGAGAAATACTTTTCTACATGATACTTTATGCGGCTTACGCTAGCTATGGCGTTAATTCAGATAAATGTGTTTTTTAGACTGCAGTTTACCACAAAAACATAATGGCAGCACCATGTTAATTAAGAAAATAATAGTGTTGTGCAAGTGCATGCTGAAGTGAATTTGGAAACATAACCCCAAGAAGATTTTCATAAAAGAAAATGGAAGAAACATCAAATGAGAGATTGCCAAAGTTAGTCAGTGTTTGCATATTTAGGTTACCTGTTGAACATGTGTGTTTTTCATTTGCATGGCTTGGATCTAATTCAAGTCTCCTCTAACAATTTAGAGAGCTATCCATGTTTTAATCTTTAACTTTTTAAACACTATGTTGTTATTTTGTACAGTTATTCATTACAGTATCCAGTATTAACCCCTGAGATGACAGCAGATTTCTGTGTGGCTTCTTGTGTTAATCAAACAGCCCAAAACACTTTTGTCATAAACGCTGACTCATTAACTAGCTCACTAAACATTACACTAATACGTTTCCCTCTCATTGAATGAGGACACTAGGACAACAGCAGCCAATTTTACTGTGTGTTTAATTAACAACACATATTCAAGCAGTGTTTCAAAGAAAAAAGACTGCCGTGAGCATGTAAAAATTCAATAACAACTGAGTGCTCAAACACAATAATAGTACTGGATAAAGCCATCTTTAAATGTACAGTCATGTCTCAGTTGGAGGTCTGTATACTTCTTTTTTTTTTTTTCAAACAAGACAATCTTTAACATGTCAAGCAGTAAAAGATCATGTCTAAAGAACATTAAAAATTTTAATTATCTGGTATGGATTTGGACGAATAATAAATAATGTAGAAAATAATACAAAGAAAATTAAAAAACAAAACAAACAACAACAAAACACAAATAAGCAAACATCACCCAAAAAAAACTTACCGGGGGAAAACACAGCTACAGTTAAAAAAGGAAAAAATAAAGACGTTACAGCTTAAAAATGCATTATATCTTCATAGAAATGTATCATCTAGATGCTAGCTTAATGAGTCTGGGTGTTGTGAAGAGCTGAAGGTATCTATTAGTTAGCAAGCTAACAAACTTAGTTTAGCCTGTTAGCATGCAAATAAGCATGTTCAATAGTTTGTTTAGCTTTCTAGCTTGCTAGCTGCTAAACCACGTGCTTGACCAAGTGCTATATGCTAACATAGCATAGCACTTGATCCAAAAAATTAGGGCTGCCAGGATTAGTCAATTAATCGACGAATCATCGACTATCAAAATAGTCTGCAACTAATTTCATAATCGACTAATTGTCGATTGTTTTTAAAGGTAGAGTCCGGAGTCTCCCACCGTTTCTGTTTGTAAAAACTATTCAAACTGAGCGCTCCTCCCTCTCAGGCTAATGGCCGCCTCGTTCTTCAGCCTATTCAGCCTCAAGCCTCTCCTTCAAAGCTCGAAAGTGGGTAAAAGCTCAGTATTAACCCTGGTTTTCAAACGTGCACTATCTAATGCTGTCATCGCAGAATACTTCCTTTTTCTTCACTGTGTCTGTCGTTTTTCTTTCTTCTTTTTTTTTCGAGAGTTTGAGTGACTGGAATCTGCTCCAATCACAAGCTTTTTCACACACAGCGTTATGCCCTTAGCTCTGTCATTGACTGGCAATATAAACAGAAATCTCCACCCAGAAAACACCCCGAGCACACCAAAACAAGGGGAAAAGGTGAATTACAGACAAGGTGAGAGGGAGTTGCAAACAAACTCACCACTGCACGAGAGTAGAGGTCCAAAAGTCTAACATTTATTTTCAGGGGGAAACTCTGGACTCTACCTTTAGGCTTTTTTTTTTTCCTCTCAAAATTGACACTGTATCTCCCACTGCCTTCTCTGCCTTTCTGTCATTGACACACATGCGTGGTTGACTTGTAGCTATTGGGGTCAGCTTTTCCTGAATTGCATATTGACATAGATAAACACACACACTACCAGTTAAAAGTTTAGGCACATTTTTCCATGAGATTCAATAAGAAAGTGTCCAAACTTTTGACTGATACTGTAAACATGCAATAATTTTCATATGATCTGATAAGTCAAAATAACTGGTGACTATCAATTATCAAAATAAGTGTTTGTGGCAGCTCTGAGACAGATGCATTGTATATATTTCAAACAGAGGAAATAATGGAGCTACACTCACGAATGCCATTGAAAGAACCAAGACTTTTGTGCAAACAACTGTCAAAGTAATTCAATTTTGAAATGTCATTTTAGGATTTACATGCTATTTGTATGTCAGTTTCAGTGTTGTTGTACGCATTAGCAGATTGGTCAAAGTTATAGGCGTAAAAAGCTATTTGGATGAATTTGGGAAAACATATTTTTTCAAATAACAAAAGAATCTGTAATAACATATCAACATGTCTACTGAGTCAGTAATTTAAATGTCACTTTACATGAGAAAAGTGCCAAATAAAAAAGAAAATAGTGAAAATATATTTTCTATGTGCAAAAATGGGATTTTGCAAGGATGAGATAGGACCCTGCAGGTGATGCAGCTTTATCTTGCTATAAGCAAACATTTCAGCAGTGAGTTTTCTTTAAGCTGAGCGTGAGTTAAATATTCTAGTCTTGCAGCTCTTTAAAAAGTTAGGAATCATATTTTGCAGCAAATGACAAATTTAATTAGATGGCAAAACACCAGCAATTACAGTATATGGCTGAAAGAAATAGACATAGACATACTAACATAAAGAGGCGTTCAAGCGGTAAAAGAGCAGAAAATGTCACCATAAAAGTGGAGGCACCTCTATTGTGTTTTATGTTTTTATATTTAGGTCTAGTTGTATGGAAGGAATCATCAAAACAGCATTTATTAAAGCAACAAGAAAAATGTGACAAGAAAAAAAATTCAGGGAAATTTCAAAGGACTGATGTCTGCTGCTGCGCTCCTTATAGAATCCCAGCATCTTATCATCATCAGAGAATCGCTATCAAGACAAAGACTTGCAAAGGTTTTACTGCAGAACCTGTATGCCTCTTAAAACCAGTGCATATAGAAAATGATCAAATGAGCTTTGTGTGTGTACTGTATTTGTGTGTGTGCGTGTTAGCGTTAGTTCCTCTGTTAGCAGATGCCATGATGCAATGACAGCTGTGGATGTCCTTCACACACATACAAAGTCTGGCATGCACAGGCACGCACAATACAACCTAGCACACATGTAAGAGCAAGCACATTGGTGTATACACTCTGTCCTTATAAACCCACGCAACACCTCTCCTACTACACACACACACACACGCTCATTTAGCCTAAAAGCTGCGGCTCTCCAAAACAGAAGCAAAAAGCTTTTTATTGCTCCATTATCTCACAGCACAGATGTGACGTACTTAAACTTAATTTATCTATTCCTAACTCTTCACCAATGTTCTGTCTTTTCCAGCAGGATGGAGCGTGAGCTACAGTCAGAAAAATGTCTGTTCCCCTGTCACCTATGCCTTTAAAGCTATAAACACCTTCATATAACTGTCTAAGTAAGAAGATCGGTTAAATCCAGCTGGACTGAGCATACTTCCTGAGGTGTTTAGATTTCTAATGCCTGGCTGAGGACAAGTGTGGCAGATGTGAGCAAGGATTCTCCAAAGATGATCCCCATGCAAGTGGCTCCTGTTAGCCTCCTAACTGCTGCCAGATTTGCTTGGGTTACAGTTTAAATGAAGCACGTGTATCAGATGGTGTTGTGCACTTACTGCTAACTTTCCTTTTTCAAAACACATTTTCGTGCCAATTTTACAATAATGTGAAATAAAAACTTTTGCGGTGTCAGGCTGACATGAATCAGCTGTTAGTTTTAATTGAAAAGAAGCAGCTTTTGCAAGTTTTTGCAAACTGGCTCTTTGATATTTCAGTCTTGAAATCTCCATGGGTCGCATTCTTTGACTTCTAACTAAAGTTGTTTCAGCACAAAGAATTGTCTCGCTGAAACGCCCGTTAGTGTGGGCTGAGGCCAACTGCTCGAACTGACACCATTAGGGATTACTGTGATCTTCCCCCATACAAATGTCAGCTTGAAGGGATTCTGGAGGCGAAAAGTCCTTCCTCAAAGAGCGCTCTGTGGCTGGTGGAGACACTTCTGTGTCTGGGTTTTTTCTCTGGTGCACCAGCTCAGAGTTGAGGAAGAAGTCTCTCTTTTTATAGAAATATTCCCTCGACGCCTTTGTCATTTATTTCTGAGCAGAAACATGATACTTTAGTAGTCTAACCCTGAAATATTTTTCTCATTAGTAACTTGCACACAAACATGGCAGCTTTTTATGCATGCAGATATCAAATTCAGCTGGTTACCGTGTTTATAAAAATGTTTGACTGCACTGAATTGATTGACATTCAGGAGTGAAGAGATAGAAGAGTAAACAAGCAATTATCAGAGCATTTACAAAGGTTCACCACTACGTATTTAAAAAAGTTATTGATTTATAACTAAAATGGAATTTGAATACTTGTCCTCTTGTAGAAATTACATTAATACAAAGATGCCTCTTAGGGTGCTTTCACACGTGTTAGTCTGGTAGATGGTTCGGTTTGGGCCCAAAAGTTGTAACAATGTTGCAGTTCTCAACTAGTCCGGTTCACATTCACACCCGTGTTTCTGCAAATGAAACAACCACTATGGATCTTTATACAGGTGTCCATTCCAGGCACGTGGCGGTGCTGTTAAGAAAATATTGTGTTTTGTGTTGAAACCAAGGGCCAAACTCCGCTGGGCAAGTGTGAAACCCGGAAGTTAAGTTTAATTATTGTAGTTCTGTCTTCATCCACTAGGGGCTCCAAAACAGAGCAAACCCCCGTAGACTCCCATGTTAAAAACGCCAACTTCACAGCAGAAATAAACAAGTGTACAGCCTGGTTCAAAAAATCTTTTAGGTTTAGTAGGTCAAGTTTACCTTCATGTCAACTGTGAGGGGGGTGATTTTTTTTATAACTCATCTGTTTAGATGTTATTTAATCTTGAAATTACACATAATTAGGGGCGTGTCCTTTTGATTGACATGCGGCAGACCGGATGTTGGCCTGCCGACCGGTGGCTCCTAGTTACCTCCTTGTTTGCTCTCAGTAAGGTCTCAGTCTGCAACAGATTGGCAAAATGCTGGTTTTTAGCAGCTAACAGCAAGTCCAAACATGTCTTACCTTTATCCCGCCGTTTAGGAGGCTAATCTTCGTTATCTCCTGTTAGTTTCGAGTTAGCTCGGTTAGCATTTAGCCCAGAGAACGTTGGCTGTCAATCATTTGCCCCGAGGCCACGCTTTGCCCATTTTAGTATTTTCTGACGTGATGACACAGCTATACGTGACATCACGTCAAGCTATACGGCAAGATGGCGTCACTGGGACATGCCCAACTGGCTTCACTTTGCTCTATTCAGACAGAACCGGATGCTACGTCCATTTTTTTTTTTTTTAACAGTTTGTGGTTGGAACTGATTGGCAAAGCAAGCAAAGAAGGAGAATCCCGGAAGAAAAAAATCCAGCTGTGTTTGTTGTGCTCTTCTGCTCGTTATATAATATTATCATTGCTTTATGCAGCAAGCACAAATACTGCTGTTGTTACAGCGTGAAACTCTGCGAGGTTTTTTTTTGCACGGAGAAAATGTGTTGCAAGACACTATCAGCAAACAGGTTAAACTCCTCACCTGATCCATCTTTATCTCGGAGACATCTTTGGCGATTTCTCCAGTAGCTTCTGTTTCATTTATCATGTAAGATGAAGGGAATTGTTGTAAATTGGCCAAATTGAGGCTGCGCAGTCTGGAGTCCGCATGGAACCGTACGAGACCTCCACCAGAGGTCGGTCTCGGTACGGTTCTTTAGTCCGGACCAAAACAAACTGGTCCACTTTCACACCAGCCCAAACATACCGCACTTGCAGGTGTTCCGGTCTCCAGTCCATTTGAAACGGACCAAATCGTGTAGGCGTGAAAGCGCCCCTAAGCTAGAACCAGCTTAGAAGTTTCATATACATTCCAATAAAAGGGGGTTTTAATTCTGTTTGTGAATTACTTCAAGAGAAATGAATGAATGAAATGGAAAAATACTTTATTAATCCCAGAAAGAAATTCAGGAAATAGAAAATAAAGTTGTAGCTCCAAAGCAAGTAAGTCTCAACTTGGTCACGTATGAACATACCGTTGAAACAGCAGGTGATGAGAGCTGTGTGAGGTTACACTTCGCTTTGGATCTAACTATTTTGTAGGAAAGGTCATTCATTGTCAGACTATAACAAATTTTCTTTCATTATTTTCTATTCAGTATGGATCTGATGTAACCAGTGATGGAAGAAACCTTTTACTTAGTTTCGATCTTACAAAATGTCCATAAAAAGTCATTTCTTTGTATTTGCTGTCAGTAGCTCTTTATATTTCCTTTTCTTTTCAAGTTGTTTGTAAAGTAATTTGGTCACCTTGAGGCTAAAGTTCCACTGACTCAAGTAACAGGCAGTTGCTTTTTCAGAAAAAAATAAGTAAAAGGAGAGTGAAGGGTATGATGGGGGAAAGTAGTAAAAGCCTGGATCCAAAAGTTTCGATTAGTTTGGCTCAACAAAAAAATCAGCTAATACTTGAAAATGTTTAATGCAGCTTTTTTTGATCACTTTAATGACTTTTGGGTAGATCTATTGACGCTTTAATTCTTATCCATCCAACAATAGAGAACCTAACTGCAGCAAATACCTTGAGCTTTAATCTGAAAAGAAGGTTCATGAAAGCCTGCCAAAGAATTCATGAAGAGAAGTTTGCTTTTGATTAAAAGTTTTTGCACAATATGCTTTGGAGGTAGAATTCAAGCCTGCAGCAGGGACTCCATTTAATGCACTAAAAGTGGATAAAGATGCCTCACTATGTTCTATTCATCTTTTTATCCACGGATTCATTTCATTCCCGACCAAACAAAACAATCAATCAAATATGAATCTAAAATGCTTTGAAAAGGAGTCAAAAGAAGAAAAGTTTTATATAATCTACCCCTTTCCCACAAGTAATACACTAAAAAAAATATTATATTTGGATCAACTTTTTAAAAATTACTGTAATTTGTTGCTCCTAAATTTATTAGTTTTTCTCAAATTAAATTTATAATGTGGTGAAACCATAAATCTTTGGATTAAATTTCTGATTCAATACAATGTAAAATTTAATATCTTAATCAATGCATTATATTTAGTCCCAAGCCAAAGTGTTAATGTATGAGTCTATGACAGAGCAGCAATATAAAAAGCGTGTTTGTCATATTTTTGCCAACTTTAACATCCAAACTGAACAGAATTTCTCAACAACTTTCTCTGAATATGAACATAACAAAGGCAGTAAACACATACAATAAAGATGGCTGCAAAAGTTTAGATAACCTCCCATTAAAGAAAAGATAAATTCATCACAATTCAAATAAAAAACTGAAAAAAGTTATAATAGATTAAAAAAAAGAAAAAAAACTAAACTACAATTTAGTAAAAGAAAACATTAACTTTGAATTTGTGGTTTAAAAAAATTATTTAACTCAAAGATGCTTTACAGACAAAATGACAACATAACACGGATAAATGAGATCACCTTGCCCAACAGTGGACCAACATACCTGTCAACAGGTGCAGACGTCTGATTGGACGTTACAGAAAACACCTGATTGCATTATTCCCTCAATGTGTTGCTCAATAAAATTTTAGTTTAAGAGCCCCATCATGCTTGTTTGCTTGTTTTATTTATTTTGTTTGCTTGTTTGCTTGTTTTTAACATTTATGTTGAACCACAATTCAAAATCAATGTCATGATTTTCATCAATTTTAACATATTATTACTTTTTTTTTAATTCAACTTGTTTCACTGACAGCTGATTTTTTTCTGTCTTAATTATTATTATTTTTTGGAGTATTTTTGGGGGGGTCAAAAATGTCACAGATACATTTAATAAAAACAAAGAACAGTATTGCCACTGAGCAGTGACCGAAAAGGTACAGGCTGAAGAAGCCCAAGCTTATATCGCCTATCCTTCATACAAATTTCAAATTAAGGATTCACATCAATACCTTAAAGGAAAGAAAGAAAAAAACAAGGAAACAGAAATATGATGGCAAAGAATGAAAAATAGCGCATGCAGTATACTAGATGATCCATAGCAGTCATAGATACTTATTTACAGTTTGTAAGATATTTGTTCATAATATTATTTTTACATATATGGTTAAATCTCTGAAACTGCTGTAAGTTGTTTCACAGCTGGACACCTTTAACTGTATCTAGGGAGGGTATCTAAACTTTCACACCCTACTGTAACTCAAATTTAGAGAACAACAATCATAAAAGGTTAATTTCCTGCTGAATTTGCATTTCCCAAGAGCCTTTATGGTCCAGATATGTTGAGTTTTGAAAATAGACCCCTTTGTTTTTCATGCATACTAAAGCTGAAACAACTTAATACATTTACTTTGAGTGAAAGTAAAAAAATATATATATATATATATATATATATATATATATATATATATATATATATATATATACACACAGTATATACATATATATTTGAAATTGGAGTATGGTTCTTAAATTAATTTGACTTAAAATCATAAGAATTCATCCCCAAACTAAAACAATGTAGTTAGATGAATGTAAAGAAGTCTTTCATATCAACTACAGCCCAATTACTCTTTTTAGAGTGTACAACACATAAAAGAAAATAATTAACAACAGCTGCAGGCCAATATGCTGCTGATTTCCAACAAATACTTTACACTTTAACAGTTTTTCTACTCACATCACCAGAGAGCAAAGCAGAGCAAAAACAATTAATAGCTTTTGTTATTTTTTCTTATCATCACGGCTTAAATCTTTTTTTTTTTTTTTTTTAAATATTTGCTAATTTGGTTTCTTTATCCAGATCTTTCCATAAACTGACGCCATACACAGAAACATATCACTCAGACAATTTTTTTCTCAACATGTCTAAATATGTATATATATATATATATATATATATATATATATATATATATATATATATAGATATATATATATATATATATATAGATAGATATAGATAGATATACTGTATATGCACGTATGTGTGTGTCTATGTGTGTGTTTTTTTTTTTTTTTTTAATCTCTTGATCTTGATTAACTTGTTAACATTTTCTATGACTTTCAGAACACTGTAATCATCCACATCATCCTGTTTGTCTTTGCACATAATGGACCGGATTGAGCTCTGACTTTGTCTGCTTCTGCTAATGATTCTTATTGCTTTTTTTGTATGAAATGAAAACTGTTGTTCACATGTGGCTTCCCCGTATTTCAATGCACTATGTCAGATACGGAACAATCAGAGAATCAACCAATAGATAAAGTGCATTGATTTCCAGTGACTTCTTTACTTCATATACCTTACACCATTTCTATCCATGATATATTTTCATAAACAGTAATATTCAAAAGCTTAATTTCTCTTTCTCTGTCAGTTAATACCCCCTATGTCCAAAGAAATGTTTTTGTTTGTACCTCTATTACTAAATATCCTGTTTAGTCAAGATTTTGGGATGATTTATCTACATTTTGTGTCTTACAAAGACAACATTTGCCAGCAGCATTTGGTTCACATGTACATCCAGCACAGTGACTTACTCTATATCAGCTATCTGGTGCAATAAAAAGGCTGTTTTGTCTTACAGGAGGTGAAGTACTTCCAGTTTCCTGGAGAGCTGCTGATGAGGATGCTGAAGATGTTGATTTTGCCACTTGTCGTATCCAGGTATGAAGCGCAGCTCTGCAAGACAGCAACACATAAACACACACCAACATTTTCACTCTTTGTGTGCAATGCAATGATACGGTGAAGTGAAGCAAATTAAAGGGATCCGTATGCAGGAGATATTGTATATCCTGTTTGCAGGCAAACATCAGTAACAGGTTATTTTTTTCTTCACTCCTTAATAAGCTAGAGTTGTTTTTTGTTTGTTTGTTTTTTCTTTTTTTTTTAGCAATGCAGGATTATCTCACTGGTATCACACCTCTGCCTCTGGTGGAGATAAATATCATTATTATTTACCATCTAAAAATCCGGGCTGTTTACTTTGTGTCACCTCATCTCCAGGATCAATCAAATATAAAAGCTGTTTTGGGAGCATATTGGATGTTCTCCAGAGATCGCAGACTCTGCACAAAGATGAGGTGTTTAAATATTGATTAGAAGTGACAGCATAAAAACAGTATGAAAACCATTTGGAAAATCCACACCAAAAACATACGGAAATAAATGTCTTTGAAGAATTGCAAATTATTTCAATTATGAAAATGACACTACCAGCATACGCTGTACACTCTGTACTGCACATTTTGATAAGGGGGAGAAGTTACTGACAAGCCTTTCTAAAAAAACAGTGGAAAAAACTGTGAAACGACATGGTGATTTAACATTTCAGACACCAGAAGATTAAATATGGAGCAACATAAAATTACAAATAATTAGCTGAAAGCGTATTTTTAATGCAACGCTGCTGCAGAGTAAGATAAGAATGAATAACTATCTTTGAAGTCTTAATTAAAAACAAGTGAAATGGAAAATACCTAAAAACATGCAAAGCAGTCACACAATTAATGCAATGGAGAAAATATCTGCAATTAATCTGTGACAGTGAGACAGTCGTCCTCAAAATTATTCATACCCTCCCATTAAAGACAGAAAAAAAAATCAGCTGTCAGTGAAATAAGTTAAAATTGACAAAAGTAATAATAAATAAAAATTCTATGAAAATCATGATATTGATTTTGAATTGTGGTTCAACAAAAATATTAAAAACAAACACACAAAAAATAAAACTAGTAAATAAGAATGATGGAGCTCTGAAATCAGGTGTTTTCTCTTAAGTTCAATAAGATTTCTGCACATTTTGGCACGTATTCTGGCCCAGTGTCCATGAGCAAGGTGCTCTATTTGGTCTGGGACGGTTTTGTTTGTTTATTTATTTATTTATTTTTTATTATTATTATTTTCAACTCCAATTCAAAGTCAATATTTTATTTCACTAAATTACATTTTTGTACATTTTTATGTATTAATAGTTTCTTGTTATTTGACTGACTATTGTGAATTTAGCTTTTTCTTCAGTCGACTGTATCGACTGTTTTAAGTGCAGTCTCCGTGCAGCATCATTAGTTTGTTACGTCCAGCCTGCAGGGTTTCTGATTGCATGGCTCCATGATGATTGGGGTGGATGAAAAGCACAAACTAGATGAGATTGTTGCTGCAACCAATTACCTTTCTTTTTTTTTTTTTTTTACCATCAAGGATTAAAGAGAAATGTCTCTGTGGAAGTAAATCTGTTGTCCTTTCGTAGCTTCGGATGCATTCTCAGGAGAGCACAGCCTGCCAGATTTTCCAGTTTGATTATTTTAGCCCTAAAGCTCTTAGTTGCCTGCATGAGGTCAGTGATGTCTCTGACACACAAAAAACTCCCAAAACAAATCATGCAAAGGCACCGGTTACATGCAGGGTGCTTTGTGCAATAAGCTACTTACAATCTATGCAACAGCAAAGACTGGATGAGAAGTTAATCCTCCCTCTCTCTGTCTCTCACTGGCTGCGTCCCTCTGTGCCTTTATTTCTGTCTGTCAGTGTTTATGTTCGTTTTTCTTTTTTATTCACTGCACTTTGACACAAGGCGAAGATCAGAAGAATATCTTCCAAGCATGACTTTTACGTGTGATCTTTTCCCCCCAGTTTCAGATTCAGGGCAGTGTATCACTTCAGTGCGCGTTTCCTGCCAAACGCGAAGCACGTGACACTGAGAGACGTTTACTACAACTAATCTGAAGCGGTGCCTTGCAATCATACACACCACCCCAGCACATGGGAGTGTAAACACAATCAGGGCGAATATTTAACACTTTGCGTGGGCCGCGGCGCACGTAGCGTTCCCCCGCGCCAGCCTGCGGCTCGATTGAGGCAATAATGTAGATGGAAGGCGTTGCTTGGCTCACAGCTGTTGTGTTTTAACTCGTTTTCTTTTACCTGCTCATGGCCGGTGTGAGATGATCTGCAGAATATTCTGATTACATGCTGGCGAGACACAGAAAACAGTGAGGGACGTCCTGCTTTTTCAAACTGGGATACACAGACCGGCTGCTTGACATGATGCATGGTACAGTAGGGCTTATCTGGGGGTGAATATCCTCCCTTGCCCTATAGTCTGTCTGTCCCCATTTTTTCCCCTCCCAGCGCCATCTGCGCACCAGCCAAAGCGGAAACCAGATTATCCCATGAATGCGTCATGCAGAATCAATGGCCACTGCGCTTGCTGCCTTCCATGTTCTGTGTTTCTTCCATTTTTTATGGGATTTCAATTATAATATTACTGTAAAAGTAATTAAATACGGACTAAACCGATCCACTCATGTACTGTTTGTTTTCTAACTTGCGGTGGTTGAGATGTGATGGTCGGATCTGATCAGCAAATTGTTTACAAGGTCAGAAAAATGATGCGCATGTAACCTGGAGGTTTGCTTCAAATCCAAGGCTAAGCCACTTTCCCATAGTTTTGCTTCTAAGGCATTTTGGTTTGCTTCAATAGACAGAAATTTGACAGGATTTTAGGTCAAACGAAGGTCTTCAAAAGATTTGAGCGTCTGAAACGGTCTTTTTGACTAACATGGAGCAGCATGTTTTCTATTCAGTCTGAGCTCTGCTTTGATTGCTATTTGCGATTCCTGCCTTTGGATTTACGATAAAACCAAAAAAAAACACATTTGGAAGAGGCTGTTCCAATTATATTATACAATATATTTGCTTGGTTGGCTCAATATTTGCCAGATAAGAACTCAATGTCAGCCAGTACAAAGGAGCAGAGTGGTTAGTCATATAATTAGGTTCAGTGACATTTACTTGTTCAGTACAAATGTCTAACAACAATGTCACATTCAAGTCCTGATATCCTGTTGTTTTGTCAAAATTAAACAATTGGTCACTGGTCACATTGTGGTAAATTGATTTTCGGCTGCAAAAACAAAGTCATATTTCCGTCTATCAACTGTATTTTCCGCTCAGCTTGATGTAGGAAGCTTGACTTTGCTTGCATTTGTTTACCACAAGGAGTCTGATTTTTAATGACCTCCACCTCTTGGTGGAGATAATGTAATCGCTGGCGTCTGTCTGACTGTCTGACTGTTAGCAAAATAACTCAAAAGTGCTGAACAGATTTGGATTAAATTTTCAGGGTATGTTGAAAACGGTACAAGGATGAACTGATTACATTTTGGTGTTGTTGCCATTGGCACGGCTGGGACTGCTGTTGGGAATATTGAAGGGACCGAGTATGCTTATCTGTCAGTGCTATGTTGTATTGGTATCAATCGCATTGTTAATCGTTTTTTAGAAGGGTTTTGATGGTGATCCTCCATCATTTTGGACTGAAGGAAAGCAGTGGATAAGAGTAAAGTTTGCGGAGCTTCTTGGATGACATCGGCAGACTAATAGTAGAAAATAAACCGTGGCCATGCTTTACTAATGCATCAAGAACTTGCACAATGCCCGCATATGAACGCTTCTCGCTGAACTAAATCTATTTACAGATTTTTAATCATGGTTTGGTAAAACATATCCCAAACTTAATGCTTGTAAATGATCATAAACATCATCACACTGCAAGGCATTTTAAAATTTGTGATCGGCCAGAATACTGCTACGATGCACCCCTGATAAAAATACCAAGCACAGTATATTTTTGTGATCTCTCTGCAACAGGGTTTTTCCATCTTATCCCTAAAATGTTGTGTTTTACTGCTATTTGGGTGCAGTGTCAGTAATCAGTGCAACAGTCTGAGCAGTTTTTTTGGTGCTCTGGCAGGACTTTTATCTGTACGTTGCTTGGAAACGGGTTTGCTTTGCGATAGACTCTAAGAATAAAAATACATGCGATTGTCGGGTGCAGCCATTTGCTATGTCCCATTCACTGTCTGCACACTTTGAAGTGCATGTTCCTTGGCTACATATGTCACAGTGGTGCTCCAAGCACTTAATGTCCCATTTGAAAGGCGCCTCCAAACTCAGCTGACAAATCTGCACTCTGTTCAGCAGGCTACTGGTGATGCAGCCGCCATAGCCTCATTTCCCCCAGACTTCATTGTTCATGAGACAGCCAGGAAAAAGCAGCACTCAGAGTGTAATATTTAAAGTATTTGTGGATTTTCAAGTGTTAAAGTGTCTACCAGCAAGAAAGAACAGCTCTTGAGGAAATTTTAAAAATCAGAAACTATGTAGCATACGAGGTCAAGCTTAAAATCTTTTTTTTTTGCCTCAGAAAATGTATAAGTTTGACATGATTAAAGGTTAAATATGGAATACGGACAGAACAGCAACATCACGTATGTGTCTAGTTGCAATGACAGAAAAACAACTCCAGCCATTTGGTTGCCAGGCTCGCTGCCGATACGTCAGTGACCTGCAGCCTGCCGCATGTCCAAGAAGCAATGCAGAGGAGTTTATAACTCACAGCTAACGTTAGCCATGTTAGCAAACGAGTTAGCTTATCTATCCAGGAGAAAAGTCGCCATTTCTGCATTTTGATGCAAAGGAAAACGGGTCCATTTAGTGTAGCTTCACCTAAATTTACTCCAGTTTTTGCTCTTCTCCGGTCACTCCTCTTCTGAGACGGATAAGAACATCTCATGGCTCAACAGCAGCTGCTTGGCTTGCCGACTCCACTGTTTCACCCTTTGCCAGCCTAACTGTGCTAAACATAGTATTGATATTTATTTTGTGACGTCATGGTCTGTAGGGAACGGCCCCCCCTGGCGGGCAAAAAACACTCTTGCCCACCGCCTGCAGGCTTAGAACAAGCCAGAGAAACAGTTACGTGCAAGAAAATACTAGACGGTTGTTTTGCGATCAGGAGCACAAACCGCTGAGGGGGGGGAGCTGGGGTTGTGTCTTTACCTGGTTTTTACTGCATTCTGTGTTGGCTGTAAGCAGTAGTATAGCTGCCTAGTACTTATAGAGAAAACATTTTCTTGAAAACACAATGGGACAGAAAAATACAAAGAAACGGAAGAACAATGGAAATTATAGTGGATCAGAAAGCATACAGGCGAAGGCGTCAGGGGACCAGACATATTTCAATAGTGTTAAAAAGCTAGAATTAAAGTGTTAAATGCATAATTATTTGGTTTGTTTCTGTTGTCTCCTTCCAGCTCAAGCTGATTTATAACCAGCATCCGCTCCTAGAATCATGTCCATGAGCGATGTGCTGTTAGCTTTTTGGAGGAAGTCTTGTTTCTGCTGAAGAAATATTCCAAATCCTTCTGCAACAGATGATATCTGTCATAATCAGGTCCTTACTTTGCTGTTGTCTACAGTCTCTTTCTTCTCATTAGAACTTGAGAGGCGGCGAAGTCAGAAATATGCTCCTAAAGTCATGTTTCAGTAAAACACATCATGCTGCAGTCCAGAGATTACATTTGTTCACCAGCTATTTAAGCTCATCTTTTTTTACCACCTTCTCTATATGAGCTGTAAAAACATATGTTTCAATTTTCTCCACTTAATCCTCTGCTTTTTTCTGCCATAAATCCTTGACTTCTCATTTTTAACTTTGAATTTGAGTTAATATTTTTCAATCAGCCGCTTCCATGTAGACACAACTTTCTCATTTGCATGGTTATTATTGCCCATTTAAAATAAAAATACAGTTGCCAGCAGAACATTTTAAGCAGCACCATATCCAAACCAGTATAAAAATGAAAAAAACTCTGTTTTATTGCTGTTTGACTCATTAATTCAACACCAGTTCCCAAAAAGTTGGAATATTGTGTAAACGGTAAAAACTTTATGGACACTACACATAAACATGGCCTTCTCCTAACTTTTTTCTACATGTTTTGATGCCAATGAATTAGAAATGAGCAAATATTTTACTTTAATTGGGAAAATGTTTCCCCTTTAAGCATTTAATATGCTCTCTATTAGGGGTGTCCCCAAATAGTGACTGAAGGATTTGTTTTCAGGACTGTGCTTCGACTGTCAGTCTCTGAGTTGAATAGTCACAACATTACCAAGCAAAGATTACACCATCCTGGCAGTTTGATTTTTACATAATATCCATTTGTTCTTTAAATAATTCGTGTTATAGGTCTATCAGTAGCCTAAGGCTGCGCACACACCAAACGCGATTTGGGCGTCAAGGGCTTCAGGTTTACATGCAAAGTCAATGGCACGCATGTCAGGAGGCGTCAAGAACCCTGCGGCGCGATTTTGACGCCCAAATCGCGTTTGGTGTGTACGCGCAGTAATAATTCTGTTACCAAGTGTGACGTCTCTATGACCAAGTAGCCAAAGACATGATGACAGGACCCTCAACTGTCACATCATCATCATTCTTGTAGCTTCTTCCACTGATTTACAACATCAGTCTGTCAAGGTGGGAAACGGTCTGACTGCTGCAGACATGAACATTGCGTGCATAATGCATAATGAACTGGACCGCGGTCTCGCTGCATCAGATGTTGAGCGCACATGTGGAGCCGCTCCTCAATGAACGGGTTCATGTCAGGGAAGATGCTGTACATTCCAGTAAGTTGTAGGATAATCATGGCTGTGATGTTCTGCACATCACCTCCACCTCCACTCCACGCCATCCAGAGGAGATTCTCCTGTCGGCTTTACTGTTAACGACGCGAGGAGCGCAGCTCTCCCGTCCACAAACAAGATTTCCTGACACACAACTTAAAGAGTCAGATGGTAACAGGTGCTGTAGAGCAGCTCCTCTCTGTAGCAGGATTTATTCACTAATTTATTTATTCACTAATTTTATTTTGGGACATTATTAACTTTACCTGGACACTGTGTCTCAGCAGCGCAGCATCATCGCCTTTTTGCTGCGCACGTTCTAACTTTTACACTCTCTGTTTTATATGGATATAACTTATTTTGTTTTGAGCCTACTGTATTTTTTGTTGTTGTGTAAATACTTCATTTTCAGTGAAGGTTATTCTGGTGGAATTCCTCTTCATATGTTTGACATTTGGACCATGCGCGGTGCGCACAGACTGTTACACCATTTTCATTTTCTTTCCCGATGTTAAATTGTTAAGCAAAAAAAACAAATATAACATAATAAGTTTATGCCTGCAGTGTTAACTGAAAGATAAAAATCAAATTAATAAATTGTTTCACACTAATATACTTTATCATTTTCTTTTTGTTAAATATTTAAATAAATAAGCTAAAATAAGGACTTTAAATGAGCTTTAAATGACACTTTTCACGGCCTAATCAGTGATATAGAAAAATGAAAGTTGATGGAGACTGTCCTGTTGTTATCTTATGCCAAGTGAAAAATTAAATTTTTTAATGGGGTGTTATGTGAGATTATGAATCAATGGCTATGACTATGAAAATTCATAGTCGGGGACACCCCTACCCGCCATATTCCATTGAAATATAGGTTTTCAAGATTTATTAATCATTACACAAGGTCCTAGGGATGCATGATACTGCATTTTAGCAAATATCCAATATTTTTGGCCAATAATCGATACTGACATTAAGGCTGAAAAGGATGTCATATTCATTCTTTGTGCAATATTAGAAACATAGTTCTACTGCATCTGCTGCAGATCCGGTAGTTGCCGGAGCAACTTGCGAGGTGGGCGTGGCCTTAAAGTATTCTGATCCTATGCCACACAGATAAAAAGAAAAAAGAAAAACAAACAAAACAACAGTTTGTCACCTAGAAGTATTCTTTAATTATGTTCCTTAGAAATATGATTATTACAAAACCACCTGAAATATTGTATAGTAACTTGACATTTTTCAGTGATGTACATGGATATTCCACACGACAGACGGATAAGAGTCGTTTTTTGTTGCCTGTCTGTCGTACTAATCGAATTCAGAAGATGGTTTACTAAAGGGCAATGGTGGCATTTAACCTATTACCACAGTTTATGATTTCAAGTATGCACAGAATGAAATTTCATAGAAAAGTAACACTGCTTATATTTACCTTAGAATGAATGTTGTTTTATGAACTATGAACAATAATTTTGTTGATGTTGCACTTTTTTATTGTATGATATTAATTTTTAACTAAATGAATGGAGCTACTTTAAATTTGAAATGATTGCTTTGTGTTAGTTTATATGTGAGCTTTATGTGTGTATTTCATTAATCATTTTATTATATTTTCATTTTTTATGGATGATATTTTGTTACTGTCTATGTAGGCGAGTGACTGTCATTTGTTACATTTAGGTTTAGGTTATATTTTTATTGAGAGAGAAAATGTTGTACGTACGTTGTCTGCAAAAAAAAAAAAAAAAGAAAAAGAAAATAAAAGTGATGCATTTAAAGCCTGATAATGTAGACCGCAGGAAGAATAGCAACTTCTATGTCAGTAGCAAATGGTGGATCTAAATAAAAAACAAAACAAACAAACCTGTTATATATTGATTAGTGAGATTGGGGCCGATATTGGGCAAATATTGGCCGATATCGATATTCAGTTTTAAAGCCAATATTGGCCAATGCCAATATCAGGCCAGTCATCTCTACAAGGTCCCAACTTTTGGAACTGGGTTTTTAACATCAAATCTTAAAAAGAAATAAATAACTAAAATAAAATGTGTCTGAGAAACTAGCTTGTCAACTCAGTTACTTCAGCACAAAAGCAACAAATTTCACACAGGCACGATGATGTTTAACATTTCCTTGCCGGTTTCCACAGTAACCAGAAGTTTCCGGCATAAAACAGAGTTGCTCTAAGTGTTCACCTCAGTCACGGTGGTTAAAAGAGTTATTCATGAGGAAGTGATTTCCTGGCTGATCATGTAGCAGCATACAGCTCTGAGGTAATTACCAGGTGAAGATGAGGCTCAGACATAAAGTCAAGATGCAAGGCAAGAAAGGCATTAACAATTCACAGAGATATTCAGAGATAAAAGCCATTGAAGCTAATGTCAGCATCTACAGCACTCCAAGCCTGCATAGTCCTCTGTTTTTGCTTTAAGATTTCACCTCACTGAGCCTCTCGTGCGCTCCGATTACTTGCAGTTACCACAATGACGGGGGCAATCAGTTTAGGTGGAACGTAGCTCAATAAATATTTTACAGTCATGAAACTTGTTGGATAAATTGTTTTACAACTGTTTTGTGTTTTAAAAAGTTGTACCAAAGAAGCTGCAGGTCTTTGTCCCAATCAGAATAGGGGGAAAAAGCAAATCTATAGCTAAACTTCAGCTGTATGTTGAGTTATTGGTTTGCATGGCGGGTCAGGAAGCAGAGATGGATGAACAAGAGGTTTATAGAAAATTGGTTTTCTTAATCTCAGACTACAGAGAGAGACGGATAAATACCGCAGCGTGTAGCAGAGCGATGAGGA
The DNA here is from genome assembly GCA_023101725.1 of Atherinomorus stipes. NCBI lineage: Eukaryota > Metazoa > Chordata > Actinopteri > Atheriniformes > Atherinidae > Atherinomorus > Atherinomorus stipes. The sequence goes on from JALJCO010001435.1 coordinate 194,654, forward strand.
TTTCCCTTTCTGACTTATCCTGATGGCCAAAGAGCTGCAGCAGCCTGAGCGGAGGCTGAGAAACCTGCCTGAGTAATATTCAGTCATTTTATGCATATGTATGTATGTATGTTGTTACTTATACATACATACTTATACATACATACACTGTAAATTATTCATATCCTCCAATTAAAGAAAAGGGTAAGTTCACAATAGTAATTCAAATAACAAAAAAACTATAGAAACTAATTTTAAAATTTACAAAATTATCATTTATTGAAATGAAATATTGCTTTTGAATTGTGATTGAAAATAATAATAAAAACAAACAAACAAACTGTCCCAGACACATTGGAGCCAACACCTTTCCCACGAACAGTGGACCAACATACCTGTCAACAGGTGCAGAAGTCTTTGTGAACATTGCAAAAAAAACACCTGATTGTCGTGATTGTCTCAAAATGTAGCTCATCAAAATTTTAGCATAGAGCCCCATCATGCTTGTTGACTTGTTTTATTTTGTCCGGTGTGTGTGTGTGTGTGTGTGTGTGTGTGTGTGTGTGTGTTTTATATATACATTTCTTCTAAACCACAATTCAAAATCAATGTCATGATTTTCATAGAGATTTTTATTTATTATTACTTTTGCCAATTTCAACTTATATGCCTTGTATGTGTATATATATATATATATATATATATATATATATATATATATATATATATATGTTTGTATGTATATATACAGTGGATATGGAAAGTATTCAGTTCAGACCCCTTTAAAGTTTTGACGCTTTGTTTCATTGCAACCATTTGCCAAAATCAAAAAAGTTAATTTTATTTCTCAGTCTTGTATACCCAGCACCCCATTTTGACGGCAAAAAACTGAAATGAATAGATTTTTGCAAATTTATTAAAAAAGAAAAACTGAAATATCACGTGGTCGTAAGTATTCAGACCCTTTGCAGTGACACTCATATTTAACTCATATTCTGTCCATTTCTTCTGATCCTTCTTGAGATGGTTCTACTCCTTCATTGGAGTCCCGCTGTGTTTAATTAAACTGATTGGACTTGATTAGGAAAGACACACACCTGTCTATATAAGAGCTTCCAGCTCACAGTGCATGTCAGAGCAAATGAGGATCATGAGGTGGAAGGAACTGTCCAAGGAGCTCAGAGACAGAATTGTGGTGAGACACAGATCTGGACAAGGTTACAAAAGAGTTTCTGCAGCACTAAAGGTTCCTAAGAGCACGGTGGCCTCCATAGTCCTTAAATGGAAGAAGTTTGGGACGACCAGAACTCTTCCTAGACCCGGCCGTCCAGCCAAACTGAGCAATCGTGGGAGAAGGGCCTTGGTGAGAGAGTAAAGAAGAAGCCAAAGATCACTGTGGCTGAGCTCCAGAGATGCAGTAGGGAGATGGAGAAAGTTCCACAAAGTCAACTATCACTGCAGCCTCCACCAGTCGGAGCTTTATGGCAGAGTGGCCCGATGGAAGCCATCTCCTCAGTGCAGACATATGAAAGTCTGCATAGAGTTTGTAAAAAACACATGAAGGACTCCCAGACTATGAGAAATATGATTCTCTGGTCTGATGAGACCAAGATTGAACTTTTTGGTGTTAATTCTAAGCGGTATGTGTGGAGAAAACCAGGCACTGCTCATCACCTGCCCAATACCATCCCAACAGTGAAACATGGTGGTGGCAGTATCATGCTATGGGGGTGTTTTTCAGCTGCACGGACAGGACGACTGGTTGCAATTGAAGGAAAGATGAATGCGGCCAAGTACAGAGATCCTGGAAGAAATCCTCTTCCAGAGTTCAGGACCTCAGACTGGGCCGAAGGTTCACCTTCCAACAAGACAATGACCCTCAGCACACAGCTGAAATAACAAAGGAGCGGCTTCAGGACAACTCTGGACCATTCTGGACCGGCCCAGCCAGAACCCTGACCTAAACCCAACTGAGCATCTCTGGAGAGACCTGAAAATGGCTGAACACCACCGTTCACCATCCAACCTGACAGAACTGGAGAGGATCTGCAAGAAGAACGCAGAAGATCCCAAATCCAGGTGTGAAACACTTGTTGCATCATTCCCAAGAAGACTCATGACTGTACGAGCTCAGAAGATGCTTCTACTTAGTTCTGACCAAAGGGTCTGAATACTTATGACCATGTGATATTTCAGTTTTTATTTTTTCATAACTTTGCAAAAATTTCTACATTTCTGTTTTAATGTTTCTTTTTTCAGCATTTAAATAACTTGAATAACTTTAGTCAGAATTGACGGATTTGATGGTTTGATTTAGTCACAGACCGTCCAAAAAGTGTTGAAATCCATCTGGCCGGGCAGCTCTCTGGATGCTCAGCACCCTGATCCCAGAATCAGCCCTGGTTTGAATGCATACTGAAACCTCAACACCAGAGATTAATACTTTTTAATTTGCTGTATACTTGCTCCTGCATGTCAAAGCTCACTTCCACATTACTAGAATTTTTTTTTAGCTACAAATGCTGATTAGGAAATCGAGGGGTTTCGTGGTCGACCGTGTTAATCCACAGTCCATTTGTGGAAGAGACGGCTGGTTTAAGACCCATGTTTTCCCTCCTACCGATGATATTATTGCATAGTTAAGATTAGGACTGTGTTCACATTAGAAAATACAGAGAAAAAACTATGTCAGTATTCTAAAGTACATAGTTATCGTCACAGCTCATAATGGCCATCATCACACGAAAGTTCCCATCACAGCTATAGCAATGGATCGTGATGCTGTTATGTTTAAGACAACAAGGTAAATGTTTATATTAGACTGTTTCTGGTGACACGATGTGACCTGTGATTATCTGGCCATGGTGTCACTCCTCCCTTCCAAGGTGCTCTCATTCATCTGGATGTGGGATTACTGGAAGGCTTTTGCTGAGTGAAGGTGCAGCAGGACTCTGTAAGCTCCATATGGTCTATTGATCTTGTAGCAGATCTTCTGTACGTGCGCTCCAAGTACCACGATCCAGGTGGCCGCACACGGCAGGTGACACATCGTGACGTCTCCTGCTCTCAGTGCAGATATTTCAGCGTCATAAGTCCATATAATCAGCTGGCATCCTCTGAGGGCCCTTGTCCCTGAAAGTTTTAAGAGAAAAATGTGCAAAGAAATGCTGTTGTTGTTTTATGTTTCTGCAGAACCGTTTTCTTAAAATCGTCTTTATTGAGTCTAAGTTCAATCTTACATTTTGCCTCACAGTTCTTGTTTGCTGTCTCCCAGAAGATTAATGTTTAGTTGTTTGAAGATCACTTTATTTTAAGCGCCTATAGCAAAAATCAAGCAGAAAACTTCATTTTTTCCCGCTGGAGGTCATCTAATCTCTTAGCAGCTGAAGGAAAGCCCCTTAGCTCACTGCTGCAGTCATATTCACTTTCCAATATACCAAAGGGTGAAAAGGTTTAGTCCCTCAATCCCTCGTCACTCTGCGATTACAAATGTGTCTTCATAACATTCAGCTCAAGCCGCAAACAGAAAAAAGGTACAGTAGCTAACCTTAAGCGGGAACTTGAAGAGCTTTTCTTTGTAATAACATGATGGAGAGATTTGCAGCTGCATGTCTGTGACCAAATTTTATACAGTTGTGGCCGGAGGATATGAAACATCTTCTAACATGTAAACAATTCAGTTCCACATGAGAACTAGTTTAAAGGGCTCATATGCGCTTCCCTCGTCTGAAACAATTCTTTGATATCTTAAAGGATAACTTTCTTTTTTTTTTTTCAACCTGGATCTTAGAAGTTAATATGTGCATTTACACACCAGTAAAATTTCAGTATCACTTTTACTCCTTCGGAAGATATTTGAGTCGCCCTTCGGTGTACATCCATATAATGGGAGAGACGGGGCAGCCTCTCTATGAGGCATTATCTGCAGCAAAAACTTCATTTCACCAATACTTTAAGTAGAATGAACGAACGAACAAGCACTATTGTCCTGTGAGTTTAGAATTAACTCTCAGTTATTGGGAGGTTTCCTCAACACTACAGGCTGCACGTGCCAACGGGTGTGCGCAGCAGTACAGTAGGGATGGGCATCGATTTTCGAATATTCGAATAGTCGTTAAATTATAAAAACAACGAATAGTAAATCATAAAAACGAATAGTGAATCTGGCGAAAAAAAGGTTGTATTTCTGGCGGCTACCACACAGGTGCAGCATACCATGTGATGATACACACTGTGGTGGGCTAGATGCCAAGCCAATCTTCGTAGAGGAAGAAACAAACCGGAGAAGGCACAATGGAGAGATTACTGCAGCAGCCGTCAAAAAGTCTCATGTGGAGCTATTTCAAAAAAACGAGCGAAACAGAGGTACAATGTAAACTCTGCGAGGCAAAGCTTTCATATCACAGGTCTACGACAACCATGCACTGTCATATGAGAGCAAAGCATCCGAGTGAAAGCGGCGGGCCGTCGTCACAGCAACAGTCAATTACCAGCTTTGCCACCAGAAAACGTACATGTGATGACAGACGTGCGGAGCAAACGGCGTCCCTCATCTCAAAGATGATCGCAAAAGACATGCTCCCCATCAGCTTCGTTGAAGGTGAGGGTTTTATTATTAAGCCTATTATTATTGCTTGAAGTTACCGCACTGTGCTCATGGTTTTGTTGTGATGGCGGTATTATTGGGTGATGAAAGGATAAACCCGGTCCTGCGCAAGCACCTTTTGTATTGTAATTTCGATAGGAAGGATATGTGAGAAAGACGGTTCGGCTGTGCCTTTGGCAAATACACATGGTTACATTGATTTTTGTTATGCCTGGATAGTGAAGATATGTTGCATACTGAGTTTTTATATGTCAGGATTATTCCCGCTGCCCTGTGTTAGAGAAAGCTTTTGGCGGTAGCGGCGCACTTAACAACAATATCCTGTGTGTTTAATGTTTTAATGGGATTAAACAGTGAAACAGTTCTATAATGCTGTGCTGTAAATTTGATCAATACTGTCAAAATAAAAAGACAGCTCTGAAAAATCTCAGATCTCTGTTTCCGCAGCAGCAGGTGTGGGCGCGCGGGGGGAGGGGGGGTGCGAATATTCGAAAATCAACCGATGACTGCCCCACGATTATCGAATAGTATTTTTGCCTGAAATGCACATCCCTACAGTACAGCTGAGAGAGCAGCTCCACCCAGACACCACCAAGCTGAAAACTTTGAACCTTTGAACTCACAGGACAATAGTACTCGTTCGTTCATTCTACTTAAAGTATTGGTGAAATAAAAGAGTTTTGGGGCAGATAATGCCTTATAGAGAGGTTGCCCCATTTCTCCTATTATATGGATGTACACCGAAGGGCGACTCAACATAATATCTTCCCAAGGAGTCAAAGTGATACAGAAATTTTACTGGTGAGTAAATCCACGTATAAACTCCTAGAAATAAAGTCCAGGTTTAAAAAAAGAAAGTTATCCTTTAATGCAGAGCAGCACCGCCCCTACCCGAAGTGAGCGAAGGGTCCAGACAAGGCCCCCCCCTCAGGCCACTGTCCAGAACCCCTAAAAATGTATGAGCGTAGGTTTGGGCAATTATGTAAAAAACAAAAAATGATTAAGGCCTCTGAAATGCCACTCAAGAGTTCACTGCAGTTTCTAATAACTTCAGAAAAACATATTGTTTAGGTTACAGACCAGTTTGGGCCTTTCAAACACTCTTGTACACTTCATGGTAGAATAAGAGATTTCAGTTGCAAGACATGGACATTAATCAGTTCTTAGCAAGAAAAATTATACAATTCTGATGCTTAATTCCACCTTAGAAAGGTGTGGGAGGGGATAAAAGGGATTAGCTTACCAGAAATCTATATATGATTTTCCTAAATAAACTGTTGCTATTTAAAAGCTTGTTTTTCTTTTGACAATTACAGGGGCATTTCAGTTTATGGGAAGCAATACTACTTCTGAAACCTATTTTTACCTTAATCCACTTTGAAATTATTCAAAGTAATGGACATCCATTGAAATGACACTTATGATTGAAAATATAAATCATACTGATTGGACGTCAAAAGGTAACACGTAGAATAGTAAAGCAGAAACATCCCTGAGAAACGTTACAACTCATCTCTGCACCAGTAATAATCAGTTAAAGCAGTGAAGTCCTTACTGTCACAAATACACAGTTACTTGTCAGCGTGACTGTAACATCACGTGAAACTGTGAGGTTTGATGCTGAGAGGAGCAACTACAGACAGTAACACTGAGGGAAAGTGGGCGACACGGCGTAAAGCAGGGATGTCAGAGTGATTCCTGAAAGGGCCGCGTGGCTGCTGGTTTTCTCTCTAACCACGCAGAAGCAGACCAGACTCCACTCATCAAGTCTTCAAGTTAAGACTGGATTCACATGATGAGGTGAGTGGAGTCTGGTGTGCTACTGCGTAGGTGGACAGAAAACCAGCAGCCACGCGACGCTTTCAGGAATCACTTTGACAACCCAGGCGTAAAGGCTGCAGGCGCTCACATCTCGATCACATCAGGAACATCACCTGCTGCACCAGAGGAGTCATGATCCATCGTGCTGTGTCTTTTAAACAATAATAGTAAACTACTTGTTTTAGAGGGACCACAGTGCGGTCACGCCTCTCACGTGCCTGTATTAGTCCCAAGATATATATCTTTTTTTTCCCCATACAATGAACCATCTACTGGAGGCCCTCCTGGTATCATGAGGCCCCACGCAGTCTGCGCGATCTGCGTGTATCAAGGGGCGGTGTTGTTTGGTGGCTCCCAAACTGGGGGGCCAGCCCCCAATAGGGAGCTCAGGGCTGCACTTCTAACAAAAAATGGGTATATTTTTTAAAGTATTATGAACAAATGATGATGACTTAACAAGAAGGCATCCCCCCAATTCAGTAGGTGTTTTCATGCATCTCCTGGTAAATGTTGGGGTGCATCTGGTAGCAATGATGGGATGGGGGGCTTGACATTAGAATTGCCAATGAAAGGGGGCCCTGGAGAAAAAGTTTGGGGACAACTGTCTTATAGGAGTGCTACGTCCCAGCTCTGCTAGGGGTTAGGGACGCAAACAAAAGACTGGTTTCAAGATGGAAAAGGTGGAGTTTAGATGTTTTATTGTTCAGGGGTGAATTAAAGCATTAACAAAAACCTGGAAAACTGTAACTGAAAAGGAGATGGGGTTAGCAATGCTGCTCAAAGGAACAAAGGAACAAATAAAAAGACAGCCAAAGCCTAACACTAAAAAGGGGAACCAAATGGGGAAAGGACAAACCTAGGTTATAAAACAAAAAGGGAACGAGCAGCACCATAAACTAAGACCTGTAACCAAAACTCAACTACAACAAAAGACCTAGCTATCCCAACTCCAAACTACTAGCGCAAATTACAAAGAAAAGGGGATCCAACAACTAAACCATTAACCAAACTAAAACACCCGGAAATCAAAACTAAAGACAAAGTTACTCAAACTAAAGACACCAAAATCATAAACTAAGGACAACTGTCGCCAGGCCAAGCAGTTGCCCCTGACTGAAGGGCTCCAAGGTTCTTTCATAGTTGCCAGCTGCTCCAGGTGAGACTGATCAGCAATCAGGAGGTGAGGGAGGAGATGGTGGTGGGGAGCCAGGCCAATGGGAACAGAGGGATTGAGCAGGAGGATTGCATGTAAAATAAAAAACAAAGGGGTTAGAATCTGGGCGGCCGTAACAAGGAGTAATGGTTTGTTCAAATCCTCCCTGATGAGATGGGCATTCGCACATGAGTCGGGGATCTTTACAGGGACCTATGTGACACATCGGCCCCTGTTGTTACTTTTGCGTCCCAACAAAACAAAACAAAACCTGTGACAAGTAAGAAGAGAAGACAACACCGCTGTTTTCATGGTCTACGTGACGTGACGTGATAATCACGGACGATCACATCAGGCGTCTAACATCGAGGCTGGAAGAGCTCAGAAAGAGCAGGAGAAGAAGAATCGAGCGGCTGGTGATACTTCGTTTAATGGAAGTATCACCTCTCAGTAGCAGAGCAGAACGCCACAGATAGAGGAGACGATGTGTAAGTTTAACTTATTAAACATGTGCCGGTTGCATCTGTGCCGTATCTTTAAACATTTAAGACATTTTTCTATTGTTTGTGTTTAGTGGCCACAAAATACTGAACACCTTCGTCATACTGGTTCCTAAGGAACCATGAAAAGGCCCTGCCTCAGAGTAGGAGCTAAAATGGTTATAGGAGCTGAGGGCCGTGGTCCCTGGTTCCTGTCCCAATGTGCAAAAAACGGCCCTGTCCTGAAAAGGTTATAGAAACCTCAGAAAGTTCCTACAGTGCAAATTCCCCTATTGTTTCTCGTCTCCACCGGTGTTGTGCAGGACAGCATGTAGAGTCTCTGAAGCCAGAGAGCGTCTCAGTCTCGGAAGCGGAGCGACGCTAGTTAATCAGGTATGGAAGTGGACGGTGTTCTTAAAGACTCTTAATAACTATGAAGTTGTTTTTAATGGGCATTTTACTATCTTTACAGGTTAAACACCCCAGAAGAACCTTTCAAGCACTTAGAAATGTCAATATCCATAAAATAGACCCTTTAAGATTTTTACTGGTAACTGTACTGGGATCTGAGAAGAAAGACGAATTTCTAATAAAAGAGATCAATACAGTGTCAACTTACTAATCCTTTGTCTAGCTGCAGGCAAACAGAAAGTCAGATATTACTTGAAATACAGGATCCTCCCGTTGTCTTCACTTCAAGCTCCTTGTTATTACTGTGGAGCCTCCACATTCCCCTCTGACTTCACCAGTTTAGGTCAGAGGGGAAATCTCTTTGAAGCTTTCGATTTGAATGCTCATATTCCTGACTGGTATCATTGTCTCTGAAGTTTGACTTTAGACGGTCTATCTGCTATTTTCAACCTGGCTCTAAAGTGCAGGCAGCAAATATCTGTGCAAAGACTTCCTGTTCCATTCACCAGCTGAATGCAAATTAGTTTTTAAAAGCTGTTAAAATCTAAATGATTCATATAGTGAAGAGCTAGCCCAATGTATAAGCCAACCGAGCAGCTAATTATGGCCCCTGTTCCACCTGGTGCCTTCTAATATTAAGATATCTTGAAAGAAATAATAATAATACAAATACACCATTGAATGATTTAAATATTGCAATACACACAAAAACTCCATTTTATACTATTTTTTTCATCATTTTTGTTTTCCAACCATGAAAACTTAATGAACTGAATTTAATCATTTAACTGATTAACTTTTTTACTCTAAACATGTCCTTTCTGCTGCTGTTTTTTGTTACTTTTGAATAAAAGTTCAGAATGCCATATTACAAAATATGAAAAAAGTAAAAATGAACACTAACATTAAAAACTACAGCCAGAATGACACCGGTGTGATATAAGCTTCTGCATAATGCAAATGAATAGGAGCGCTACATTGACTTGTAATGAAAGGGTCAAACACCATAAACACTGGTGGTGCTGACGTGGTTGGGGGGGGGGTTCGTCCAGCTCTGCTAAAGTGTATCTGGTTCCTTCCTTTTGCAACTTCTGCTTTGCTCATCGTTGCTTTCTTTCATGCAATAATCGCCTGCTCAGCTTGCGTCTGCTAAATCTACCCCCTAATATCTGGCGGTGTGTGTAGGACCAGCTGCAGCTCGGCCTCGCTACACCAACAGGTGATGAAGGCAGTTGGAAACTTTGCAGATTTTGCACGGCTGAGAGAAGTTGCAGTGATTTTAATAGCTGTAACACGCCTGATACGGTAAAGTCAACTATTATCTGACAACAAGCAGATGTGACCAAGCTGTTGCTGTGACATGACCTTTAGTCTGACTCTAGATGTTGACTGTGGATATACAATAAGCCCTCCACTGGCCACGGATTTCCCCCCTCCTACACACACACCACCACTACCACCACCACCATGCAATCTGTGCCCTGCTGCTTTTAAAATCCCCTTTCCTGCAGGGGATAGCTGGCAACGTAGACGCTGAAAAATTCTGATGCAGATTTGGATCGTGTCACATCAGATCTGGTTTTACAGTAGAAAGTAGTTTCAGTAGCTTCACTGGTCATCTTTCTCATTTAACAGATCATTTTACGTAAAGAAAATGACACAAGGAATTGTTTCTTGTGTCTCTCATAGCATATACAGAGACCTGAATACAGATTCTTTTTAATTCTGTCACTTCCGAACATCTCACAACAATTTCACACAATATTCTTAATATTGTGACACGAAAGTCATTTAATAGGCTACTAAACTTGGACAAAATTAACTTTAAGACTTGTGTCTCAGCAGTTAATTCTCCAGAAATGTGGCACAGAGCAATGGTCATGTGGAAAGAAAGAACATCCTTGTTTGATTGTGTCATATATCCTGACATAAAAATGTGTCTTCAAATGGGGTAAACTCAACTTCAGATGACCAACATCACATGACATATGACACTGTGCCATTACTGTGTCACAAAAACCACGCTAGCAGACAGACGCAGAATGTGAAATACTAATTTAACCCTTACGGTTCCCATAGTTTGAGCCCAAGCTCCATATTTGTCTTTGGTTGGTGGGGAGAACAAACTTGGTGCAGATGCAGCAGGTTTTATTTTCTTATAGTTATAATCATCCTCAAAATTATTCATAGCCTCCAATTGAACAAGGGAAAAAAAATAATCTGTCAGGGAAATTAGTTAAAATTGACAAAAGTAATGTTAAATAAAAATTCTATGAAAATCATGGTGCTGATTTTAAATTGTAAGTCAACAGAAATTATAAAAAAAACACACAAAAATATTATTATTATTACTGTTATTTTCAACCACAATTCAAAAGCAATAATTTATTTCACTAAATGATATTTTTGTAAATTTTTATTTATTGTTGGTTTCTTGTTTTTGAATTATTTTCAATTTAGCCTTTTCTCTAATTGGATGGTATGAATAATTTTGAGAACGACTGTACATGAGTAGAAAATTTATCAGAGTGAATATATTTGGCAAAACTTTGCCGTCTTTGTAAATATGACTGTGTGCTGCAGGGGTTTGGTTGCTGCAAGCGTTGAGAGCAGCAGTTATTTTACACATCTGTTTTTGGAGAATTTGCTTTTATCCAGCAACCTGCTATTAAATGTTACCAGGTTGCAGAGAGAAAAGATTTATCATATAACACTTACCAAATAAACCAATATTTAACCTTGACTGTTGGAGGGAAAAACAACCTGAGACTGAACAAGGACCTCTCCATTACACAGTACATTTACCTGCAGCATCCTCTTCATCCTCCGACACCTCTCACAGATAACATTTGTCCACATGCAGCCCTCTCCGCCCACTAACAACCAAACGGTCGTAAACTATAGCTTCTTTTTTCTGCAGCCTTTTGTTCTCCTTTCTAACCATGCTGCAAGTAAACGTGTGAGTGAAGTGAACATCAGCCTCTAAAGCCCATTTAAATGCTAATTTAGCTCCTCTGCCTGTAATGTAAAGCTGTTTTCTTCACATTTTTAAGCCGCCTAAGCAGAAAGAAGGCTGCAAAGCTTTTAAAGAGGAAATGCATTATTTATTACATATTATGAGGAAGAATGTAGATGTAATTTTCAGCACAATTTGAAATACATGCAGCTATTTGAGTTAAATGGTGCAATTTTCTGAAGGCACCATGATGAGATATTCAGCTGAGAGTTTGGTGAAAGGCTTGTTTGTGTATATGTTTATGTACCATTGTAAGGCTGAATGTTGCACTTGAATCTGCTGCAAATATGCCATCGGAGCTGCCATTATCAGGTTTTTCTTGGAGTTGCTGGCATTCACACAACATTTTATAATGTGCTTGTAAAACTTTCTCCCGTTGAGTTAGAGTTTTGAGAACTGTCCATCATGGGTGAATGATTTACCAACTCAACATTTTTTAACATCTCAGGGAGCATTCATGCTTTGCCTCATCTCTTTAGTATTCATTTGAATACAGATCATTAAGCTTCATATAGATAGATAGATAGATAGTGCTATGCAGATAGATAGATAGATAGATATAGATAGATAGATAGATAGATAGATAGATAGATAGATAGATAGATAGATAGATAGATAGATAGAAACTCAATAAAAAGGCTAAAAATGACCTTTTATAATAAAAAAGTATTACTAGTTTATTATTAGTTTTTCCGATCCAATCCAATACTAATACCTGGGCTGAGCGTATCGGCCGATACCCGATACCCGATACCAATCCTATACTACTGTTGAATGAATGAACTGTTTATCTTGTCATATGAGTGAAGGCATCAAGCGAGACATTAACATTCATTATTTTTCATTATTTATTTTATTTCGATCTGAAATTAAAAACAAACGCTCACATTTGGTGTGAGTAATAATACACAACTAGTGTACATTTATGATGATATTGATAAAAACAGAAATGACTGGATCAGAATGCTGGATTGGCCTCATTTCATCCGATATCCGATCCAGTGAATTTGTCAATATCAGAGCTGATATCATGATCCAGGTATCGGATCGGTGCATCTGTATTCACGACCCTCATAACTCTGCCCTTTATTTCTGTCTTTTTTCTCCATCTTCTGCTTGCTCTCAGTTTGATGTCCGGTCTAGCTGCCCTGGACGCCAAATGTTCAAGTCGGTTGGGCATCATGACCATTTCTTACTATCTGTGGACCACCTTCGTCGCGGTGGTTGTGGGCATCGTCATGGTGTACATCATCCACCCAGGCGGAGCTGCCCAGAAGGAGGACTCTGAGGAAAGCAAGAAACCAATGACCAGCTCTGCTGACGCTCTTCTGGATCTTATTCGGTAAGAGGCAGCTGTGAAACACCCATGTCATTCGGCTCACATGGGAGGTGCATGACCAGCGCCACGGCAACACATTTCAGCCCACAGATACAAACATGCGCATGACTGCATTTACATGAGTAAAGTGTTGCACTTCCAGAGCAGCAGATTGAATCAAGACTGAAAATGAAGAGATTATTCTAACTTGTTTTTCTTTTTTTTTAATTGTTGAGATCCCCATTAGCTTCCCATTTGATGGCCGCTATCTTTCTAGGGTCCCTTGAGAGAAAAAAGGAAAAGGAAGAAAAAAACAAGCAACACTAAACTACCATACAGAAAAAATAGTATATAAACATACAGTAGTAACATCTCATTATACGTACTGTAGATATCAACCTCAAAAAAAAAAAGGAAAAAAGAAAATGGCATACAATAATAATTGCTCTCATTTTGAAGCTGGTATACCTGTTTATCTACTGTAGTTGTGATATAAGGACCTTCTCTGATTTATGCTAAACTACAATTAAAATGTCATTAAAATATCAAAACTATGTCTAAAAGCATTCAATAATAAAATTATACTTTTAAAATGTAAAAACAGAAAAAGAATGACTGTACTGAACACATTTTGACACTGTTCATATGGTCATCTGTAATAACTGTGATGTAAGAATTTTCTTCAATTTGTACTCAACTTTAATTGAACGTGGAAGAAGTTGACTCCAGAGAAATATGGCTCTATAGAGCACTGTGGACTTGAGGGAATTGGTTCTGGGTTGAGGAAGTATTAAATCACCACTAAGTGCCTGTCTGGTCAGGTATCTATGAACATCTTCAACAAATCTTAACTTTTCAACAAAAAAATGAAGGCTGTTTTGTTGTAATGCATTCCAAATTAATAAGATGAGCTGTACATAAATTCTGTTGTGGACTGTTAGCCATGAAAGGCGTGCATGCATTAGAGCAGGGCTGTCAAAGTGATTCCAGAAAGGGCCGTGTGGCTGCTGGTTTTCTTTCCAACCACGCAGTAGCAGACCAGACTCTACTCATCTCATCAAGTCTTCAAGTCAAGACTGGATTCACTTGATGAGATGAGTGGAGTCTGGTGTGCTACTGCTTGGTTGGAAAGAAAACCAGCAGCCACACGGCCCTTTCTGGAATCACTTTGACACCCCTGCATTAGAGCAACACTGGTCTTAAAGGATCACTGAAGGACTGCGCTGGCAGCCCTTTTCTGGGCCACCTGAAGTTTGTGAAGCTCCTCCTGCGATGCAGATGACCATATGACTGATTCCAGGTGGCACAAAACAAGAGATGTACCACCTGCTTAAAGCGTTACACTGATGCTACGTTCACGTGCAGTCGGTAACAAACCAGATATAATTTTAATCACAGAAGCCGAGAGAAAGACGGTAAAACGTGGGTCAGGGAAAACAATACGACATCGCCATGACAACATATCAGATGTGGACTGAAGTCACTGTAACTGACAGACCACGTCTTCACGTAGAGGCTGATGATGCCTTTACATGCAGCGGCTGTCGTCCGTCTGCCCGGTTTCATGTGAATGCAGCATGAAAAGTACTAGCGATTTGCTTGCAATATACAATTGTTACACAATGTCCCTTTAACAACAAGCGTTGGTATATATGCAACACATTTTCTTATCATGGCTATGCCCTTACCCATTTTGGCTACTATACCATCAATATGTGCAGACCAAGACAAATGAGAGTCCAAGATGTCTCCTAATAATTTGGTTTGCTTTACCTGCTTTAGTTGTACACCGTCAATCGACAAACAATTATTTATCAGTTTGTTATTGAGTTTAGATTTGTTACCAAATGTGATGGATACTGTTTTTGTTACATTTAGCACCAATTTAATTTCCTTTATCCATTTACTTACTTTTTCCATGTTTAAGTTAAGTAAGTCTAATACACGTTTAGCTGTTTGCAGCACTCTACAGTACAAGGTTGAGTCATCTGCGTACATAACCAGGGTTGAATTTTGCAGTACGTATGATAAGTCATTAGTAAAGATGGAATATAGAAGAGGTCCAAGGCTGCTGCCTTGAGGCACTCCACAGTAAACAGCCTTTGTAGAGGAGTATTGACCATCAAAAAATAGTTTGCTTTCTGTTAAATAGGTAGCTACCCATCCTGAAGATGAAAAACCGTAGCATTTTAATTTCTGCAGTAATATATCATGATCAATCAGCCCATTGTTGACAATCAGTTATACTCCAGAGGACACCTGTGATCACAAAACGTGGAGTGTTTAAAACAAGAAACATGTGCAAAATACTAGAGGTCAGGGTGTAAGCCCACAGCCTTATGTGCTAGTGGGTTATTGTGCTAAGCTAATTAGTTCTGCTGAAGAAGCAGGTTGCTGAGTTAGAGGTAAACCTGGGATAGCGTGCCAAGGTAATCATGAAGGTGAGCCAAGTCACTCGGTTAATGAACTAAAGTCAACAACCTACAAAAACAGGATAGCTGAGGTGGAGACCAGATTAATCCTGAATCACTGGGATTATGAAAAAAAAAATTATCACCAAAAACGATGAAATTGTTCTAAATTTAGAAATAGTCATTTAAAAGATA
The DNA here is from genome assembly GCA_023101725.1 of Atherinomorus stipes. NCBI lineage: Eukaryota > Metazoa > Chordata > Actinopteri > Atheriniformes > Atherinidae > Atherinomorus > Atherinomorus stipes. The sequence goes on from JALJCO010001435.1 coordinate 210,043, forward strand.
TCTACAAATTCATCTTCTGTTGGTTTTCAACACTTTTTATGTACAAATAGAACTGGGGAGGAGGGAATCATGCTTGGTTAACTCGATTTCAGCCACAATAAATAAATAAATTCACTTTTTTAAAAAAAAAAAAAAAAAAAAAAAGAAAGAAAGGGGGAGGGAGGGGGGTAATAAGCTGGCCAAGCTCACAAGCTCATAAAATGCAAGTATGTACTGATCATGTGCGGTGAAACACTGTCACTCACAGACTCAGTGTGTGTGTGCGTGTGTGTGTGTGTGTTTTACAGAGCACAGCTGTGCTTTGGATTTATCCTGCAAAGCTTCTTTACTGCCTTCATCTATCATACATAGGCCTGCCATATCAGTGCACTTACAAATGGGCCCGAGCGTCTGTGGTCATGTGTGTTTGTGTTTGTGAGAGCGTGCTGTAACCGTGTATAATGAATATGTATGGAAACAGGCCGTCTTTATCACAAGACCCAAGGTCAGAGTGATTTTATTACCCTGCTGAGCTCCATGTCAATCACAAGTCTGCCTGCTGAACTGCTGAGAGGCCTAACAGTGCAGAATACTCACTATTTACTGTTTCCACATCGTTCTGGTTAATGCACGAGCTGTAAAACCCAATGTGTCATCTAATCTCTTTGTATCTGAATTGTACAGTTTGTGCTGTGATGGTGACTTGAGCTCTGCATTGATGTGGGATTTGCAGACACTCATAATACAGCACTGAGCTCGTTGATTGACTGACGCTGTAGTTAATGCTACATATATAACTTGTCTTCTTCTGAGGATATAGAAAAAGTAAAGACAGCAATCAGCACAGCTTTATGATGCACTCGCCTTTTGGATTTGATCAATGCTGCTGTTTATTCATTGCATATTTTGCAAATCACTGTAAACCTCTTACCCTCAAGTAAGGCTTTGTGTGATAAATTATTTGAAGGAAGGCATTAAGAAAATCTTTCCAGTTTGCATGTCATGACATCATTTTCCACCATTGTTTGTGATGTACAGCCATCCTCAAAATTATTCATACTCTCCAATTAAAGAAAAGACCAAATTCACAATAGGAATTCAAATAACAAGAAACTAAAGAAACTAATAAGAGAACAAAATAACAAAATCATAATTTAGTGAAAGAAAATGTTGCTTTTGAATTGTGGTTGAAAATAATAATTTTGAAAAAAGAGCGACATGAGACTATTTCTCCTCGTGGATTTTAGGAGAAACAAAAGAGACATTAATGACAACAACTTGAAACCTGAATGAGGCTGAGATGAGATCTCCTTTTTGTCTCCTGAGATGCAAAAGAGAAAGTTTTGAGAAGTAAAACTTTCCTGTGAGCCGTCATGCTTGTTTACTTGTTTTATTTTTTGTGTGTTTATTTTTAATATTTCTGTTGAACCACAATTCAAAATCAGTGTCATGATTTTCAGAGTTTTTATTTATTATTTCTTTGTTAATTTCAACTTATTTCACTGACAGATTTTTTTTCCTTCTTTAATCGGAGGGTATGAATAATTTTGAGGTGGGCTGTAGTTGTAAAGTTGTGCATTTTATATTTCCTATATTCTTTCTATATTTGTTGTGTTGCTTCCATTTGGTCTTTGTTTGTACTCTTAACATAAATAAATATCCAGCATCTGTGTGCAATTGAGTAAGAAAATACTGTAACCAAAGAAGCAGAAAATATCGTTCACAATGATTACTGCCTGAAAGACCTGTTCTTGGTTTAACGTGGGAGTTTAGATGGCCCACAATGCAAATGGATTTACCTGCTTTTATTTCTCAAAGCAGTCTATCTTCATATTTCTTCCCTCCTTTCTCTTCCATCATTGAGCACAATTGAGTCCTCAGCTGCTTTTACCGATTGTAGGCAGAGAACTAAGTTATAAAAGAGCTTCTCAGAGTTTTCAATGCATAGGCAAATAGTGGTAATGATTTGTCTTTCATCATCAAGGTAAAATGATAACTCACAAAGCAATGCAGGCCTTAGAGACGGACTGTTTCCACAAGAAGCATTGATACACACCTAAAATGAGGCTTTCATCTGATTTTTGCACATAGAATCAGTGCTAATTACAAAGAAGAGAGTGCATGTGATGACAGTGGTTGCTACAAAGAAGGAACTTAAATATACTGAAGCAGAGAAAATCCATTGCAATGCAGGATTATTTGTGGACATGGACATAAATCTTCTGTGATGTACATTTAATCATAACTTAAAGAAAACAACTGCCTTGTCATTGCAAAGCTATGTCACATTTCTTTTTCATATGCCGACATATGCATGTTGTATTGTTTTTGCATAATCCTCTAGTCACATCTGAATTTGAAGAGAATTAACCCATTTCTGAAATTCTCTTCCACAGCAACATGTTTCCAGCTAACTTGGTTCAAGCTACGTTTCAACAGGTAAGCTAACATGTTATCAGCAGAGGTACCAAAATGAAAAAACAAATGTGCTATTTGTCATATTTGCATATTTGCATATCATATTTTTCAAATAGCATATTTGTCATCGGAGACAACTTTCTCTGATGATGTCTTCTTGTGTTTCTGTGCTAAATCTTTGTGCGTTCATAACAACTAGTATGTTTCTATCATTAGCTAGCATGTGGCACGGTGCGCATAGTGAAGCATCCTGGATGAAAAAGTTATGTCAGACAGTTTCTTGGCCTTGAAACGTTGCAACCACTCCTGAAATGCACATTATAGATATATCTGTGCCATCAAACAGGTCCAGAGCGCTGAGTTTTAAAGTCCCAGAGTGTGAGAATTACTCCCATCTAGTAGTGTGCGGATTGAATTCAAAGAACCATGTAGTGCTCTCTGACGCCTCCCTGTTTAAGGGGAGGCACCACAGGCAAAAACCCTGTTTTTTCATCACCTGGTTAACTTTGAGATTTTAGTTTTTTTCCCTCCTTCAATATGTTTTCTTTCAGACTAGTGTGAAAAAAATGTCAAAAATAAACATTTTAGGGCTTTATTTCATGATACTTTGTCTGATGCACCCAAATCCCCTCCAAATGCAGCTAAAGTTGGTGTTTTTAAACGGAGCGCAGCACCGTGGTGCTCGTCTGAACCCCGTCATGTCTGGTATCGTTGGAAACGTCTCTTTTTCCTGAATCATGTCATCTCACACAATTTTGATATTTCATAGCTTATGAATCTGATTGGATCTGATGTCTGAAAATAATGTTATAGAACAAAAATGTGGAGAATTTTACAATCCAAAACTTTAAAGGCTGTTTTCTCAGAATGATGTTTTTCCCTTACTCTGGGTGAAAAAAATCTCCACTTCAGGAGCACTTACAGAAACCAAACTTTCAAGTTTTGCTCCTGACTGTGTTCTTAAAGTTTTTGCTGAAGGATTTTTTTGACATCTCATTCATAGCCTGATTTATAGAACATTTCATCCCAAAAATATGCCAAAAAATGAGTTTTTTCTGGTTGTTGACAGTATATTCTAAATTGTAAAATGATCTATAGAGATATCTACAACCCCCTCTGAACCTGGCTTAATCCTGTGTTTAGATTTTTTTTTCCTTGAAATGTGTACAAATTAGCCCATTTTTGGCTATATATCACCTAATTTGCACATCTAAACATAAAATTTCAGAAAACTTGCAATACAAAAAATGATAGCCCTAATGTGAGGAATAAACCAGAAAAGTTTCATGGTGATACCAGTTAGTTAAATTTTTTACCCTATTTGTCTGTGGTGTCTTGCCTTACTTATACTTCTGTTGGTCAGTCTGGATGTTTATCCTTTTTTTTTTTTCCTGTAGCACATGCTTTAAAGCCACGAAACACAGGGTAATTATTTTGTCACTTTAACCTATTTAATTAATATTTAGGCTCTCAGTTGGTTAAAGTTGTAAATTGCAATTAATTGCATAAGTTTCTTTAGTTAACTCGAGTTAATCAAAAATTAATCACAAATTAAGTGTCTTGCCGTCAAAGTATTTTATTACCACTACCGAAGCCGCGCAGAGACACAAATGTGAAAATGTCAACATCTCTCCACACTTGAACATCAAGTTCAAGTGTCCCATCAGATCGATTGATCTATTCTGTCTGACTACTGGCTAGAGGAAGGAAATCAATAACCCCCCCACCCCCTGGACAAATCAGCTAAAATAAATTACGAATTATGAAACAAGAAGACAAAGTCTCAAAAAATACAGCTGAAAGTAGCGCACGGTCACCTGCTGGTATGACTTCTGTAAAGCAACTGAAAACTGTTGCAGCGGAGCTTTTCCACTGCAGACTAACAAATTAGCCGTCTCTGCCGTTTTATATAGCAAGTAACAATAAATTATCCGACTTAAACGGGAGGATAAAGTAGATACTGAACAACCCTGCCCTGTTTCTACTGTAACAACAAAACAAACTTCCCTGTTAGATTAAATGAACTCACCTGTTCAGCTATAAGGCTGCAGCCTCCGCGTCACCTTTGAAGTCTCTCTCCTTCATCAGTTGTCTTCATTTGGTGAACGTTGGCTACACTGATGTAAACTACGCTCTCTCACGGTTATTAGCTGTTGAATCCCTTTCATCTGCATCAGGTGTGTTGGAACAGGGAAACATCTAAAACCTGCAGGATAGCAGCCCTTCAAGGACCAGAGCTGTAGAAGCTCATTTTACATGATGTGTTGCATGTTTCACAGCCCTGCAAGAGATAACAAATTTATCTGTTTTAGTGGCATATCCGCAGTTGACATATCAAGCTAACTACAGTAGCTGCTGCCCTTTTATTTATATTTAATGTAGTTTTAAAGTACCAAAGTATGTATAAATGGCATAAGCCCATAAGGTAATCTGTGTCATCTCAAGAGATATACCGTATCTCCTTTGAAGGGCCGTAATCTCATGAGTAGCTTCTATTTTAAAGGAGAACTCAGTAACTTTTTTACCTCAATAAATGCTTTTCGGAATCCCCGTGGGGCTAAACAAAGTGTTTACGGAGCGATTCAATGTGCCCCCCCCTCCCGCCGGGGCCTCTGGCCTGCGAGCTGCTAAAAACAACTTTGCCTGCGTCGACCCGAGCAGAACTTGCGACAACAGAAACGGCTGTACGGTACTCAGGTCCCCTATCTACCGAGCTGCTTCCAGCGCTGATTTGAACCAGACTACCAGCGCTAATTCGAAGAAAACATTTCTTTAGCTTCACACCACCTAAACACGGCTCCTGGCTCTCATAACCAACTCTTTGCTGGACCAGAGTGATTCACGTAGCTTGCGCTGCCTGGGCGCCGGGTGAAGCATCACTGCTTCAGGCTCAATAATCACTTGTCACGTCCGCAAAAAGTAAATAAAAGTTCGTATTCTTACCTGCTACTCGCCAACACCAGTGAAAAATATAATCCACGGCATATTTACCCGCAAATCGCGGGTAAAACGTCCCGTTTAAAAAAATACAGGTCTTTGCTTTGAGCAGAGGGAGACGAGGTGCTGCTACCAACGCAGCAAAGTAGCATCAACAAGCTAGTAAACGCTTAGAAATATAACCAGGGATCAAAATAGAGGAAAGACAGGTAGAGAAGCCGTCTGTGTGCTGTGGGGGTGTAAGGGGGGTTGAACACGACAGTGAAAGGACGCCACTAGGGGAGCCCCGAGCTGGAAGTTACTGAGTTCTGCTTTAAGGCATTTTTCTCACTCACTCCCCCCCGATCTCCGTAACACCAACTTTCTCCCTCTCTTCAGAGCTAAACTCAAACCCATCTTTTTAAATTATGCTTCGCCCTTTGATTCTTTTTAATTATTAGTCTCTTATTCCTCTAACTTACCGTATTTTATCATTTTAATGTCTTGTCATTGTATTTCATCTTATTTTATGGATCTTCTTTGTAAGGTGACCTTGAGTGTCATGAAAGGCGCCCAGAAAAAATATGTATTATTATTATTATTATTATTTTTATCATCCTGTTCACTGTTCTGATGTTCAGACATGTGCTCTGTATTGGTTTAAAGTATCGAACACAGAGAGTCGCAGAACTTATTCCCAAACCAACGGTGGCGCAGCTCCTGGATGAAACCACGACGCGCAGAGTTTACATCTACGGCATCCAGGATGACAACGGCACAGATGTGCAGAACTTCTCCCTGGATCTCACGCCGCCTCCTGACGTCATCGTGAAAACATCTCCTGGTACCAGTGAAGGCATGAACGTGCTGGGGATCGTTATTTTCTCTGCAACTATGGGTGATTATGATGTGAAATGGATTTTCAAGACATTAACAAAAATATACATTGCAAAATAAAAGTCCAATAATTATATTTCAACATAACTGTTTTCTTTTTTCCTTCTCTTATTCCTCTCTTTTAATCCAGGGATTATGCTGGGAAGAATGGGACCCAATGGAAGTGCTTTGGTCAACTTCTGCCAGAGTTTGAATGAGGCAGTCTTGAAGATTGTTGCCATTGTCATTTGGTAAGAAGACTACATTGGATTTTTTTATGTAATTGAATTGAATGGTTTTCAGAGGAAATTACCAGCATGTGTCTTTTAATAGCAAATGTTCATGTGTCTATCAATAAACGTAATAGTAAAATAAATGTTAAACTAGTTACATCACTTTTTTATTTTGTGTTTTGATGCCATTACAATACATTCCTAACAAATTATATTAGAATTGCAAACATAATGACAAATATTGCTTATAGTTTATTTTTGAATCCCCATTCTTCTTTACCGAAGTAAAGACTTTTTCTTCCTGGGATCCACAAATATGTAGATAACTAACATTCACTTTGAGTGAAAAAGGCTTTTTGTTTTTTTATTCACCCATTCACACTTACAGTCAGAAGAGGCCAAATGTCAACTGCACAATAGTTAAAATGAAGTTTGGTGTACAAAGACCCAGAATAAACACTTCAATGCTGGATCAAGGACAAATGTGACACAAAGGTTGAGAAAAACGCAATCATATAAGGTTTTTCAGATCATAAAGCAAAGAACAAAAACAACAAATAAGGTTGGAAAAAAAAAAAAAAGTAGAGAACATGCAAGGTGACCCAGTATGTAATGGGAAAGTTTACAGACCCTCCAATTAAACAAGGAAAAAAGATCAGCTGTCAGTTAAATAAGTTGAAATTGACTTAAGTAATAATTAATTAAAAATAAATAAATAAAAATGTCTATGAAAATCATGATATTGGTTTTGAATTCAACAAGAAATATTAAAAACAAACAAACAAAAAATAAAACAAGTAAAGAAGCATGATGGGGCTCATGAACTAAAACTTAGTTGAGCAACAATTTGAGGCAATCACTGCAATCAATTGTTTTCTGTAGCATCCAATCAGACTTATGCAACTTTTGACAGGTGTGTTGGTCCACTGTTCGTGAGCAAGGTGCTCGATTTCATTTTTGTTAAATTTTTATTATTTTTTTTTTAATACAATTCAAAATCAATGTTTTATTTTACTAAATTATTATTTATTATTACTTTTTATGTTTCTTGTTATTTGAGTTACTATTGTGAATATAGCCTTTCTTTAATTGGAGGGTGTGTAAACTTTCAAGACCCACTGTAAGTTATTACAGCAGGAAAACTACAGTCCAGAGAAGATGGAAGTGTATCCAGTAGCAGTTGTCCCGTCACTACAATAAACAGGTTAATGAAGCCTCTGTGACTTTCTTCCACATTAAAAGATGCAATTGCACACTATTTTAAAAAAAGTCAGTAAAAAATGTTAAATACCAGCAGTTAAAAACTGTAAATTTCAAAATTGTACATCACTGTTGAAAATAAGGCAAATTTCTGCAGAAAAATTTACAGCATTCAACTTTTAGCAGTAAACTATGTAAAATTCGCAATATTTTTCTGTGATTTTTTTTTGCACGTACAATTAATGGGAAAAAGCATAAAATCAAAAGTGGCTAATTACTGTCAAATTTACTGTATCATTCCATACAAATTACAGATCTTTTTAATGCTGGCATTTAAATTTACAGTAAAAAACCATTTGCCATTCTGCAAAAACATACCGTAATTTTCACAGAGACATGTCTCTTTGAAGTGTAAAAAAAAAAGTAAGCGTTCCCAAACTCTGTCTGTCAATAGATTTGTGTTTTTACTCGTATCAAGGTAATTATTTTATCATCTACTCTATTTTTCAGCTTGTGTTTACTAGGATGAATTAACTAAATACAACATTTAGGGCATAAATTTAGCTTTACGCCTGCAGAATATGAAAGAAAATTGAGAACTTCTGTCCAAATAGACTTAATTTTGGGATATTACCTCAGAGTAGCTTCACAAGCTTCACATTTAATACATAAAGTATATCTGGGATCAAACTGGTTCAACTTATGCAAGTTAAGAATATAATTCTTCACCCTCTTTTTTTTTCTTAATCAACTATATTGTGGTTGGCATGCCAGATTTCCCTCCTCATTAAAAGGGCTGGGTGTGGTAATATCATGATCTGCCCGAAGACCGAGTTGACTTAATTTTGATTGGCTACAGCCTTATTAGGAAAAACTGGGTCAACCGGCTGGTTGCTTGCGTTCAGAGTTTGATTGCTAAAGGCTATCTGTTAGCATCATAGGCACTTAAAACAGTGAACATACTTTTAGAAAATAAATAAACTTACGGGTATTGACAACGTTGTGGTCGCCTCCTTCAGTGTTGCTGCTGAAGTTTGTTTTTTTTAATACGTTTGTTCGAAAACCCCAACTTGTTTTCACCCATGTTCAGCAGTCAGACTAGCTCAACCCACACCAATGTATCAACTGGGGACAAATGAGAGAGGAGGGGGAGGCTGTTCAGAGAATATGAATTACGTAGAAAGCAGACTACATAGAATGATATGCTGCTGTCTGATTCTACTGTTTTTGAACAGGAACTTTGATACCCACTCTTGACATTCACATGTCTTCATCAGTACAACACATCATATTATTTCCCCAAAACCACAGAAAAGTGAAATTTGTTGTGAGCAGCGTGACCATGATCATATCAGGGACAAAGCTAGGTGTCTCGGTCCATGGATGTCTCAACTGATGGATGGACAAGATCAAAATCCCGATTTTCCAAATGGAAAATATCTATTCCAGTCACAACCCTTCCCAGTAACACTTGTCCCTTTAACCTCTTCCAGGTATTTTCCCTTTGGCATTGTGTTCCTGGTTGCCGGAAGATTTTAGAAATGGATGACCCGTCAGCCATGGGGAAGAAGTTGGGTTTTTATGCCATCACTGTGGTGATGGGCTTAGTGTTACACGGTCTATTCATCCTCCCAGCTATGTACTTCTTCATCACAAAGAAGAGTCCCATTGTCTACATAAGAGGCATCCTACAAGCACTACTTATCTCCTTGGCTACTTCTTCCAGGTAAAAGAAAAATCCTTCTAAATAAATACGTGATTGGATTTCTCTTCCCTTTATTGCAGGCATCAATTCATCATGTGTTTTTTAAGCTTATAAATGTCCAATATGTAATGAAGTACCAATAACATAACCAACATTCCTGGATGAGTGTCTTTATGATGGACATTGAAGGCCTCAAACATAAAGCTTTGCTGTAATCAATACAAGACAATTATGTTCAGATGGAGAAGCACTAATCACTTCATAAAAACAACCTTTTATTCATTGTTAAAGGAAAAAATAGTAAAAATCCTTTTGAAGCCAGAGTAGCTGTGTTTTTGAGGAGTGCATTGTGCAACTCCAACCTTGTCCTTTATTTTATCATACTGCAAGCTGTAGTTTCTCTCTGAGGAGTATTTAGACCTTTTGCTTTTATCTTTCCCCCTGCAGCTCTGCCACTCTGCCTATCACCTTTAAGTGCCTCCTTGAGAACAACCACATCGACAGACGGATCATCCGCTTTGTGCTGCCGGTCGGCGCCACCATCAATATGGATGGTACGGCTCTCTATGAGGCGGTGGCAGCCATCTTTATTGCCCAAGTAAATAATTATGAGCTTGACTTTGGGCAGATCATCACCATCAGGTAAGATGTGAATAGATAAATCAAACTTTTTTGTGAGATAATTCAAATAACTGGCAGCACATGTGGGTGGTTTGAAGACAACAATGTTTGCAAAGACTAATTAAATCCTCAATGCTTTATGTTAACATATGAGAGAGAAGCTAACCTATATACACGACCATCATCAACTTCTTTCATTCACATGAAATACCTGAAATATTTGAATTAGTAGTTTCAAGGTCTGCATGCTGCATTTATTTCGTTTGTAAAAACACCCTCACTAGCTGCTTCATGGTGTACATTTGCAGATTTTAGAGCCAGAGGATAGAAATTGTTTTTAATCTGTTGGTTCTGGATTTTATCAGCCTGTGTCTTTTAGCAGAGGGTAGTGGGGTGAAGTGTGTGTCCAGGGTGAGTGTTGTCTTTTGAGATGTAACTGGCTGTCTTCTGGAGTCTGTCAGAGTTGTTTGAGGCAGGATAGAGGTGAGCCGATGGTGCACTCAGGTCTTGTTTTCCTCCGTGGAGCTGCAGAATCACAGTGCAGCAGCAGGTCAGAGTGCTCTCTATCGCTGACCTGTAAAAGCTGGTGAGGACACGTTGAGGGAGATGAGCAGACTTCAGTTTCCTGAGAAAATACAGTCTCTGTTGAGCCTTCCTCATCTAGAACTACATTCTCCAAGTGTACAGTAAAATCAGCAGTGTTGGGGCAACCCTTAGAGAGTTGATTTTAACACTAAGCCAGGTTGCACATGGTCTAGGGATGGGCATACTGATACCCTGGATTCAATACTTCAATACCAGCCAAACAAAAAATCGGAATCAATACTTTTTTATGTATCGCGATACCACTGTCCAGATACAAAACATGCAATTTGTTTTCACTTCTGAGAGTTTTAGGCAATAAAATGATGTGAAAGCCCAGATTCTAACTGTGTCTCATGATGGTGGAAGCCAATCAGATGTAATGATGATGCTGTTACTGTTAGTGATGATGATGAAGTTTTGGTATTTTTCAGTGCTTTATTGTAGGTTATTGCACATTATGTTTTGGTAAATTTATAGTATTACTATTACATTTTATATTTGAACATTTTCCATGAAATGAATATACGTATATAATCTTAATCTGTACTCAAGTTATTTGATAACTGAAAGAATTTTTTTTTAATCTTATTTTTGTTTAGTTTACTCATCAATATTGTTTCAAATTAAAATTTCTTCTGTTTTCAAGTTTTACTTATATCTAATATTACCCTCAATTAATATTTAAAATATTATTGCAAACTGTACAATCATGTGATTTTCTCTTAAGGGCTAAAACGTATTAGTATCGTATCGAGAAAATACAGGATGGTATTGTATCGACAAGAAAAATGTTGGTATTGCCCATCCCTAATATGGTGCTGCCCTGTACAGTGTTAAAGTTACACTGGACTTAATGTTGGATGTTTAGTGCCAATTTAACACTAATATAAGTTTATATGCCTTATAGAGTTAATTAATCACCACTGACATTGTTAATAAGCTTTTACTCTTTGAGATATGCAACACCTGTAGTGTTGTTTTAAAGTGTCATAATTCAAGTGTTTGTCACGTTTGATTTATTTACTTTTTCATGAGGTGTAAGATTCCAGTTCCAATCAAGACCTGAGCCAGGAAGCCCGTCCTTGACAACCTTGATGACAATTGAAAATTGTGAATAGAAGTGTACATTTTGACAATTGTCAAACTTGTTGTCATAATTTAATGCCAGAGTTGGTAATCCTGCTCAGAAACGCTTTTTGTTCTTCTGGGTGAAATGTTCCTTCCATCCTGACAGCAGTCAATATAACATGTATTCATAAAAAAGCAGGAAACAAGTCAGACCTCTGTGAGAACTGCAGGTCTGTAAAAACTGACCAGCCCCTGCCTCTCACACCGAAAGGCAGGAATTGGTCATTCACAGCAATATAGAAAGAATCAGTCGATGCATTTATGTCTCATGTGATGGAAATTCTAATAAAGACCCAAATGAGAGATCTTTGCCGAGGATGAAGTTTATTTTACAACCAGGTTGGAGATGGTACACACAATCAAGATTGAAAGCACCCTCTGAAAGAGGAACTGTCTGGACGTCTTTTTAACCGGAAACAGAGAAGAAAAGCTGGAAATAGGGTGTTGTAGTTGTCTCGGTTGACAAAAATCACATATCCTCTGAGAATCTGCGAGCTTCGTATATCCCAGGTCTCCCACACATCAAGCTTGCAAACATATCATAGTTTCAGACAGTCAAGGCCGGTGCTGTTAAAAACACCTGGCATCTTATCATTAGCTCAGCATCTCAGTTGTGGATCAGACATCCTGTTATTGCAACAACACACTCGTGTTTTTATATTTGTGCAGAAGTGATAACTCATATGTTGGCATGCATTGTGAAGAGTTTTAAAAATAAATAAATGTATGTGATCATGTGCATACACTCGGTGTGACTATAAAATTTCCCATTACACTCATCTCTGTCCGTCCCCTCTTCCCACGTGCACCGTTCTGCGCCACTCTGTGTAAACGAACATGGCTAACAGACTGCTAACTGCTGCTACGCCAAAAACAAAATAACACACACACACAAAAAAAAAAACATCAGAATCAAGTCTTGGAGGTGTTGATGTTTGCAGAAGGAGTTGGAGGTGAGCAAATAAAGGCTTTTGGAAACGTGGTTCCTCAGCTGTTTGCTAGCAAGCTAACAAGCTAGCCACTCGGCTGTTATCGCTTATCTTCGCCAACCTGCTGTAAACCATCAACACGCACATTCTGAGAAGGTCTCGTTTGCAGCTTGGAGGATGAGGTGGAGTCAGATATTAGGCGGGGTTGGACATCCGACTCCACCCACATTACCGTTTTGAGTCGATGTCCAATGCCGCCTAATATCTGACTACTGCGAGCCACAGGAGGGGGTACCTGCATGTTCCTGCACGTAGAAGGAGTGGTTTCAGGCAGTGTTTTTGCAGAATGTAGCTTCCACAAACTCTTTTTCCAAGATTTCCAACCCTTACTTTAAGTAAACCATCATGTAGTACTTGTTTACTAGAGATGGGTATATCGATACCCTGGAGTCGATACTTCAATACCAGCTAGACAAAATATCGGAATTGATACTTTTAATATCACAATACCACTGTTCAGATACTAAACATGCAGTTTGTTTCCACTTCTGAGAGTTTTAGGCAATGAAATGATGAAAGCAGCCAGAGTCTAGCTTCTGTGTCACATGATGATGGTAGCCAATCAGATGTCGTGATGATGCTGCTACTGTTAGTGATGATGATGATGTTTAGATATTTTTCAGTGCTTTAATGCAGGTTATTGCACAGTATGTTTTGGAAAATTAAATTCTCAGAATTTAATTTTTTTCAGTGGCCCTAATCCTCCTCCGTAGCAAAATGAAACACAGAATTAAAAATATTTTAAACACATCTCAAAAGCAAACTTTTGTCTCACCTCACAAACACATTTCCCATTTTATCACATACTTGTGTACATCATTTATACACTGTTGCTCTAAATCTAAAGCTGTCTTGTTTTTGTTGATTTGCTCCACATGAATGATTGCCATGTAAGAGCAAAAATAACATGCAAATACAAGTTGACACAAGCAACAAAGGAACCAAAAATATTTTACTGCATATCCTGAATAAATCTGTTACTGCAGTGGATACAGCATTGTATAGTACTGCAATAGAAATCAAAGCAAAGTACACTCCTCACACATGGAATAGGCTAAAGCAAAGCTCTCTCTGCATTGTTGTTATCCATTGTTCAAGACAGATAGTTTGACCTTTGACTTATTTATAGGCCTTCATGTATGTCAACACTGTGATAACTCAAATCTTAGCAAGTATATTTTTCTAATTTCTAATCAAAATATCTCATCACACTCAAAATAAGAGAAAGAGAAACATTTCAGTGAGACATCTGAACTTGTTTTACGGTAAGGCAATGCATGTACAGTATTTCAAGAAATCTTATCAAGAACATTTTGCTTACTGTATGCCATTGGCAGAATTTTTTGCTGACATATTACAAGCAATTACAATTTAACTTATTTTACTGTAAGAGTAGCCAAGATTTTTTTTGCTTGTAATGTACGGTAAGAAAAAACTGCTTCCAATGGCGTAAGCAAAATTTTCTTGATAAAATTTCTTGAAACAAGATGCATTGCCTTAAAACAAGTTATATCTCACTGAAATGTTTCTCTTTAGGCAATTTAGTTTTATTTTGAGTGTGATGAGATATTTTAACTAGAAATTAGAAAAAATATACTTGGTTAGATTTGAGTTTTTGTAGGGAAAGAGTGATTGTTTGGCGTTCAGTAAAGCAGTCATTGCTTACACCTGTGAGGACAGAGTCTAAGGTCTAAAGTGTAGCATTTATATGGTTGTGTTTAAAATGGGAAATCAAGTTACTTCCTGATAGATTTTTGTATGTTAGGTAGAACATTGTGTCTAGTTATCCTGGATGTAAAACTTACATAGTGCAGTTTCTGAGCCTCAGGATGCCTCTGGACAGTGACGGCTCAAAATGCGCATAGTGAATATTGCTGTGTCATCAAAACGAGTCAGAAACGCATATTTTTAAGGTCTAAAAGTTACGTTGTGTGTCTTTAAATGTGGCCAAGGACAGGTGGGTCTTTAACCTGGATTTAAAGAAAAGAATATAAAACAGGAAAGAAGCACCTGAGGTGTCCTGAGTTAAAATGTAACTAAATCAAACATGCATTAAGTTAAACTCTGAATTAATAAAACTATTATAGGATTTTCTAGATTTTCATAGATGTAAATATCACGCAGATTATGGCTCATATGAGCTTCTTAGTCTGATCTGATTTCTGCTAAACCAGTCTCAAAGCTCTGTGGAGAGACAACCAGACAATAACAGCCTCCATCTCTCCGACATCCCACCGTCATGTTTACACCTCCCCAGCAGAGGAGCCTCCCGGTCTCAAGGAAAAGCTCCTGACGCTCACCTCATTTCACGATGTATCTGACTGTAATATAATTAAGAGCAGAGCTCTCCTCATGGTTGCAGTCTGTGCACATTCCCTCATTATAATCCCCTGTGAGTAAAACCCATATGACCTGTATTGCTCATCTCCCATGTCACGCCAGAATTATAATAATTTTCCTCCACATGACGGGTCCGGGTGCCGTTTGGCCTCCGATCATGAAGCTCCTCCATCTGTATGCTGACCCGACCCCAACCCTAGCCATCCCCCAGCCTGCACACACAGTCAGGATGCAATGAAAAATCCAAGCTGCTCACTGTCCCAGAATCGCTTATTCAGCCTTTGTGGTCATAAATATATGAAAAATAGTTATTTTACAAAACGATTGCATGTTAAGTCTGCGACACAAGTCAGAGCAAAGGTCAAATTTATTTATAGTTTAAGTTTTCTGAATAATATTAGACTTTAGAGCAGATGGTTGCTGCTGAGTCATTCATTTTGCACACAGTCGATATCCTTCATGGTTACTTATAAGATATACACCGTTGTGAGTTTGATGATTAAAGCAAGTTCATTTCCATATTTAACCCTTTCATGATTAGTGGTCATACAGTGGAGGTCTATTTAAAAGCTGTTTTCTAGTATATTCATGGGTGGGAATGATATACAGTATTTAGAAAGTAGCCTCTTCAGTGGACATTAAAGGAATAGTACACCCACAGAATGATGTGCCTTCATTTTCTACTCACCCTCATGCTGAGCAAGACTCTAGAGCACTTTTTTAATATCTTAAATGCAGCTGGAGATCGGACAGGTTTTTGTTTTCCCCCAACTTTCATATAATAGGATTCACCGGCGACTGAACCAAAAAGGTCCATAAAAGTCCACAAAAACTTGTCAATATTCCTCCATACTGCTCGTCCAATGTAATCCAAGTGTCCTGAGCGGGTAGCGTCCAGAATTTACTCGAAACGACATCATTTAGTATATTTTTATGGCCTGAACAGTTGCACATGTTGCTGCCACAAAGTGCGCCCATGTGAGTTCAAGACACTACAGAAGCCGCGGCAGACGAGATCGCACGTTCTCTTTTTCTTTCTTTCTTTGTTTTAAATCAATAGCCAACCTCTCTTGTCTTTGTCCACAGCTCGTTCGCTCTTAGCACAATGTCAACAGCGAATTTCTTCTTCTACGCTTGCATTGTTGGCAGAGTAGGCGCTGAACGCCGCAGCTTCCGTAGTGTCACGAACTCACAGGGGCACGCTTTGCAGCAGCTAGATGTTTTACTGTTTAGACTATAAAAATTATACTAAATGATGTCGTTTCGAGTAAATTATGGTTGCTACCCACTCAGGACACTTGGATTACATTGGACGAGCAGCATGGAGGAATATTGACAAGTTTTTTTGGACTTTTATGGATCTTTTTGGTTCAATCGCTGGTGAACTCCATTATATGAAAGTTGGGGGAAAACAAAAACCTGTCTGATCTCCGGCTGCATTTGAGATATCAAAAAAGTGCTCCAGAGTCTTGCTCACCATGAGGGTGAGTAGATAATGAATGCACATCATTCTGTGGGTGTACTATTCCTTTAATGAGTCATACAATACATAAGTAAATAAATTATATAATTCAACACATATGCATTCATTTTAATTACTAAGTTTGTAGGCTGGGAAAAAATACTGATACACTGAAATATCGTGATATTTTCATATGCTATTATCATATTGATATTTAAAAACGTGGTGTCAATCTATTTTACTATTAAAATCTCGTGAGATTTCATTATTCAGTCAAGAAATCTCACGGGTTTTCATTATCCTACGAAATCTCGTGAGATTTCATTGGTAAAATAGATCAATATCACATTTTTGAATATCTATATGAAATCTGTATATGAAAATATTGCGATATTTCAGTGTATGTATATTCGATATTCGATATTCGATATTTTTTTCCCAGCCCTATAACTTTGCCTCAGTGATAAACAGGAAAAGTAAGTAAATAAACTTTATCTTTATACAGTTGCAATCAACATTACTCAACTCCCACTGCAAATGAGGTTTACTGGTAAAATGTACAAATTAGCAACTGTTCGCGATAACCAAATCAAACAAGATTTTGAATAGCTCAACACAACTAAAATTACAAGTGGTTTCTCCTAATTCAGCACAAAATGTCACTTTTAAGGACCGCTGCAGTCTCAAAATTATTCAGCCCCTGCATAGGATTCCTCACGGAGTCCACATTTTCAAATCAAGTGTGGTCTCAAGCAAGTGGTCAAAGAACCAACGTGTTAAATCCAGATATTCACGCTGCTTTCCATGTTGGCAGATAGGAGGTAATAGGGACTCGGTCCGCTTGCAATGGCGGCGCCGCAAGATGTCGCAACACACAAAACGCTCATCAGATTAGTCTATGGATAAGCAGTATGTCTGGAGGAGGAAGACTGAAGCATCCTGCCAACAGTGAAGCATGGTGGTGGCTCAGTGATGCTCTGGGCTGCTTAGCTTCCTCTGGCCCTGG